>JASVEL010003365.1:0-51173 GCA_032618575.1 Nicotiana noctiflora
GTTAGAGAAAATTGTATACATAAATATACGATGACGTGTCATGACATGTGAAATAGTTAATGGGTCATAAATGGTCCACTAATTGCAAACAGGCGTGAACAAAAAGAGATACGAGACAAGAGGACAAAAAGAGATACGAGACAGGAGGTTAAAGAGACGTACGAGATGAGAGGCTTAGAAGCCTCATCCCTTAGTTTAGCTACATGCGAGCAACGGGAAGAATAATGAACCTGACTAAAGAAAAAGATACAAATACAACATTTCAAGAGTAATAAATGTTAGAACCGTTAAGGAATATTTGCATTCAATGTAAATGATTATGTAACATAGCATTTAATGTTAATAAATACTCATAATTACCTCATTATGGTTTAGTCATAACGTGCATCTTTAAAGATTCTCGAAAGTATTTATAAAAGGGGAAATATGTAATCAGTCGAAGGGGAGGTAACTATTGAAATACACTCTGATTTACCAGCCTACATACTTGAATATTTCAAAATTTCTTTCTTTATTTACTTTTTTTCAATTATCAGTAACCCGATTCTTCTAATTTCTAGGTTTGATTAAAGAGTCTATTTTTTGGTTAAACAAATTGGTTCTGTTTCCAGGAATCTGATATTCAAATATATCTCAACTTGATTTCCTTGTTCGCATTAATCGTTTCAAACAACAACGGCAACACCCGAGGAAATTCAGAAATTCAAACAATCCAACAACTTCAAGGAGACTCTCCACTTGGCTCTCCACGACGGTCTCGTGAAGGAACTCCTGATGGATCTCATATAGATGGACAGGCTCAAGTCGACAATGTTGAAAATATGAATAAGGCTTTGCAAAAACTAATTGCCTCCCAAGTCAGTAAAGCTCTTCAAGCCTTCGTCAGCCAATTACATGCTGCTCCACCCACACCAACTCTAAACGGTAATACTTCGTAGAACTCCTGATCTGGATTTGTTAATTCAGGCAGCGGTGGAACTCCTAGTGAAACGCAAGAAGGAGACCCAGGTAATCCAGTCAATTCTGATTTACAAAATCTCGTACTAACCTTGCAGAAACAGCTAAGGAGCAAAATGAACGCATAGAACAAATACCAAGAGTACTGCCCGTGATCAAAGAAGTAGACATAGACAAATATTCTCAACAACCATGGAAGCCAAGGGCAGCCCCCCTCCCGATTCCAAAGAAATTTAAGATGCCTGATATTCCAAAGTATGATTGTACATCATTTCCACGAGATTACGTTACCGCATTCACCACAGGTGTCAAAGGAAATGATTTGACTAAGCAAGAAATTGAGTCGGTCTTGGTCAAAAAATTTGGTAAAACACTCACCAAAGGAGCATTGACCTGGTATTCTCTTTTACCTGAAATTCTAAAACTTTATTTGTTGAGCTTGCAGATTTGTTTATCAAAGTGCATTCGGGAGCTCAAAAAGTTGAACAGAGAATGGAAGAAATCTTCAAAATCAAGCAAGGAGATTCTGAGTTACTTAGAGAGTTCGTGGATAGATTTCAACGAGAAAGAATGACGCTACCGTGGGTACCTGACAATTAGGCAGCCATAGCCTTTGCTAGTAATCTGAACGAGAAGAGTTTAGAAGCCACGAGGTGACTCAAAGAAAGCCTTTGAGAATTTCCAACAACTACGTGGAATGACTTCTATAATAATATAGTACAAAGATGAGGATTGAAGAAGACATCATTTTACGGCATAAAACTGATAAGAAAACAAGTTCGAGGCGTGTAGAAAATGAAAGAAGATCTAGTAAAAACATGTACGAGCCTTATATTGGACCTGCAGGAAAAGAGTCAAGGTCAAAGCAAGAAAGGTACGATCACAAACCTAGACATAGGGAATCAGGCTCCTCATCAAGGTTCGATAATGATCGAAGTACACACGGACAACGAGATGATGATGGTAGTTTAAAAGCAAGGTTTGGTGGTTACAATTTTAATGTAAGCACCTCTAAACTCGTGGCTGTTTTAAGAGTCATGGGAGATAAGGTACGGTGACTGAAATAGATGAGATCAAACCCAAACAGATGAAACCCTGATCATTGGTGCGAATTCCACAGCGATCATGGGCATAAAACCGTAAATTGTAGATTTTTGCAGAGCGAGGTGGATCATTTGTTAAAGAAAGGATATCTCACTGAGTTATTAAATGAGAAAGGTAAATAAACATATATGAAAAATAGACAAGAGCCCCCGAAACCATCCTTACCTAAAAGGACTGTCAATGTTATAAGTGGAGGAGAAGATATCAATGGTGTCTCATATACCGCAGCCAATAAAACATCTAAAATAACAATCACCAATAGGAAATGGTTACGACACATGCTGGAAGAAGAGAATATTACATTCAACGATGCAGATGCAGAAGGCCTCTAGACTCCACATAATGACGCATTGATAATATCATTACTAGTACATGATACTAATGTGAAACGTGTTTTGATTGATCCAGGCAGTTAAGTGAATATTATTTTGATACGAGTGTTGCGCGAGATGCAAGCTGAAGACAAATTGGTTCTAAAAACGCATACCTTGTCAGGATTTGATAACCTTAATGTCATAACCAAATGAGAAAAAATTCTTACCACGTTTGCAGAAGGTGTTGTCAAAGATACCAAGTTCTAGGTCGTAGATATGGAAATGGCTTACAACATGATCCTGGGAAGGACATGGATCCATGATATGGATGTCGTACCGTCAACTTTACATCAAGTTAATAAATTCGTCACCATAGGGAATTTGTCAAATTAGGGTCGATCAACAAACATCCAGGAGTATTAATTCCATTATCAATTTAATTGTTCAAAGTGAAGTCAAATAGCAATTACAGGATTCAGTTGAGGAGGGTATAACGTCAACCTTAATTGAACAAGCAAAAACAGATGTGGATTCAAGGCCTGACACTATACAAAAACCAGAGGAAAATGAGAACATTAAAACAACAATAGAAGAGTTAGAGGCTGTGGTTTTATTTATACACTGGCCCGAGAGGAAAGTGCATATAGGAGCAAATCTCAGCCTAGAGGTAAAACGTAAGTTAATTGAATTTTTAAAGGCTAACACAGATTGTTTTGCTTGGTCCCATTCTGACATGACAGAGATACCATCGGAGGTCATGACTCATAAATTGAATGAAGACCCATCATATAAGCTATTGAAGAAATCCATGATGTACTTACAAATAAGAAAGAAATTCAGAGACTGACAAGGAGGATCACAGCTTTGGGAAGATTCATTTCAAAGTCATCAGAAAAGTGTTTCAGGTTTTTCTCATCCATTAAAAAGCAAGATCCTTTGAATGGAATGAGGAATGTAAACAAGAACTTAGGAATTTGAAGACATATTTGTCAAATTCACCCTTGTTAGCAAAGCCAAATGTTGTGGAAAGGCTTTTCATTTACCTTGTTGTTTCAGAAGTTACGGTAAGTGCTATTTTGATTCGAGAAAAATAAGGTAAATAATCTCCTATCTATTATATTAGTAAATCTTTTTTAGATTCAAAGACACGATATCCACAATTAGAAAATTAGCACTCGCTTTAATCATGGCATCTAGAAAATCAAGGCTGTACTTTCAGTGTCACCGTATTGTTGTAGTAACTGCATATCCCTTACATAATATACTACATAAACATGAATTATCAGGAATGTTAGCCAAATGGGCTATAGAATTAAGTGAGTATGAAATCACGTATCTACCCAGAACAACAATAAAATCTTAAGTATTGGCTGATTTTAGCCAATGGATGCAATTAAAAGCTGAAAAAGAAGTTCAGGTACTTAATGGAGCAAATCTAGGAATATGGACCTTATTCACTGATGGACCGTCTAACATTAAAGCTGCAGGGTTAGGAATTATTTTAGAACCACCTACGGTTGAAACTATTATGCAGACTATTAAATGTCACTCTGTAACTTATAATGAAGCGGAGTATGAAGTTGTGATTGCAAGTCTAGAATTGGCACGAGAACTTGGGATAAGTTAGGTGGTGATCAAAAGTGATTCTTAGCTTGTGGTTAATCTAATGCTGGGGGCTTATATAGCTAGGTAAGCAAGGATGCAACAATATTTAGAAAAGGTAAGGGGACTGCTAAAGCAGTTCCAGACTTGGAAGGTCATCCAGATACCAAGGGATGATAATGTTGAAGCTGGCGCCTTAGAAAATCTTGCATCCGCAGCTGATATAACAAACGATGCCAATTCCTCGGTTATACATTTATTTCACTCAGTTCTCGAACCTGATAAGAATGAGGTAAATTTTAATATCTAACTTGGGATTAGAGAAATGAAATCGTTGCTTTTTTACAGTATGGTACCGTGCCTAGTGACAAGAAAAAAGCATATGCTCTTCGGAAAAAGGCTGCTCGTTACTGTTTAAAGCAAGGTAACCTTTAGCAAAAAATGTTTAGTGGCCCCTTAGAAAGATGCCTCGAACCTTCTCAAATGAAGTATGTAATGAGAAAAATACATGAAGGGCATTGTGGAAACCACGCAGGAGGAAGATCACTGGTAAGAACTTTGACAAGGGCAGGATATTACTGGCCCAAAATGGAAGGGGAAGCAGAAACTTTCGTGGCTAAATGTGATAAATGACAGCGATACAATAATAATATGCACCGACCTGCCGAAATATTTCATCCGGTTATTGCACCATGGCCATTTATGAAATGGGGGATGGACATAGTGGGGCTATTGCCTCAAGCTAAAGGGCAAGTAAAATTTCTACTCGTACTTATTGATTATTTTACTAAATGGGTAGAGGCAGGAGTGTCACACCTCCTTTTTTACTTACCCGAAGGTATGTGCCACTAATTACTACTATACCTCGATAAGGGATATAATAATAATAGGGAAGGAGTTTTTTCAATTAAAGGACATTCAGATCGGGATTTATTTATTAATTTTCAGAGTCGCCACTTGGAAAAATAATGGTGTCCTAAGTCACTGGTTCAATCTCGAACCGAGGAAATTATGACTCTGTTTAACAGTCCGCGAAATTAGAAATCCAGATAAGGAATTCTGTTAACCCGGGAGAAGGTGTTAGGCACTCCCGGATTCTGTGGTTCTAGCACGGTCACTCAACTGCCGTATTTGTTTTTATTCGATTTCTTTATATGCTTCAATTTTTATGTATTATTAATGTCCCTCTTTGTCATTTTTAAGAATTGCGACGTCACAAAAACACATTTCGAGTCACACCATACCAGTACGCATGTGACTTTAGTGCATTTCAGCTTCGTCGGGATTTGAGATTTGGGTCACATAAATGTACACCTGTATTAGGAATGTAATATTATTAATCGCACCTAAAGTGTCTACGTCTTTATTAACTTTGGGAAAGACCGTGAAATTCGCTAAACGGTCCTTCCGAATCTAGAATTTTATGTTAAAATTTAATTGGGGGCCCCGTGTGTTTTCATTTTTTGTAACGAGGCTCATCCCTTATTTTTAAAGTTCAAACCTATTCATGCACTATATTTTTCTATTTTTGTTTTTTTTCCTAATATATAACTGATTTTGTATTAATTTCAGACTTATTGATATGGGAGTCCAGGCCATTATTCATTTTTTGGGGCCTGGACTTCAGACTGCCTAGCAATCCATAATCAAAATATAACTGGGCCTTTGGAGCCCATCATGTACCTCTGTTCTTATTCGAAGGCAGGAATGCCACATTAATTCGATCCAGGCCCAGTTCCTATTGAGGCCCAAATCGTTCACATCTAAAGAATAACAAGGACTAATTATCATTTTAGGCAACATTCATGAATGTAATAATTTACAGATTAAACGCCAATTTGCACTTAGTCAATACTGATTTCAATATTTAACAACTAATTAAACATTCTAACACAGTAATTTGTATCAGTGTTATTATTTTATATGGCAGAACCTCATATTCAAGTTATTATCATGATACTAGTTTGCAGGATTATTTTTGTCACTTAACTGAAGAAAAACATTATTCTAATTTAACTAAGCATGCTTGAACTACTATTATCAAATCACAAAGTCTAAAAAACAGATTTGTAGATAAATCGTATTTGATAGAGATAAACAGTAATACAATTTAAACTTCAAAACCTATTTATACTTTTGAATTAAATGGTTCTAATTCAGAATTCCATTAACGAAATAGCTAAGTACCAATTTTATATGTCGAATTTCGGAACATACTTATATATCTAAGTGTATTAGCTGTGTATTAGTATGTTTTAGTTTTAGAATTAGGTGATAACTATATCTAAACTACTAGATATGTTTGCTATAGTATTATCTACTACTACTTCAATCTAATCGAGTTCATGTAGTCTATTATTTATTACAACCTGTTCCCAATGAATTACAAAGGATCTACGAGTTAAAACTATAAATATAAGAAAAGAAACAGAAATATAACTTCAGTGAATATCAATTTATAACTTCATTCCTTCATCTCGTTTTCAATTACACCTTCAGGAAGTGGTAGTGTACCTGATCAAATGAACGTAAACCGATGAGTTCTAAGGAGATGAAGGAGAAGAGAAAGTCAGCAATAGCAGCAGCAGCAGAATATCAATGGCAAACAGGAGCAGATAACAAGCTTCCAAACTCAGTAGATAACCAAAATAACTCTAACCAAAGAAAAATCCAAGCTAATTTGAGATGAACACAGCAGAGAAACAACCAACAAGGATTCTAGGAATAATACTCGACTTGAAAGCTAAGTAGAAGACCAATAGAGTTCTCAAGATTAGAACTCTAGATTGAAACCTCAAACTCTAAAATTCAGAGCTTAGAACCAAAGATCAGACCTAATTTCGAATTGCTAAAACTGGAAACCCAAGAGTTGAATCCCCAAAAATCTAACTCAATATGTGAATTTTCGAACTCTAAAAATTGGAACCCCTTTTTCAGGCTTTGAAACAGCCTATTTATAGAGTAAATTTGGGGGGGGGGGAATTTTGAATTAGTTATTTATATTTCTCTCCCCAACTCTTTTTTCAATTAAATCACTTAAGTATAGCAGAAATCTAACGAAATGCACTTGAACCCCTGCTAGAAGGTTCTAGGTTGTTTCTTATTGTTTTATTGGGCATATTTTACCTAGTTGCCCTCACTTGCTAAGGTTTATTACACAATTACCTTTTAACTATGCCTAGTCTACCCTTTATTATTCATGTATTTTCGGAAAAACCAAGCACTAAAGTCATTTATACCCCCATAAGCTCTATATAATCTACAGAAATGCCCTTTGCCTTTCCCTTTTTACCTTTTATATTTAATCATATTTACCCGACCTACATTAGGTCTGTCAAGACTTGGGTAATTTGAATGTATTTAAAATACAACCCCCTTAAGGCTTGTTTTAAAAAATAACCAGTTTCAGACTAATTAACCCTTTCAAAATTAACCATTGTTACAAAAATAACCATTCTAAGACCCATACTGTGTTGCAAACATAACCGCAAAAGGCATTTACACATATAACTTAAATACACATAAGCACTCAGAAGTTCAGAAGAAACTAACATACAAATCATATTGCAAATGTAGCCATATTCATGTTGTTTTACACAAATAGCCCTAATTACGACTAACTTTCAAATTAATCAGAACTCAGAGAGACAAATTGATAATGGTTGAATTCCAACTAATTAAAACCATAGTCAAGATAGGATCTATTGAACAATCATATAAGAATAGCTAATAGCACATGATTTACAGGTATCTAATATCAGAACTTAAGAATACTAAATCAATTTCAGGCATACATCAGGGCTAATATGAACACAGAAGAGCAAAGTATAGCATAAAGATAGGTTCAGGGTATTTAACATGCATATGTATTTTCTAATTTCTAAACAAATTAGCACACAAAAAGCTATCTAACAGAAGCAAGTAAGAACACAAAAGCCACTGAACAGGTTTAGGGTACTTAGCTTTATGGCTTTTTTTCTTTTCTTTCTTTCTTTTTTCTTCTTTCGTTCTTCGTTCTTTCATTTTCTTTCTTCTTTCTTGATTTTTCAACGTTTCGGAGACTTGAGGTCTCTTAGGTGACATATCTCCCAAACATGCTTCTTGGAAGTATGATTTGAGTATGAGAGGGGTGTTTGGGGACTTAGGGTATGGTTTTGAAGGGCTTTTATTTTTGGTTACTCGCCGGAGTAGGGTTCCAGCGAGACTTTTTCTAATATTTGACGGGTTAAAGGAATATTCGAGATATAGGGATACGGTGGGGTGATAGATCGTCTCAAGACGGTCATATGATGTTAAAGTGGAGGTCTGGTTCATACTTAGGTGGTCGCCGGCTAGGGTTCCGGCGACCAGAATTTCAAGAAATTGGGAACTGGTAGGTTTTTGGGGTAGTGTTAATGGATTATTGGGGTGTTAAAAGGTGGAGAGGGGTGTTTGGAGGCTTGGCCTGAGCCGGGGAAGATGGTAGGAGACTGACCACCGGTAGGGTTCCGGTGGTCTCTGTGAGAGAAGGGGGGAGGAAGAAAGAGAATCCAAGGGCGGCTAGCGTTTCATATAATGAGGTGTGTGTGTGTGTGTGTATGCAATAAAGATTGAACCGGGGGAGGGGGTTGATATATACTGATTATGTGTTGTCGATTATCAACCGTTGGATTTAGCTAAATGAATAGTCCAGATCTTTTGTCCTCAAAATGCTGCCGTTTGGTTTAATGAGGGGTTTTATTTGATCCGTTAGATTAGATGATTGAATGGCTGAGATTAATTGCCTTAGGCAATTTCATTTGGTTAAGTGATACACTAGTCTCGTCCGTTTGATTAAGTGAGATGGACAATTGTGATTGATTCTCTTAGGCGACGTCATTTGATTTATATAACCACCGCCTTACTTAGTCCGTCTGATTTGAATTATCAATGGCCCAGATTATTCGATGTTAGACGGCGTCGTTTGGTTTAGTGACTCGGCAAGACCGGCTAATTAGCCTGGGCCTGGTCTGTGTAATGTACATGGGCTGAGTACATTATATGTATTTTGCCCAATTTGATATTCCACATTGTATTTTGTATTTTTTGTTATTTTTGAATTGTATTTATTTTAATTTCTATATTTTCCTTTGTATTTTATACTTATTTTCCCTTGTATTTATTTTACACTGATGTATTTTCTTTTATTTTCTAATTTTTGTATTTTTCCTTGATTTTTCGATTTTTTTGTATTTTTACTTGATTTTCTAATTTCCTGGTATTTATTCTATAATTTTTGTGATATTTTCTAATTAATTTTCTTTTTGTATTTCATTTTAAATTCTTTCAATTAAAACAAATACATGTATTTTCTATGCACTAATCAAAATAATTGCAATCAAAAATCATATTGTATTTTTTATTTTAAAATTTAATTGCTTGGGGCAAAAATACGTGCTCACAAGGAGCATTTAAACATGTACGAGAAAAAAAAGTCAGGGACTTCATTTGGCGTAATATCATTTGCCGGTTCGGTGTACCAAAAGAAATCGTATGTGACAATGGTCCTCAATTTATTGGAGCTCAAGTCACAGAGTTTCTTGAAAGTTGGCAAATAAAAAGGATTACATCTAGACCTTATCATTTAGTGGGTAATGGACAAGCAGAATCAACAAACAAAGTTGTCATTAATAATTTAAAGAAGTGACTAAAGGAATTAAAGGGTAATTAGCCCGAAGTGCTACCCGGACTTTTGTGGGCATATCGCAAAACAACAAAAATGAGCACATGTGAAATGCCTTTTTCTTTAGTTTATGGAGCTGAAGCACTAATCCCAATAGAAATAGGAGAACCAAGTACAAGATTCTCACAAGCGACACAAGATTCCAATAACAAAGAGATGCAGGTCAATTTAGATCTATTAGAAGGCAGGAAAGAAGTTGTGTTAATAAAAATGGCCGCACAAAAACAAGTGATCGAGCGTTATTACAACAGGAAAGCACGCCAGAGATACTTTAAAATTGGGGACTTCGTTATTTAAAAGGTTTTTCAATCTATAAAGACAACCAATGCGAGAAAACTAAGTCCTACTTGGGAAGGACCCTACAAAGTTCGTGATATTGCAGGAAAAAAGAGCATATGAGTTGGAAACAATGGACGAGAAGGTACTTCCTTCACACTGGAATATTGTTCATTTGAAGAAATATTACTTTTAAGAGAAAACTCACGTTCAGGTATCAAAATATTAAATTTTATATTTTGAGTTGTTAAAATTTTACTAACGATTTTAGATGCTAGGCAAAATGCTCACCCGTAATAAATAATGAGTCACTACCTGTAAGGCAAAATGGAATAAACTAAAATTTCTCGCCCAGGGTTATAATAATTCTGATAGAAATATAAATGGCTGAGCAGTCTTCATCTATAATCGCGCCCCCGAGTCCGGCATGTATTTCCTTTTCAGGAAAAGGACCAAGAGAAAGATACTATCAAGTGCTCGAGGCTTCATACTTCAAGACTCAAACACTTGGAGGACTACATGCAGTAACGTGTATATAAAGTGCAATGGAGATTGAGCAAAAATCAAGCCTAAGAAGAGTCAAATAGGAGTGGAAGTAAAGAAGTCATAGCATACATCATAGTATTCTTTCCTATGAGAACAATGTAGTCACCTCTCAAACCCCTGGTTAAGGGTAAAGACTATGTACTAAAACGGGTTATAAAGGAAAACCCCGTATCTATTGTTCCTCTTTTTGTAAAAATCTGTTACAAGAAAAATAGTTACGAGAAAGTTATAGATATAATTCAAATACATGTAGAGGATTACTCAAAACTTGTCAAAGTTTATAAATGAAAACTTGTCTAAGTTGTTGCAAATAAAACATGTGTGTTCTTATATCTTTTATCGTATAATAAATACCATTATGAAGACGAGACGCCTTCTTCATCAAGTGTTAAAATATAAAAAGGGCCCTCTTTTATAAAACTCATGTCACTTAGTCATGAGGATAATGAAAACATTTCAGAGAATAAAAATGCAGTCTATTCTTTAATACCTTATAAATAAAAGGCACGAATAGAACGGATAGAGCTTAACGACAAGCTTCTTAATATTTTAAAGCTAAAGACTAAGTATGAAACTTAGTCATCAAATTGTTCATATAAAAAGTGCCCCTTATACAAAGCTTGGGGACTTGAACTTCTTTAACTAATAATTGGGTGTCTGACTAAGAAAATATATATCACAAGAAACCAAAAACTTTGAATATAGATTTCCAGATCAGCACCTGCAAAAAGGGAATTTCAAACAAATTACAAAAACCTTTTAAGAAGAAGGAACTGAAGAAAGATCATCAGCGGGCTCAACTGGGACTACATCATCAACAACTAAAGATTGGTCTTCAATCACCATAGTGGTAGCATCTACGGGCAATATCTCAGATTGACTAAGAGCAATAGGCATAGATGAACTTAAGGAAAGTGTAGCACTTGTGGCAATCTCAACAGACACGGGGACTTCAGATGCGACATATATAAGAACTTTAGCTGCGGGAGTCTCAACCAAAGAAGTTTCAACTGAAGAAGTCTTAACCAAAGGAATTTTAGTCGCGAGAGGACCAGCTTCGGGAGATGAAAAATCTTGTGTCTGTTGTGCTCGTTTAATGGCCTCATTCACCTTGGATAATTCATATTCAAGGTTGAAATTTTCTTGGCTCATTTCTACCAAGGTATCACGATGAGACATTAGAAAAGTCCAACTTACTTCAACATTGGTTGACTCTTCGAGAAGTTCAAAATCTTTCTCCCAGGATACAACTTCATTCTTAACTAAAACGGAATCATAAGATGTTTGAAGTGTGGTGTGGGAATTTTCCAGAGAATGGATCTTATTTGCAGAAGCACGTAATTTTTCTTGTACCCGAGAAAGCTCTTGTGCTACCTCTCCCGCATGTATCTCTTTCTGAGTCAACAAAGCCTTTAAAACCCTATTCTCTTCAGTGACCTTGGACAACTTTTCTGAAAAGGAAGATTCTAGGTGCTTTTTTCCTTCTTAGACTGGACTGAAGTAGCCTTAACTGTTGCCAGTTCAGAGGTTAGATTTTGAACTTGTCTCTAAGGTACTTCTTCTTTTCTCCAAATTTTCCATATCGATCTGTAAACTTTCGAACTGGCCCTTCCAATCATTGGCCTCCAATTGAGTGCCACATACAACTTCTTCTGCGTCATGAGTAGCCTTCTCTAAATCACAAGCCAGTTTCTCTAAGGGGGACTCAGAGTCATAAGTTCAGTACCAATGAGATTGGCCTAATAAAAAAAGGATAAGGTTAGGGTTCTTGAAGTGAAAAAACTTAATAAACAATAAACTAGAAAATACCTTCAAACTTGCATGCACAATATCATTCAAGAGGGGCATATTACTATGACTCTCAAGTTTAGACTTCTCAATAGGGCCAATCAGAGGCTCGAGCCATGTATCAGCTTGCCCAGACTTCCTTAAAAGACTGTTGTTGAAGGAACTTCAATAGTCACACTCCTCATAGTAGAACCCCTACTTGAGAAACCCGTTTCCGTATGATGAACAATGGGGGAAAAGACTATTAAAGGAGGAGAGGAGGAGGAAGGTATGGAAGTAATGGATGATGAAGGCAAGGAAACGATCACAGGAATGGTAGAGGTAAAAGAAGACAGAGGAAGTTCATCAAGAACTAGACCTAAAGGACCGCTACTAAAACCACTAATAAAAAGCTGGTTTATGGATTCATGAGTGTTCATAGGAAGGGAGACATCATGATCAGGAATAATCACCTGGGAAATAACAGGCTCAGAAAGAGGTAGGTTAGGGGAGACATCAGCCTCGTTTTCAGGGACGATACATCTCCTGGCTCGTGGTCTTGATATCACCTCGTTGTCGGCTCTTTGTCACCTGGGGCTGTAGTGTGTTCCAAGGGTAGGAACCCTCGCCCTCTTTTTCAGAATCATCTTCTGTGAGAGATTTCCTTTTTTCAGGCCTCAGAGCTAAATCTTGACCTTCAGATCCCAAGAATATGTCTTGATCACGAGATACCAAGATAGCCTCTGAGTAACTCCTCAAATGGCAAAACCTGAAGAAAAAGAAGGTTAAAAGCCAGAGCAACAAGGATATAGATAAGGTAAAAACAAAAATCCGTACCATGAGTTTTTACTTTCCAAACACACGGGAAAAAAGATTTCTCCATGATATACCCTCAATCGGGGCAATCTTCAGTAACTTATCTACCTAACCACAGAAGTTAGGCACAAGTTCCACAACGTCCATGGTTGCTGAAAAGAAAGAGATATGAGATTAAGGATAACAAACAAACCTAAAAATAACAAAAAAGAAGGCACGAGAAAAAGTTTAATACTCACGTGCAAAATTCCACTTCTCCGGGAAATGTACGTTCTTTTCACCCACTAAACCAACAGTGGGAGCATCAACATATCGGGCATACCACCCAAGATCTTTATCATCCTCTGGACAAACTAAAACCCTCTTACTCCTAGCTGCTAAACCAAACACACCGTTACAAAAAAGCCTTCGTGAGTAAAAATGAATCAGATGGAGAAAGGTGAATTCAACATTCGCCTTATTGGCAAGATACCTCAGGCAAGCAACAACTCTCCTTACAATCGGACCAATTTGGCCCAAACACACATTGAAAAAATGACAAAAATCCAGAATAATCGGGTCAATGGCAGATTTAAAGGTTAGGTTTAGGAACGATAATTGGGAATCCTCACTCCAATGATAGTCCTTGTGAACTATGGGGGGCTAAAACTTCTGTGATTTGAGTAGGATAAGGGTCAGCACGATCTAGAGATTGAATTTGAGTTTTAAGGAATTCTCTGTCATGGTGAAAGGAAATTTCACATGGAACTATTTCTTCAACTAAAGGCTCACGAAGTATCTCGGAATATTCTTTGTTACGAGAAGAACTCCTTTGAGAGTGTGAACCTCTAATTCCAAAAGAGGGATCAGAAATAGAAAGAGGAGTTGGTAAACTACCACGAGTGGAACCTAGGTTACGGAGTTTACCTCCTCTTTTATGCCTTACCGAAGCATTAGGGAAGTTATCCAGAATGGGTTTTTTGCTAGGGTTAGAACTCGATGAAGCTATGGAAGCAAAGGTCGGAGTAAAACAAGAAATAATAAAGAAAATTCAAAGGATAAAAGTGTTTAATACGCTTTATGTGGAACAAGACAAGAAGAGGGGTTATATTTATACTAATAGATAAATGAAAAAGGGAAAAAGTGCGATGATGAAGAAACCATAATGATGATAACTCATAATTCGAGAAAAGTGAAGCCGAAAAGAAAGCTTAAAAAAGTGTTGTAAAATAGTGTAACCAATGAGAAGGTGACACGTGTTTAGTGTATTAAAAGGAAGTGACAATTGACACGTCAACTTTGTCAGAGCATTAATGGTGACAAAAATTCTCCTTTAATGAATTTCACTTCCCAAATATTCAAACTGATGAATACATGGAAAGTATGGGGACTATCTACATTGGGGAAAATTATATACATAAATAAATGGTGACGTGTTATGACACGTGGAATAGTCAATAGGTCCAAATGGTCCACGAATTGCAAACAAGCATGGACAAAAAGAGATACGAGACAAGAGGAGAAAAAGAGGTATGGGACAGGAGGTTAAAGAGACGTACGAGATGAGAGGCTTAGAAGCCTCATCCCTAATTTTAGCTACATGCGAGCAACAAGAAGAATAATGAACCTCGCAAAAGGAAGAGATACAAATACAACATTTCAAGGGTAATAAATGCTGGAACCGTTAAGAAATATTTACATTCAATGTAAATGATTATGTAAGGTAGCATTTAATGTTAATAAATGCTTATAATAACCTCATTATGGTTTAGACATAACGTGCATCTTTAAAGATTCTCAAAAGGATCTATAAAAAAGAAAATATGTAATCAGTCGAATGGGAGTTAACTATTAAAATACGCTTTGATTTAGCAGCCTACATACTTGAATACTTCAGAATTTCTTTCTTTATTTACTTTTTTTTTTATTATCAATAATCCGATTCTTCTCATTTCTAGTTTTGACTAAAGAATTTATTTTTTGGTTGAATAGTAGGAAAAATTACTTGGACTAATATAATGTATGCATCAAAACAATGAGAGTAGCGACATGTCTCCATCGTATATGAATTAAATATTTTGGAAGCTCTTCATATGCAATAACATTATGTAATGAATAATTGATTGTTTATATTTATGTTATACCTGTCACACCTCCTTTCGGCGCGCTTACCCCGAAGGATAATGCATAAGGAAGTTTTTCCAATTTAAGAGACAATATTCGAAATGAGATTATTTATTTATTTCAGAGTCGCCACTTGGAATAAATTATGGTGTCCCAAGTCACCGATTTATTTAAATCCCAAATCGAGGAAATTTTTGACTTTCCAAATGAAGTCCGCGAACCAGAAATTCTAAGTAAGGAATTCTGTTGACCCGAGGGAAGGTGTTAGGCACCCCCGGATCCCGTGGTTCTAGCACAGTCTCTTAAATTATTGTAATAGCTAAGTATTTGATTTTAAAATATATTCATACTATAATGCAATTTTAATCATTTACCGCGTTTGATTATTTTTTAAGAAAAAGTGACCATTCTTATTGAGGGGCCCCGCAATTTTATTTTCTATTTAGCAAGGCTCGTAACATTTTTTATTTAAAAGGATAATCCTAAAGTGACTACATTTTTTTTATCTAGTTTATCTTTAAAAGAAAAGAAAAAGTCCTAATTAATTACATGCTTAAAATGCTATTCTATATTAGTGCAAAAGGTGTTCCCTCACAAGCCGACTAAATGACAAATTTATTCTTCAAAATATAGAACTAACTACAATTTGACAAAACTAATAAAACGGAAAATAACAACAAATATTAATCAACAACTTCTCTATTTCATTTCAAAACTTCAACTTCCAATTCGATCTTATATCAACACATAATTTTTAGAATGTGTACCTGGTATTGAAAAGAATGGAAAGATGAAAAATCGACAGGCCGGTGAAAGTACAGCAACAACAACAATAACAACCAGCAGTAGCTTCAACACCTCAATCCAGAATATCCCAGCAATATGGATAAAAACCAGTAAAAATGGAGAAAAAAATATATTCCGAAATTTCTCTTTGCTTTCTCTCTCTAGCTTTGAACTCTCTTCAGTTCTCAAAAGAAACTCTCAAAAATTAAATTCTGTCAGTGTATATTTCTGTATCCAGAGTGTATATCGAGTGTATACTGCTCTCTTTTTTTCCTTATTTTTCTTCTCTTCCTATTGTTTCCTCTCTGTTTTCCACCCCTTTTTTCATAAATCCTCTCTTCTATTTATAGGCAAGAATTTTGAAAATTTTCAGATTTTTTATTAAAAAGAAAAATATTTTTTTAATTTAAAGAAAACCTACTAATCCATGTTTTCCTCTCCTTGTTTTCTTCCTTGATTTCCTTGCTCCCCACTACTTTATGTCATGTGATTATGATTATTTTTTGGCCAAAAAAATCTGAAATTTTCTTCTTGGGCCAAGGGGTTTTGGGTTGGGTAAGGGTGCTTAGGATTGGGCTTGTAACTTAATTTGCAAGATGGCCCAATCCAATTTTTTCTATTTTGTTCTTCTCCATTATTCAACTTCCTAATTAAAAAAGCCCAAAATACTAAGATTAATTTATAAAAACTAAAAATTATCTTGAAATACTAATTAACTCATAATAATAATTATCACACAAAATTAAACATTAATAAAAATAAAATTGCACGATTTGGACATTAAATGCTTAAAAAATACAAAAATACATATTTTTTATGACTTTTCATTTTTGTAAAATAAACTTAATTGTAAACTTGAATTTTATATACATATGCAACATATTTTTTTGTATATTTTATTTATTTAAACAAGCAAATATGCACGGATAAAAATGCAAATAATACAAGAAAAATAACACAAAATTCACAACAATTGCAAGAAAACTAAAATTATTTTATTTTGAATCTTTGGGAGTATTTCTCTTATAGGGCAAAAATCACGTGCTCACAACTGCCCCTCTTTACTCGGAAACACGAAGAGTTTTCGTGCAAAGATAAGTGAGCGGATACGAGCGATTTTTGCCCGTTTGAGTACTCCGTGTGAAGCATTTTTGGAAAAAATTTGACCGAGCCTCTGCGTCAGAAGGCCTCCTACATATCCTGGGCTAAACAGGAATCGGGTCAATGTAGTTCGGGAAGTTTTGGTAGCTGGGACTACCATGACTGCTGTGATCTTGCTGTTACTTGTTGTTGCTGCTGATGCCACTGCTTAACTGATCTCCTTATTACACCGTGCTAAACGAAAAATAAGAAGCTAGACTAAGTTACAGTATTGCAAATTCTTATCTATCTTTTCAATTTGATCTTGTCATGTTCCTTGCCATCCTGCTGGCTTTGATGTTTCTTCACATGCTTCTTTTCTTCTGACAATTGTTATCTCGGCCTATCTTGATTGCCGAACTCCGACCGTTGGTCCCTTCATTGTGATCTTCGAACTATTTTCCTTCGAAGTTTGAATCTATCTTTTCTGACCCTTGTTGCCTTCCTTCTGATTTTGAACTTGTTTTAGTGTTGAGGATTTCCTTTATACTCTGTCACTTTCCGATTCTTCACTATCCTTATCAAATCTTAGAAATTGAGACGCCGTTTTGCTTTTCCGGCGAGCTTCTGACTTTATCGACAAACTCTAATCATAAATCGTCATTCCATTCTTCAGGCGGGCACCTGATTTTCAACAACTTCAAAATAATAACTCGCCACTCCGTTCTTCAGGCGGGCTCCCCGACTTCAACTACAACTTCAAAACTAAATCGCCACTCCATTCTTCAGGAGGGCTCCCTGACTTCAACTATAACTTCAAAACTAAATCGCCACTCCATTCTTCAGGCGGGCTCCCTGACTTCAACTATAACTTCAAAACTAAATCGCCACTCCATTCTTCAGGCGGGCTCCCTGACTTCAACTATAACTTCAAAACTAAATCGCCACTCCATTCTTCAGGCGGGCTCCCTGACTTCAACTATAACTTCAAAACTAAATCGCCACTCCATTCTTCAGGCGGGCTCCCTGACTTCAACTATAACTTCAAAACTAAATCGCCACTCCATTCTTCAGGCGGGCTCCCAGACTTCAACTATAACTTCAAAACTAAATCGCCACTCCATTCTTCAGGCGGGCTCCCTGACTTCAACTACAAACTTCGAACTTCATCCCATCCCTATCGTCTTCCTTTGCTTCTTGCACCGCTTTCTTCTTCCTGCATCACCTCTTAAACCATCATTTCTCCTAAATTACCTTGTTCTGGAATTGCTTTCCTCCTGGGTCGTGTTGTTTTCCCTCCTGACTGCTGGGGATATGTTTAGAATTATTTACTTGCCTGCTGAGGATAATGATGCTGGGAAAATTTTTCTTCATTCCCTCCCTTCCTTTGACTCATGCGCTTGAATTTGTGCTGGGAACTCTTGTTGTAACCCTCTGTTTTATGGTGGGTTACTGGTTTCAAGACCTGCAATGTAAAGATAGAAGACATGCCTCTTGTTATACAGGTAGGCGCCTGTTTTTATTAGCAACTTTTGAATTTAAAATGCATTCTGGCAAATCAATAAAAATAAAACAAACATAAAATATCCTATTTGAGGGTGGATAGTCCCATCGTATCCTATTCAAGGGCGGATACTCCCATCGTATTCTATTCGAGGGCGAATACTCCTATCGTATTCTATTCGAGGGGGAATACTCCCATCGTATTCTATTTGAAGGCGAATACTCCCATCAAATTCTATTTGAGGGTGAATACTCCCATCATATTCTATTCGAGGGCGAATACTCCCATCGTATTCTATTCGAGGGCGAATAGTCCCATCGTATTCTATTCGAGGGTGAATACTCCCATCGTATTCTATTCGAGGGAGGATACTCCCATCGTATCCTATTCGAGGGCGGATACTCCCATCGTATTCTATTCGAGGGCGAATACTCCCATCGTATCCTATTCGAGGGCGGATACTCCCATCGTATTCTATTCGAGGGCGAATACTCCCATCGTATTCTATTCGAGGGCGAATACTCCCATCGTATTCTATTCGAGGGTGAATACTCCCATGATATCAATGTTTGAGAATGAACAAACCTGAGACGTCCTGTTCGAAGGTGGACAAACCTGAAATATCCTATTTGAAGGTGGACAAACCTGATACATCATCTTGAATTGCCTTCCTCGTTTCTCCGAGAAAATTTTCAACAACGGCAGAAAATTTTCTGCCCCAGTATTGGTGTTCTTCCTTGTGGCATGACTTTCTGCTATCAATAGCACTTTCTTTCCCTGTTTCAAATCAAAGAAAATTTGTTAGTTCAAAACATTGTGAGCGGTTGTGCCGCTCCTGTGGGGTGGTTTTTTCTTTTCTCCTTTCCCTCGCTCGGGGTTCCCAAAACTTGTTGGGGAATGATTTCAATTGCTTGAGATGATATTCCTGTTGGGGATGGGTTTTTCCATTTATCCCTTCCCCGTTCTGTGTTTCTCAACTTGCTGGGGGTTATTTTGTTGAAGACGGGATTTCCTTTCTTCCTTTACCACTCTGTGTTGTCCGACCACCTCGGAACTTGCTGTAGATAACATTGCTGGGGGATTTTCATTTCCTCAAAATTGGTATTTCACTCTTCTTGAAGGCTGTTAAGGATGACACTAGTTCGAAGACCATTTTCCTTGAGACTTTCCTTCTTCCTCAAGTGGGTATTGACTTCCAGAAAATTTTCAAACTGAAAAGAAAATTTTCTGCCCCAGTTTAATAATCTTCTTTGCACCATACTTCTCTGCCGTTAATGGCATTTCCTTGCCTTGCATAATAATTGGAAAGTTGGTGGCAAGTTTTGAAGTCATTTCTCACTATGTTTTGACTAGACAGACTTTGATGGGGGAATTTTTGACAAAAGGAGAAAGATAAAAAGAAACAACAAAAAGAAGACAAGGGAGAACTGACTCTCTAACAAGAAACAACTATAAAAACTTATCAAACGCAAATACCAACTCTACTGGTCATGACATGCACATATGGCCTATCCTCCGTCATTAATCGCCTTTCACAATTTCCATCTAACTATCACCTTTGTTTGACTTGTAGTGCCCGAAGGGTTTTAACTTTCAAGCCTCTCTTATTTTTTTTTCTCTCAGCTTTCGTCGCCTTATGGTGCCTGTGAAGGTTTTCACTGGTAAGACTCTCTCATTTGTATTACTTTTAGCTGGGGTTTGGAGTGCCACTGCTAAGACTCTCTCGTGTTTATTTTCTGCTGGGAATCAGAGTCTTTTCTGCTGGGAATCAGAGTGTCATATTCTGATGAGACTCTCGTGTTTGCTTGACTTGGCCTCTTTTGAAGACTGATCGGAAGGTCTTTCTTTGGATCGTAATGTGGGATTTTGATAGGGCTAGAAAGAAAGGGTTTTAAAGGCTCAAAACAAAATGAATTTTGGGTTCAAAATTTACAACCTTCGGACCTAAATTTATTTATAATCAACACAATTTTTCTTTGCCCCAGTATTTTTACTTGGGGAATTTTTATTACTTTATTTACACTATGACCGAGCTGTGAAGCGCCTACGTATCCTCTTTAAGGAATCGGGTCAAACGTAGTTCCCAATTCCCTTTTTTTCAAGTTGCCCTTTTTTTTTCTTTTTTTTTTCTGTTCTTTATCTCTTTTTGTTGTTCTCTTTCCTTTTCTCTTTCTTTATCCCTTTCTTCTTTTGTCTTTCAAACTTGTGTTTCTAGTCTTTGCAACTAATTCCGAAGGAGGGGTATAAAAGAATTTAAATTAAGGCTCAAAGGGTTGGCGATGGATAAAGTGTTTGGATAGAAGAACAAAATGCCTTCGTCATTCCAATCTTCAAAACATGCCAAGTTCAAACAACATATTCACGACATCTTCCGTTTGTGCCCTGATTGATAACCATATCGTCCATTCGCCTTTTCATCTATCATTTTAAAGTATTGCTGGACGACACTTCCATTTCAGTATCACGAGCGAACCCCGTCTTAGCATGGCCAATTTTCCTTTAAGGGTTTCTTCGTGTTTTACCTGCCCCAGTCTCACATGATTCGGGCTCCAAATAATCTCAAATCGCTTTTATTTCTTTTAAAATGACCTGATTATCTTCCAATTGCTTCATGATTAACCCTTAATATTAGGCCAAAATTATGTGCGATGTCATGTCATTAGAGTCGGCGTTCGAACAAATGACAAATTTAAAGATAGAAAAACTAAACAAAAAGAAGAACTGGGTAATAAAAGACCAAAAGTTTCACTAAACGGAGAATTGGTTCAAATACAAACAAGCAAACCAAAAATACAAACCTGAAACGAGACTTGATAAGACTAGGCAAACTGAAATGACCAAAATAGAAAGATAATCTAGGTCACAACCCTGGAAACAACTCGGACAAAAGAAATGACAACAAAAACAAACCACCGAAACTCCTCCTGATTACCAAGCATGACTTCTCATATACCAACTTCTGCCGATTGGTTTTGCTTTGGAATACAGATCGAGCTTCTTAATTTTCCCTTCCCATGTGTATCAATTTGATCATATGGGTCTAAGGGTGAGCTGGCAATGGATTCTGATTAATGTTGGGTGCCTCTGGTGTGTCTGAACCTCGATCTTATTGGTGTCAATAAGATTTTGCACTGCATGTTTCAGTTTCCAACATTTCTCGGTATCATGTCCGAGAGCCCCTGAACAATACTCACAGCTTACTGAGCGATCCACATTTGGGGGTAGGGGATTTGGCAATCTTGCCTCAATAGGAATCAATAAACCTATCTACTTCACTTTGTGGAACAGAGCAGTATAAGTTTCTCCCAACTCAGTGAAGGTCCTTTGTGCCTTTTCCTTTCTGAAGGCATGATTCCCTCGGAAACCTGGTCCTGGAGGGTTATTGTAGGCCCTTGGTGGTGGATATTTGTTTCGGGGAGGGTGATTAGGGTGATTTGGGTGGTAGGTTCTGGCTTGGAAACGAGGTGAAGGACCTTTCGATCTGGACCAAGTACCATCCTCTACCGTTGCAACTTCTTCTCTTCTCTTCTTCCCGAATGCAACCCCTGTGCCATTCTGAATAGCTTGATTTGTTGCTTTCAACGAGGAATAGCTCAAGATCTTATTGGACTTAAGTCCCTCTTCTATCATTCCGCCCATTTTGACCACCTCATTGAAAGATTTACCAACCGATGTCACCAGGTGACTAAAGTAAGTTGGCTCCAGTGTCTGCAAGAAGTAATCTACAATCTCGTTCTCTCGCATCGGTGGATCTACCCGTGCTGCTTGTTCCCTCCAGCGGAACCCAAATTCTCTAAAGCTTTCGGCGGGCTTCTTCTCTAACTTTAACAATGATAGGCGATCAGGGATTATTTCAAGATTATATTGAAACTGGCCGATGAATGCTTGTGCCAGGTCATCCCATGTAAACCATCTGCTGGGATCCTGCCTGGTGTACCACTCTAGTGCAGACCCTCCCAAGCTCTGACCGAAGTAAGCTATCAGAATTTTATCTCGCCCTCCGGCTCCTCGCATTTTGCTGCAGAAACCTCGGAGATGGGCTACTGGGTCACCATGCCCCTCGTATAGATAAAACTTGGGAATTTTGAACCCAGCAGGCAACTGGACATCTGGAAATGGGCACAGATCTTTGTAAGCAACACCGACTTGGTTGCCTAAACCATGCATATTCCTGAAGGATTGCTCCAGGCTTTTAACTTTCCGAATAACTTCCTCATGCTCCAAACTTTTGAAGTGCTTTTCCGGTTCTACCGGGTTATCCCAGTGAGGGGTTTGTGAATGCGGTTCAGGAGCCTTAAAGGTAGGCTCGGGAGAAAAACAATGATTGTCATGTATTAGAAAAAGTGGTTCACTGGAAGACTTTTGTAAAGTAGCGGGTGGAGGTGCCACAAAAACAGGGGTAACCGGAGGAGGAGTATTTTGTCTAGCTGGTGGAACCTGGGATGTATAAGTGTTTTCCCCTTGATAGTATGGATAGATCGGGGCACTTGTCGAGGGATCAATGGGCGGATGCTCTGGTGCTGGTGTAAGAGTATGAAGGTTTGGTGATGATTGTCCCCTAGCCCAGGCTAGGTGCATCTCTGTCATTTGTTGTCTCAACCGATCCACCTCCTCTTTCATGATTTGTATCTCTGTTTTCTCCCCATCGACACTTTTGCCGGAACTAGATATGCTTGCTGGAATTGGACCTTTTGATCTAGTGTGGTAATGGTGATCGGCCAGTATACTCTGTCAAGTCAACTGCTAAACTTTTCTGAAAATGCAACAAACTTGTAAGCTCACAGAGTTTAACAGATATGTTATCGCACGTTGGATGCAATGCACCTAGTCAGTTAACCATATATGTATTCACCGCATGCGTCATTCCAGCTTTTCCTTTTCAATTATCCTTGAAAACCTCTCTCGTTATTACCCTCTCTTTTTTTTCATTTTTTTTTTCAAATTGGAATAAAAAACCTTGTTTTTACAAATACGGCCTTTCAGCGCCTCGGGGACGAAGATTATAAGGTTGTGAGGGTCAATTAACAAAAAAAAAAATTTACAAACTGACCCAAAAGTGGCCGTTTATGCAAAGTCAGTCTTCCGGCGTCCCTTTCGGGGTACATTCGGTTGTTTTTGAAAACGGCATCACTCAACTTATTTACAACGAAAAATCAATTTCGATATTTTTGGCTATTTTTTTTTTTGCAAAAGGGGAGGTTGAACCTGATAAAGGTTGCCTACGTATCTCACATCTAGTGAGAATCAAACCAGCGTAGTTCGGTCAAATAAAAACAAACTACATCTGTAAATGAAACAAACTATTTATTATTTTTTCACACATTTTTTTTTATTTTAAATTTTTTTTTTCTTTTTTAAGTAAAAAAAACAAACTATTTTGAAACTATTTTTTTATTTTTTTTATTTTGATCACACATTTTTTTTTTACAACAAACGTTTTTTTTTTTTTTTATGTAAAAAAACACAAACTATTTTGAAACTATTTTTTTTTCATTTTCCTCAATATAAAAAAAACCGGTTAGCCTGCAAGTCTGAAGCAAATGAATGCGTAAAACAAACAGGATGCAGCAGGATGGTCTTTTCATTTCAGGTCATCTGTCCTAGACAGGCCCAACCCCTGTGTTGAGCCTCTCTAAGTCAATATGCACATGATGCAAATAAGCGTTCCTACTAGGGATCCGGTATGAAGTTTTGTTATACTAGGTTTTAAAACCTCGGTTTATTGTTCTAGACATGGCTTACCCGAGCGGACAACTCGAGCCGAGGAGGAGGCAGCAACCTGGGAATACAGAAGCTTCACCGGTTTTGCAACTTATCCAAATCTCGTTCTAAAATGGGAATTAGACACTATACAGAAAGAAGTCACACGAAGTGCACCCTTCTTCATGATTTAGAAGACTCAGAGAGGAGATTGGTTTCGGCACAATTTATATGTACAGTTCAAAAAATATCTAAGCGATAAAAATATCATTTTGCACATTTAAACCCAAGATAATAATAAACCAAATACAACAATTATTCAAAACTCGAGTTCTAAAACCCCGATCCAGTGGTTCTGGGTTTATCATCTTTTTAGAATAGGTGTCTAGACTGGCTTTAACTCGAGCGAACAACTCGAGCTGAGGAGTGTCAGTGCACCGGTAGCATGGCTTTCCGGCTTAATTGACAATGCTCCCCGCCTAAACAGGTGTGACTACAAATCCTTCACTAGGTGCCAAGCACCACAGCTATCTTGAGAAAAACGGGCTATGTCCAGCAAATGCCCGAGATTATATTTCAAAGAGACTCAGAAGAAGAAAATGGGTATCGGCACAATTTATATATAATTCACAAAATATCAAAGCAGTAAAAATAATATTTAGCACATTAATACAAACATATAATAAAATCAGAAAATAAATAAGCCAAATATAACAATTATTCCTAGCTCGAATTCTTAAACCTTGAACCAGTGGTTCTGGGTTTGCTTCCCCAGCAGAGTCGCCAGAGCTGTCACACCTCCTTTCGGCGCGCTTACCCCGAAGGATAATGCATAAGGGAGTTTTTCCAATTTAAGTGACAATATTCGAAATGAGATTATTTATTTATTTCAGAGTCGCCACTTGGAATAAATTATGGTGTCCCAAGTCACCGATTTATTTAAATCCCAAATCGAGGAAATTTTTTGACTTTCCAAATGAAGTCTGCGAACCAGAAATTCTAAGTAAGGAATTCTGTTGACCCGAGGAAAGGTCTTAGGCACCCCCGGATCCCGTGGTTCTAGCACGGTCGCTTAAATTATCGTAATGGCTAAATATTTGATTTTAAAATATATTCAATACTATAATGTAATTTTAAATCATTTACCGCGTTTGATTATTTTTTAAGAAAAAGTGACCATTCTTATTGAGGGGCCCCGCGATTTTATTTTCTATTTAGCAAGGCTCGTAACATTTTTTATTTAAAAGGATAATCCTAAAGTGACTACATTTTTTTTATTTAGTTTATCTTTAAAAGAAAAGAAAAAGTCCTAATTAATTACATGCTTAAAATGCTATTCTATATTAGTACAAAAGGTGTTCCCTCACAAGCCGACTAAATGACAAATTTATTCTTCAAAATATAGAACTAACTACAATTTGACAAAACTAATAAAACGGAAAATAACAACAAATATTAATCAACAACTTATCTATTTCATTTCAAAACTTCAACTTCCAATTCGATCTTATATCAACACATAATTTTTAGAATGTGTACCTGGTATTGAAAAGAATGGGAAGATGAAAAATCGACAGGCCGGTGAAAGTACAGCAACAACAACAATAACAACCACCAGTAGCTTCAACACCTCAATCCAGAATATCCCAGCAATATGGAGAAAAACCAGTAAAAATAGAGAAAACAAATATATTCCAAAATTTCTCTTTGCTTTCTCTCTCTAGCTTTGAACTCTCTTCAATTCTCAAAAGAAACTCTAAAAAATTAAATTATGTCCGTGTATATTTCTATATCCAGAGTGTATATCGAGTGTATAATGCTCTCTTGTTTTCCTTATTTTTCTTCTCTTCCTATTGTTTCCTCTCTTTTTTCCACCCCTTTTTTCATAAATCCTCTCTTCTATTTATAGGCAAGAATTTCGAAAATTTTCAGATTTTTTATTAAAAAAAATATTTTTTTAATTTAAAGAAAACCCACTAATCCATGTTTTCCTCTCCTTGTTTTCTTCCTTGATTTCCTTGCTCCCCGCTACTTTATGTCATGTGATTATGATTATTTTTTGGCCAAGAAAATCTGAAATTTTCTTCTTGGGCCAAGGGGTTTTGGGTTGGGTAAGGGTGCTTAGGATTGGGCTTGTAACTTAATTTGCAAGATGGCCCAATCCAATTTTTTCTATTTTGTTCTTCTCCATTATTCAACTTCCTAATTAAAAAAGCCCAAAATATTAAGATTAATTTATAAAAACTAAAAATTATCTTGAAATACTAATTAACTCATAATAATAATTATCACACAAAATTAAACCTTAATAAAAATAAAATTGCACGATTTGGACATTAAATGCTTAAAAAATACAAAAATACATATTTTTTATGACTTTTCATTTTTGTAAAATAAACTTAATTGTAAACTTGAATTTTATATACATATGCAACATATTTTTTTGTATATTTTATTTATTTAAACAAGCAAATATGCACGGATAAAAATGCAAATAATACAAGAAAAATAACACAAAATTCACAACAATTGCAAGAAAACTAAAATTATTTTATTTTGAATCTTTGGGAGTATTTTTCTTATAGGGCAAAAATCACGTGCTCACAATACCAACTAGAAAGGGTCGCCAAAGCCTTGGCCTGCACATCTTATATATTCTCTTTCTTGTGATCAAACGCTCCACCCTTTATTCCTTTGACCAATTTTGCAATTTAAACCAATTACTTGATCCTCTATATCTACAAAAATATATTGTTTCAAATTTAGTGAAGAAGATCTCCTCCTAATCTAGCTCAGTCATACTTACTTCAACATAAACACTCATCTTATAATAATATCACGAAGCACTTTGATTTTCTAAAAGACTTCAAGCATCTATTAGAGGAATAATACTTATTTGCACTTTGTGCATGAAAACATTAAACAAATAAGCGCATTATATATTTTTTTTATATAAAATTTATTACTTTACTGTGATTAATTATGCATTATTACCTCAATTAAATCAAAAAAAAAATTTACTAACATCAGGTGAAGCTATGTAGGGAAGAGTGTCGGTAAGCAACAATTCTCTCACCAGGCTAAAGATCATGGCAACACATCACAAATTATAAACATGCCAACTCAGAGTTATAGTCATTATATAATTATTATCATATCCTTGATCGAGTTGTAATTGCTTCTAGTCAATGATTCTTTTTATTTTTTCTTGATAGGTTCTGGACAATAGTTCTTTTGCCAGCTAGCGAAATTAAGTGATATAAACGTCTCATTTGATTAATTGAGGGCATTTCCTCTCCAAAATCTTTGAACAAAACTGAAACTCCACGTAAGAGCACGAGGTAGCTTGACTCTTTGAGAAAGCTAGCTGACCAAACAGATCGGCTCGGTATGAACCACCCCATTAAGGAGGAATAGGCCCTTGAGGCTAAGGGGCGGGGCCAAGACGAGAACTGCACTGAAGTCCGACCCTTACACAGATCATTTAACAGAAATCAGAAACAAATCTGATTGAGTTTCCAATTTTTATTTTGCGTAAATAACCAATTTCGTAATAGCTATTTTATATGAACGGTTATCTTGAAGAGTTGCGCCTCTTCGTTTGAACTCAACTTGTTGGCTGTAAATACCAAGTCATTTCATTAGATTTTCCTTACGAAAATTCTGAAATCTCTTCTTTCTTTCTGCATTGTTTTTCTACAAAATAAACAAAGTAAGTGTGCTTGTTGCCGCCATTTGTATTTGCTGAAATACGAGGATTTGAAGTTCTATCATGGAAGGAAATAATCCGTTCTATCATGGAAGGAAATAATCTTAAACCTCGACGTACTACGAGAGGATTAGGTTTTTTAAATAAACACTATGAATTCAGTGGACTCAAATTCTATTTCTTCTACATTTTTGTTTTCTTTATTTATGTATTCTAGAACTTTTTACAAATACAGATATTAACAAGCTTAAGGAACTTCATTTATATTCTGTATGTGTTGTATACAATGTTCGGGAGACTAAAATCTGTGTGATTTTCTACTTCCAGTTTGGAGATTAAAGCCTTCGTGATTTTCTACTCCGCCTTTGTATTTTAACCTAATTCTATTTCGTTTTATTATTTGTTATTTGGAGATTAAAATCATAGTAATTTTATACTCCGTTGAAGATTAATATCTACGTAATTTTCTACTCTAATTTTATTCGCTTGAAGATAATGAAAAAATTCACCGTATATCAAACATTTATTTGTGTCATTTTTCGTTTCACAGAAATGACGACTAAGACCGGTCTATTCTTATGGTGACTGCCAACATTGGCAGCGACACCAGCAGAAAAGTCCGATTATTTTTTCAGGATTGATTTCAAGCGCTGGGAACAAAAGATTTTTTTTATTTGACTACCCCTAGCATTCAAAGGTTTTTTAAGCATTTTAATTTTTTGTGCAATAATTATATTCTTAACGGACTAGAGGACGATTTGTATAAACATCTATAGTACTATGGAGACGTCGAAAGAACTGTGAAGTGCACTTGAAAAGAAATACAAAATTGAAGATGTCGAGTTGAAGAACTTTATTGTCGCAAAAATTTCTGGACTATAAAATGGTAGATAGCAAGTCTGTTATTATCCAAGTATGGAACTGCAAGTGATTATTCATAATCTCCTTGTAGCGTTGATTGAGAAGTTGCTTCCTTTGTGGAAGGACTTCAAAAATTACTTGAAACACACATGTAAAGAGATGTCGGTCGTAGATCTCATTATTCGGTTAAGGATCAAAAAGGACAACAAAACTGCTGAAAAGAAGGGCCGTGAAAACTTACAAATAATGGGAGAAAATATTATTGAGGATGCTCAACAAAATAATAAAAATAGAAAGAAGCCTTCTGGACAAAAATGTAACTCAAGCAAGAAGAGATTCAAAGAAAATTGCTACAATTGCAGGAAAGCTGGACACAACTCTGCAGATTGTCCTGCACCAAAGAAAGACAAGAAGAAGGTTCAAGCAAACATGGTTGAAAAGTACGAGAATATTTATGACTTGTCTGTAATGCTTCCTGAATGCAACATGGTGGGAAATTCCAATGAATGATGGATTTATTTTGGAGCACTCGCCATATTTGTGTTGTAAGAGAAGTGTTTCCTACATATTTATGCTCTCATTGGACTCGAAGGGATGCTTTCTATGGAAAATTCTACAATGACCAATATTGAAGGATGTGACAAGATATTTCTGAAAATGACTTTTGGCAAGGTGGTGGTTCTCAACAATTCATGTTTCTGAAAGTAGGAAGAATTTAGTCTCTATTGCACTTCTCGTCAAGAATGTGTTTAAGTGCGTCTTTGTATCTGATAAGGTTGTAATAAGCAAGAAAAAATATTTGTAGATAAAAACTACCTCAGTGAGGGCCTTTTCAAACTGAATTGTAATGATCATTGAGAATAATAAAATTTCAAATTCTTCTTACTTACTTGAGTCAAATGATTTATGCATATATGTTTGGGATATGTCGATTATAAAACCTTGCAAAAAATAAGTAATTTGAAAGTATTACCTAAGCTTGAATGCAACAAATAAAAATTTCTAATATATGTGGAATCTAAGTATGTTAAACATCCTTATAAGTCTATTGAAAGGAATTCAAATCGTTTGGACTTAATTCACATAGATACTTGCGACATGAAGTCAATACAATCTCGTAGTGAAAAGAAGTATTTCATAACTTTTATTGATGACTGTACTCGATGCTGCTATGTTTACTTACTTAGTACTCCCTTCGTTTCAATTTATGTGAACCTGTTTGACTGGACACGAAGTTTAAGAAAAAAATAAAGACTTATGGAATTTGTTGTCTAAAACAAGCCAAAAAGGGGCCCGGAGTATTTGTGTGGTTATAAAAGCTTGTCATTAAAGGTAGAATTATAAATTTAAGCTAAATTATTACCAAATTTAGAAAGGGATCGTTCTTTTTGGAACGGACCAAAAAGAAAATAGGTTCACATAAATTAAAACCGTGTGAATAGTAAATATGAAACAATAAATGCATTCAAGCAATACAAAATAAAATTGAAAGGCAACTAACAAGAAAATCAAAATGATAAGAAGTTAGAGGGGTGGTGAATACGAATCTCCTTTTGAAGAAATATATTTAGAACATGGGATTATTCATCAAACAATTGTCCCTTACTCACCATAATCCATCGGAATTATGAAAAGAAAGAATGGAACGTTAAAGAAAATAATTAAGGCCTTATTGATAAGTTCTGCTTTACCCCAGAACCTTTGGAAGAGGGGTGGGAAGAAGCTATTCTTACAGCTAACTGAATACTCAATCGAGTTCCACATAGCAAAACGCAATCCATTCCATATGAAAAATAGGAAGGAAGAAATTCAGCTCAAAATATTTTAAAGTGTGGGGTGTTTAGCTAAAGTGCAAGTTCCTAAACCTAGAGAGTAAATATTGGACCGAAAATCATTGTTTATATTTTTATAGGATATGCAATAAATAGTAAGGTATGTCATTTTCTAGTTCATAAATCAGAAAATACCGATAAGACAGCAGGTGAGTTCTAAGGACCGCACCTGTAGGACATCATATGCGGGTGTGGACCGTAGAAGTGGTATTCTCAAGGTTATATGAAAACTCACCTACGATGGTTTTTTCGCAGGTGCGGAGTCGCAGAAACGACTTAGAGGCCATAGGTACAGAAACCGCTGGGCAGAAACTATATAAGCATCACTTTGCGAATTTTCGTCTTTTATCCATCATTTTTGGTCGAGTAGGAGCTTGGGGGTTGCAATTTCAAGGGAGAATTTACATGTTTTCAGTGAGGTAAGCTGCTTTGACCTTGTATCTTGTGGTTGTGAAAATTATTTCATTGTTTAGTCATGATTTTAATGGGGAAATTAGGAAAAAAATTGAGAGATTAGGGCTTGAAATTGGAGAGTTTAAATTAGGGATGTGACGGGACATTTGAGGTCAAATTTTGATGATATTGGTATGTATAGACTCGTGGAAGGATAAGAATTCTAGTGATGTGATTTTTATCGTATTCCAAGACGTGGTCTCGGGGGTCGGATTTGGCCAACTTCGGGAATGTTAATTTAATTTAATATTTTTCGTGTGGGCTTTGTTCCTTTGGCATGTATTGATGATATGATTTTGATTTTGGATAGATTCGGGGAGATTTGAGACCGAGTCAAGAGGTAAGGGCATTGTGGAGTAGATTTTCTTTCGGTTCGAGGTAAGTAACTATTTTAAATCTAGACCTGGAGGTATGAAACCCCAGAGTTTCGTACTATTTTGATAAATAAGGTGATGCACATGCTATGTAACGGGCATGTGGGCGTGCATTGATAGGGATTGTGACTTGGTTCGTCCCATGACAACTGTAAATTTGTATATTTTGATAAACTCTATATGATATCTATGTGTTTTAGAAATAATTCAGTTAACTTGGGTTGAATGTCATGTTTGGCGTCTTGTGTCGTACTGTTGGAACCTCAGGATAAATTTTACTATTATCTTCACATTGTTTTTGATAGAAAGCATATCCTCAGTAATGGTTTATACCTATTTATTGTTAGGTCTTGTTGCTCACTCTATTTTAATATTAATAAAAGTATTTTGGGCTGAGTTCCTTGAGTTTGCACTAAGATTCCCGAGTGGCTTGTGAGATTGATGAGTGAGTAAGGCCGAGTGCCAGATTGTGAAGATAGTTAGGTTTTAATAATAAAATGGCATATAGATTGTTGACGCGTGATTTTTGACCCTACCCGAGATGTTTTTTTATATTTTTAGCTAAAATATTTAGTTTAGGCCTAATATAGCTATCTTAGCTAATTTTGACTCTTTTACTTTATTTTTACCTTAAAATAAAAAATAACAAAAATATAGTTTTATTAATGTTTCGTAGTCATTTTTAAACTTGAAAAATACAAAAATAGTACTTTATATTTTTATCTTTTTATAAAAACGAAAATAATAAAAAAATAGTTTCATTAACATTTTGTAGTTACTTTAATTTTGAAAAAATATAAAAAAGTAATTTTTGTTTTAATTATTAGTCTTATAGTTATTTGCTCACGTAGGATTAATTAATAACGTTGTGTTCTCATTCTCGGTTCCGGGCAAAGAATAATATTCGGGTTCAAACTACCTGGTTTTATAATTTTTGGACCTAGCCCGTAATAATCCGAGTCCACCACACGGGGAACACGGACAAAACTACCCATACACACATGCACACACTATGGGGACAATAGATAATGGGGGATGGGAATAATTAGAAAATGACAAAAAGAAAGTAAAAACAAAAGAAAAAGACAAAAAATAACATGGGACTAAATTTAAAAAAAAACAAAAAGCAAAAAAGAAGGGGGGACACGGCAAGTGGGGAGGGGGTGCTTTCTTGGTCATTTTGAAGAGATTTAAAACTTTACCTCCTTTACGAAAGTAGCGGCCATATCTCTCTTTTTTTTACTTAAACACACATAAAATATACATAAGGGGATAAAGAAGGAAAAACGAAAAAAAAAAAGGATTGAGGCGAGGGATGGAAAAGTGACGGAATTGGGAAAGATTTCTTTGGCAAATGGAGGACGGTGAGCTTCCTCTTTAAAAGAAGAAGGGAACGGGGGTATCATCTGGTCGAAAGAATCCATTACCATCGGCCGCCAGTTGCTCCAGCGAACCAGATGCTAGCAACAACCAACGAACCATTAACGACCAGCAGGTCCATCTCAAATCCAACGTCGACCAGCCTGCTATTTCCGTCGACCACCTCGACGCCATAGTTGCCAGCAGCGTCGTCGAGCGACGACCAACCACCCAAGCGAACCAGTGTTCACTGCTGCTGCGCTCACTCCTCCATAACAGCCGTCGACCACCCTCAACCAAACGACCCTACCTCCGTCGCACACCAGCGAAACAACCAGCAGCCCACGGCGCCTTCGACGCCACCACCCGCTTTTGCTTTACCTTCGTCTTCGTTCCAGCAGCGAACCGCCTGCTGTTTCTCCGAGTTCGTCGAGGTTCCGCGTCGAATTGTTTTGTTCTTGGTTTTAGTTTGGTTCGAGTTCTGTCCGGAGAGGTCGAAGTTTGAGATCGTCATAAAAGGTTCGTTTTCTCATTGTGTACGTTGAAAATATGCAGAAATAAAGGTGCATGTTCTTTTTCGATATTGTTCTTCTCGCTAATATTTTGAATCGTTTTGCATTTGATTTAGTTTCATATGATTCAGACGATTTTTGTAAATATATGATTCTGTTGAACATGCAATTTCACAATTAATGGTGGTCTTGTAGTGTCGAAGTTAGCTAATGAAAATAACTAATCCTTCATATGCTCGCCAACTAGTTATGCTTCCATTGTTTATGTAATTGTTCGTCATAGTCTTGAATTTTCTCACTTAGTTATCTAGTCGTATGTTTACTCGAATTGGTTATAGTTGAGTATGACTTTGTCACATTATAGAAAGTGGTTCGTTATTCTTCAACTGAACGACGTAATTAGATTAAAGGAATCGGGGGTGCATTTCATGTGACCCGACTCCAATTTTGAACAAGGTTAAATAAAGCGTGTCATGAACCACAAGTGCATTTCATGTAGCGTGGCTTGCAACATGTTTTAAATAATCTTGAATTAATTCTTTAATAAATAATAGGATTGCACATAAGTTATAACATGTATTAAAATCAGATAAATAAGCCAAATACGACAGTTGAGCGACCGTGCTAGAACCACGGAACTCGGGAATGCCTAACACCTTCTCCCGGGTTAACAGAATTCCTTATCCAGATTTCTGGTTCGCGGACTGTTAAATAGAGTCAAACATTTCCTCAATTCGGGATTCAAACCGGTGACTTGGGACACCATAAATCTCCCAAGTGGCGACTCTAAATCTCTTAATAAATGAATCCCATTTTGATTGTCCTTTAATTGGAAAAACTCCTTTTACACGATCGCGCCCTCGGGTTAGCACCAAAAGGAGGAGTATCCGCAAATAAGTCAAATAAGTCATTACATGTAAAAATAGTCAATTGACATTAGAAACTTCTCAGTCTTGTGTTGGCTTATGGAGATGCCGAACGATGCCCCCATGAGCCACAGAAGGAAATTTTTTTTTCAAGTTTATCTTTTTGGAGTCGGCTTTTACAATTTTACTTCAAAAAAAGAAAAAAAATCAAATAAACATCTCTTTATTTCTTGCATTAATTTGCAAGAACTACGCTCGGTCTGATTCATGCGGGGTCATGATACGTAGGCAATCTCCATAAGATTCGACCACAACCGTATATGTATATATATTAAAAAAAAATGATAAGGATTGGCTGAGTCCATTCTAACATGTTTTGTCTTGAATTGTAAAGTAAGTAGATGGTGGTTGGTTTGTGACAAGCGGACAACGCAAGATCCCCGAAAGATGGTACAGGAGGAAATTTCCAAATACCTTATAACCCACTTCCAAACCAAGGGTATAGAAGGGAACCGAAGTTGAAGGGTAATTTCACACCAATAGGAGTTTCCTATGCAAGTTTATTTGAGAAGTTAAAGCAACAGGACATGATTGCACCCATCCCTCCAAATCATGTGGACCCACGTGCAAGGAGCTTTGACCCATCTAAAAGGTGTGAATACCATTCCCATGCCCAGGGGCACAACATGGAAAGTTATCTGGATTTGAAAAGGGAAATAGAAAGGATGATCCAAGAAAGATTGATTGTGATGCAAGACAGTGACACCCAGAATATCGCGCTGAATCCGTTACCTGCACATGATGATACACACTTTCTGGCGCTGATGCCTGGTGACACGTATGAGAATCCACTCGGGAATTTGCCGGCTGAAATGAGAGAAGGCCATAGTGGTTCTGATAATCAAATTCGTGGCTAAATGTCAGGCTTATCAATTGGAGAGTCATTTGTGGTGGCTTATTCTGTTGTCATTTCTATTTGTTCGGGTTATTTCAGCATGGTAATCCGGATGTTGTCTTGTGGCTCAAACCTTTTATCCTTGTATTTTTCTTTTGATCATAGTGTCTCATCTAAATGGGTCTAGGTTCGTTCTAAGGGTTGTAACCCCAGTTTTGTTTTTTGGTTGTTCGAGTCGTTGTTTTATCGGTTAATGCAATGACCTATTTTATATTATTTCTAGACATTTTCTGTTATTTAATCCTCTCCTTCCTATAGTTCTTTTTCTGCTAGCTCTAGTGACATGACGTGCGCGCATTAGTTCTGGCCTGATCTTAAAAGTTAATCAAAAAACCATTGGGAGGTGATCGAGATATTTAAATGAAATAAGAACGGTTTGAGATTATTCGAAACCCGAGTCATGAGAAACTGGGGCAAGTAAAAGAAAACTGTTAAAGGCAAGCTGCCAAAATTGACATGGGGTCGTTCATAATAATGAAAATGAGAGTGTGCCCAACAGTGCTGTAAAGATATGACGAATATTAATTGTGTTGTTTACGCTTGGCATGTTTTGAAGATTGGAATGACGAAGGCATTTTGTTCTGCTATCCAAACACTTTATCCATCGTCAACCCTTTGAGCCTTATTTTAAATTCTTTCATACCCCTTCTTCGGAATTAGTTGCAAAGACTAGAAACACAAGTTTGAAAGGTAAGAGAAGAAAGGGATAAAGAAAAAAGTAAAGAAAAAGAAAACAACAAAAAGAGATAAAGAAAAGAAAAAGAAAAATGTATGAAAAAAAAAAGAAACTTGAAAAAGAGGAATTGGGAACTACGTTTGACCTGATTCCTCAAAGAGGATACGTAGGCGCTTCACAGCTCGGTCATAGTGTAAATAAAAATCAAAAAATCCCCAAGCAAAAACTGGGGCAACAAAAATTGTGTTTATAAAGGAAGATGTAGACTCCGAAGGTTGTAATTTTGAGCCCATATTGTTTTGTTTCAAGCCTTTAATACCATTTCTTTCTAGCCCTATCCAAATCCACATTACGGTCCAAAGAAAGACCTTTTGACCAATCTTCGAAAGAGGCCAAGTCAGGCAAATGAGAGAATTCTTATCAAAACATAACACTCTGATTCCCATCAGAAAAGACTCTGATCTACAGCAGGAGAAATATGAGAGAATCTCAGCGGTAACACTCCCAATTCCCAGCTGAAGAGAAGTACGAATGAGAGAGTCTTAGCGGTGAAAACCTTCACGGGCACTATAAGGCGATGAAAGCTGAGAGAAAAACCGAAATGAGAGAGGCTTGATAGTGAAAACCCCTCGGGCACTACAAGTCGAACGAAGATTGGAAATCAGATGGGAAAGCCCCAGGCGAAGATTACAAAAGGCGATTTAACGACGGAAGATAGACTATATGTGCATGTCATGTCCATTAGAGTTGGTATCCACGTTTGATAGGTTTACTTTATAATTTTTCTTTTTAGAGAGTCATTGTCTTTTATTCTGTTTCCTTTTATCTTTCTCCTTTCATCAAAATTCCCCAATAGAGTCTGTTTGCAAGAAATGACTGCGAAATTTTCCATCAGCTTTCCAATTACGCAAGACGGGATTTTGATTGGTACACACAAGTGGTATAAGTCAGGAAGGATCAAGCGCAAGGCCAGTGTCCAGAGGGATATTCCCCAACAATAGGAAAATGACAAAGTGAGGGATTGGTGTCGATAAGGATATCTCAAGGAAGGTTAATGACATCAAGGAAGGTTAATGAGACTCAAAGGTTGGGAAATGCCCAGTCCTTAGATATGCCGCAAAAGAAGGAGAGATATCCCCGGCAGAAAGGTATTTTCAGTGAAAAGGGTGAATAAAGAAAATGGTTCACCAGTAAAACATGCAAGGTCTTCACAAAGGGTCACTATCATAGGAATTCTGGTGGTCAGTGGAAAAACACGTGGACAGGTTCGCAAATAAAGAGTCGTCAAGGAAGGCGGGGAAGCAAGAAAGGAGAAAGCTATCCCCAGCATGAATATCATGAAATAATAATATCCCCAGCAAGTTCTGATAATGAAATGTAGAGCAGGGAAAGAGGAGGAGAACCATCCCCAGCAGGAGCACCACAACCGGCCACCACATTTTAAAACTAACCAATTTTTCTTTGATTTGAAACAGGAAGAAGAGGGGTTGTTGGCAGAAAAGCATGCCACAAAGAAGATTCTCAAACTGGGGCAGAAAATTTTCTCCCGTTGCGAAAATTTTCTCGAAACCAAATACCCGGTTGGGGAAAGAAGCCAGATAACGCAAGGAAATGATCTTTGAACCCAATTATTCCCAGCAGCTTTGAAAGAAAGAAAACTACAAGTTGTGATAGAGGAAATTATACCCCCAGCAGACAGGACAAAATGAGGAAGCTTGCGTTCAGAAAGGCAAGAAGCCGGTATCATCCCCAACAGTTCTCGGAAAAATGAAACACTGATTTCGAGATTTTCCCGGCATCATTATATCCTACAAGTTTTTCAATGGAGCAAAGCGCAAGTCTCGAAAGAGGTTTGGAAAGAGGAAAAAGGAAATGGGGTCCCCTGACAGGACAATCCTCAGTTAATGACATTTCAATCCCCCGCGATCCCGGGAGAGAATAAAAGGTTTTGAAGGAAGTAGAAAAGGAGGAAATAGAGAAGATTTTCCCAGCAGCATCATCCCCAGCAGGTAAGTAAACAATTCCAAAGATATCCCCAGCAGTCAAGGGAAAAATAACACGACCTAGGAGGAAAGCAATTCCGAAACAAGGTAATTTAGAAGAAAGGATGGGATGTAGTTAGTGAGTTGATGTTGAAGTCAGGGAGCCCGCCTGAAGAATAGAGTGGCGATTTAGTTTTGAGTTGTAGTTGAAGTCAGGGAGCCCGCCTGAAGAATGGAGTGGCGATTTAGTTTTGAGTTGTAGTTAAAGTCAGGGAGCCCGCCTGAAGAATGGAGTGGCGATTTATTTTAAAGTTGTAGTTGAAGTCAGGGGAGCCCGCCTGAAGAATGGAGTGGCGATTTAGTTTTGAAGTTGTAGTTGAAGTCAGGGAGCCCGCCTGAAGAATGGAGTGGCGATTTAGTTTTGAAGTTGTAGTTGAAGTCGGGGAGCCCGCCTGAAGAATGGAGTGGCGATTTAGTTTGGAAGTTGTAGTTGAAGTCAGGGTGCCCGCCCGAAGAATGGAGTGGCGATATTTTGGAAGTTGTAGTTGAAGTGAGGGAGCCCGCCTGAAGAATGGAGTGGCGATTTAGTTTTGAAGTTGTAGTTGAAGTCAGGGAGCCCGCTTGAAGAATGGAGTGGCAATTTAGTGTGGAAGTCGTAGTTGAAGTCAGGGTGCCCGCCTGAAGAATGGAGTGGCGATATTTTGGCAGTTGTAGTTGAAGTCAGGATGCCCGCCTGAAGAATGGAGTGGCGATTTCGTTTTGAAGTTGTAGTTGAAGTCAGGGGATGCCCGCCTGAAGAATGGAGTGGCGATTTAGTTTTGAAGTTGTAGTTGAAGTCAGGGAGCCCGCCTGAAGAATGGAGTGGAAATTTAGTTTGGAAGTCGTAGTTGAAGTCAGGGTGCCCGCTTGAAGAATGGAGTGGCGATATTTTGGAAGTTGTAGTTGAAGTCGGGATGCCCGCTTGAAGAATGGAGTGGCAATTTAGTTTGGAAGTCGTAGTTGAAGTCGGGGTGCCCCGCTTGAAGAATGGAGTGGCGATATTTTGGAAGTTGTAGTTGAAGTCAGGATGCCCGCCTGAAGAATGGAGTGGCGATTTAGTTTCGAAGTTGTAGTTGAAGTCAGGGAGCCCGCCTGAAGAATGGAGTGGCAATTTAGTGTTGAAGTTATAGTTGAAGTCAGGGAGCCCGCCTGAAGAATGGAGTGGCGAGTTATTATTTTGAAGTTGTTGTTAAAATCAGGTGCCCGCCTGAAGAATGGAATGGCGATTTATGATTAGAGTTTGTCGATAAAGTCAGAAGCCCGCCGGAAAAGCAGAACGGTGTCTCAGTTTCCAAGATTTGATAAGGATAGTGAACAATCGGAAAGTGACATAGTGTAACGGAAATCCCCAGCATGAATCATAAGGAAGGCAACAAAGATCAGAAAAGATAGATTCAGACATCGAAGGAGAATAGCTCGAAGATCACAAGTAAGGGAAATCCCGTCGGAGTGCAATGCAAGTTAGCAACAAAAGAAGCTTGCGACCAGAATGCGAGTCAACGGTCCGAGATGATCAACAGAAGATAGTCACAATGAAAAAAAAAGGCAAGGAGTTAATCCAAGTGCAGAAGTTGATGAAAGATGTGGTGTGCTCAAGAGATGGCCGAGGTCACAAGCACTGCATACCTGGTCTTGATCCGAAAAGCAGCACTGCAACTAGCAAGTATCAAGGTTCAAATTTAGAGTCCGCATGAAGCACCAACCAATACTCGAGATCAAGCTTCAGAAGACTTATAGATAGGAATCTTGTAACTAGTAGCTGATAGGCTTAGTTAGTCTTTCTCGTGTTTTGATTTTTGATGTAATAGCAGGACCACGGACCGGAACTTCGATGGAACAGAACCTCGTCGACTGGCTCTCCACCTCGGTTACTCCATATTCTTACTCACTTCTGAACTACACGTGGCCTGATTCCTTTATAGCTGAGGATATGTAGGCGGCTCAGATACAAGGGCTCGGTCACATCCTCTTCTTTTTAGTTTAGTTTCTCTGAATAAGGGTCGGGTCAAAACACTTGTCTAGTCGTAGATTGTGAAGATAGTTAGGTTTTAATAATAAAATGGCATATAGATTGTTGACGCGTGATTTTTGACCCTACCCGAGATGTTTTTTTATATTTTTAGCTAAAATATTTAGTTTAGGCCTAATATAGCTATCTTAGCTAATTTTGACTCTTTTACTTTATTTTTACCTTAAAATGAAAAATAACAAAAATATAGTTTTATTAACGTTTCGTAGTCATTTTAAAACTTGAAAAATACAAAAATAGTACTTTATATTTTTATCTTTTTATAAAAACGAAAATAATAAAAAAATAGTTTCATTAACATTTTGTAATTACTTTAATTTTGAAAAAATATAAAAAAGTAATTTTTGTTTTAATTATTAGTCTTATAGTTATTTTGCTCACGTAGGATTAATTAATAACGTTGTGTTCTCATTCTCGGTTCTGGGCAAAGAATAATATTTGGGTTCAAACTACCTGGTTTTATAATTTTCGAATCTAGCCCGTAATAATCCGAGTCCACCACACGGGGAACACGGACAAAACTACCCATACACACATGCACACACTATGGGGACAATAGATAATGGGGGATGGGAATAATTAGAAAATGACAAAAAGAATGTAAAAACAAAAGAAAAAGACAAAAAATAACATGGGACTAAATTTAAAAAAAAACAAAAAGCAAAAGGGGGGGGGCTACCGAAAAAAAATTCATTCTCTCATTGATTTGAAAAAGACCATCGAACTTTACCTCCTTTACGAAAGTAGCGGCCAGATCTCTCTTTTTTTTACTTAAACACACATAAAATATACATAAGGGGATTAAGAAGGAAAAACGAAAAAAAAAAGGATTGAGGCGAGGGACGGAAAAGTGACGGAATTGGGAAAGATTTCTTTGGCAAATGGAGGATGGTGAGCTTCCTCTTTAAAAGAAGAAGGGAATGGGGGTATCATCTGGTCGAAAGAATCCATTACCATCGGCCGCCAGTTGCTCCAGCGAACCAGACGCTAGCAACAACCAACGAACCATTAACGACCAGCAGCTCCATCTCCAATCCAACGTCGACCAGCCCGCTATTTCCGTCGACCACCTCGACGCCATAGTTGCCAGCAGCGTCGTCGAGCGACGACCAACCACCCAAGCGAACCAGTGTTCACTGCTGCTGCGCTCACTCCTCCATAACAGCCGTCGACCACCCTCAACCAAACGACCCTACCTCCGTCGCACACCAGCGAAACAACCAGCAGCCCACGGCGCCTTCGACGCCACCACCCGCTTTTGCTTTACCTTCGTCTTCGTTCCAGCAGCGAACCGCCTGCTGTTTCTCCGAGTTCGTCGAGGTTCCGCGTCGAATTATTTTGTTCTTGGTTTCAGTTTGGTTCGAGTTCTGTCCGGAGAGGTCGAAGTTTGAGATCGTCATAAAAGGTTCATTTTCTCATTGTGTACATTGAAAATATGCAGAAATAAAGGTGCATGTTCCTTTTCGATATTGTTCTTCTCGCTAATATTTTGAATCGTTTCGCATTTGATTTAGTTTCATATGATTCAGACGATTTTTGTAAATATATGATTCTGTTGAACATGCAATTTCACAATTAATGGTGGTCTTGTAGTGTCGAAGTTAGCTAATGAAAATAACTAATCCTTCATATGCTCGCCAACTAGTTATGCTTCCGTTGTTTATGTAATTGTTCGCCATAGTCTTGAATTTTCTCACTTAGTTATCTAGTCGTATGTTTACTCGAATTGGTTATAGTTGAGTATGACTTTGTCACATTATAGAAAGTGGTTCGTTATTCTTCAACTGAACGACGTAATTAGATTAAAGGAATCGGGGGTGCATTTCATGTGACCCGACTCCAATTTTGAACAAGGTTAAATAAAGCGTGTCATGAACCACAAGTGCATTTCATGTAGTGTGGCTTGCAACATGTTTTAAATAATCTTGAATTAATTCTTTAATAAATAATAGGATTGCACATAAGTTATAACATGTATTAAAATCAGATAAATAAGCCAAATACGACAGTTGAGCGACCGTGCTAGAACCACGGAACTCGGGAATGCCTAACACCTTCTCCCGGGTTAACAGAATTCCTTATCCGGATTTCTGGTTCGCGGACTATTAAATAGAGTCAAACATTTCCTCAATTCGGGATTCAAACCGGTGACTTGGGACACCATAAATCTCCCAAGTGGCGACTCTAAATCTCTTAATAAATGAATCCCATTTTGATTGTCCTTTAATTGGAAAAACTCCTTTTACACGATCGCGCCCTCGGGTTAGCGCCAAAAGGAGGTGTGACATAGATATCATTGTTTATAAGACTTCTATTAATGTTTGAAAAGGTATTAAGAAGCAGTAACGTGTAGAAAGCATGCCTATAGGGATTTCGAATTAGAACTGTCTCACTTGTTTAAACATTATCGATTTTACTAAAACAAGCAACTTCCTGCACCCTTTCTGAACTCTTAAAACTTTTTCTCACAATAAAATTAGTGTATTCTTTCTGAAACTCACTCCCTTTTAACTCTAGTAAACATTTTCCAAATCAGACTAAAGTCATTGCTTTATACTTATCTGAAAAATCTCTTCTAATCGGTCTGCAACTCAGTTCTTTTGGTAAAATTGGGCAGCTCCTTTTCCTAACCAGTCTGCGCCCTGAAACTCCTTTTTTTAGTTCTTAAACCATTTTTGTAACAAACCAACACCTTTTCTGAAACCTATTTTTGCTCTGTAACTTTTCTTTATAATCAGTTTGTGTTTAAAAATCAGTAGTTCTATCCAACACATAGACAAAGGGTTTTTAATCAACTGGATTAGTCTTAAACAACTGCATTCGAACGAACCTAATGCGGACTTCCTGTCTAAAAATATGTGTTAAACCAGTCCGATTATCACTTTAATTTAATTTAAGACTAAACCAGTACGTGTAAGACATGCTAAACTCTATGGCTTTATCTGATTTAAGGAGGATTACTTGAGCCCTACTTGCATATTTGCTTTTCCCTTTATTTGAATTATGTATTTTGATTGACACCTTAATATTTTGTCCTTTGAAAACTCTCAAAAGGCCCTAAACCCCTTTCCTTTTAGGACTAGTAGTCCCAAATGCCTCCAGGACTGATAGAATTGGGATGGGTACTAGCATGCAATACGTAACGAGACATTCCGCGCTTTAATACCTTAATGGGGTGGGAAGGGTAGAATATGGATATGATGACCTGTGCGCTAATATCATGTGTGACTCCTCTTCTTAGGAGTGTACGTCGGGTATTGCATTGATATGATCCATATTATTTACACACCTAGGACCCCTTTTTCCCTTTACTTGTTCTTCTTTAAGTTTTTTTTTCAAACTAACTTCCTGTATTTCCTATTCCTTTTTTTTTAATTCTTAAACTAGTTTACAATACTATGTGAAATCCCTCTTCTTTATTTTCTACTTACCTTCTTCATTGCTTAAAGTCACAATTGTAGCATGGCCGGGAACCACACTAGTGGATCTTGAGGGGTGCCTAGCACCTTCCCCCGAGATAATTTCTAGCCCTTACCCAGACTCTGGTTATTCATCTCAAATTATTTCTTAATAGTGTCCTAATGCACTATAATCATTAGGTGGCAACTCTCCGAACTCCAAAAACCTAATTCCCGCAAGGGAATAGATTTTTTCTTCCCAATGTCGTATACCCAATTTAGAACTCCATTTGGAAAATAAGGGGCGTTGACAATGGGTACCATCTCCACAACCCATGGACAAGTCTCTTAAGGGCGAGGAATTGTTAGAAAGGAAAAAAGGAGGCTTGAAACGAGCAAGGGGGTGGATACCGAAGCTGAAGGAAGTAGGGTGTCCCAATCGGTGCCCATGTCTGTATTTATGGCCGACGCCATTCTATCTGGGAGATCGGCCCATCAGAGGAGTGTTGCTCTTGGTATTATCTTGGCGTGTGCTATTGAGGGGGGATCATCGACCAATGTCAATGGAACTGGCAAGGGAGTTGAGGAATCAGAATCCAAAATTGCCTATGAGGATGTAGACGAGCTCGTGAAGGGCCTTACTCATGTGGAGATGACAATAGACGGGTACGACCGTCATGTTGTGATTCCTGGGGCTTACAATTTGTTGCTGAACAGTGAGCAAGATGCATCATCCCTTACTCTATTTTGCGCCGCCCCTAAGAGCGAACGCTCATTGCCGTAAATGACGCAGAGCTGTCACAAAAGGTTGTTGGCATGGCTTTATAGGTAACCATTATTCTTCTTCTCTATTTGCATATTGTAAGACTAACCTGAAGCATGCTTACTTCTGTTTTTCTTTTCAGACCCTCGTTTTGGAGGTGGAGAGAGGACGTTGTGAGCAGAAAAAGGCATCTATCTTTGAGAAGATGATGAAAAGGTATCGAAGGTACCGCTCTAAGCATCAAGTGGTGGTGGATATCTTCCAGCAAGACCTAGGATTTCAGGTGTTTCACAAGGGACTTGAACAGAGGTAGGCCCAAATAGAGCGTAGGAGGGATGAGCTGGAAAAGACGGACTGCGAGTTGATGAGAGTCGTCGCCCTTAACAGTAAATTGGAGGCGCTCCTTAGGGTGAAAGATGATAAGCTCGAGCTCAGTCGAGGGGTGGCAGTGGAAAATGCCGACCTCCAACAGAGAGTAGCGGACCTGACCGCTGAGGTCGAAGCCAGGATGGCAGAAATCAATGGTCTTAGGCAGGTCACTCCCCCAAGGTTGGAGGACGTGGTTCATCTTTCTCAGCCATCATCATCTCATCCTACGCCTGGTCAGGGTACACGTCGTAACGCGCATGAGATATGGATATTTGTAGAGGCAAAACTTGACGTGCATAGAGAGCTTCACGCCGAGGTCCAGGCGATGGAGGAGGAAGTTCAGGCACGACCGCACGAAGCTTACATTGCCCGTGAAGCATACGGGTACTATCCCAACTCTCCTAATGGAGATGGTTACACTTTTGAGGACGTCAATCAGCTTGACTCGGATTCCTGGTATAATGATGTTTATCATCGGTAGCCATAAACTGTACACTTTTTTTGTTTTTGTGGAATGTACTGGTGCCCGTCCTTGGGGTCGATTGTAAATATATTTTTTGCTGTGATATAAACTTATTTTTTTGTTGCTTTTCTACTTGTTATTTTTCCCTCCTTAGTTTTTTTTCATTTTTCGGTACTTAGCCTCCGTAGAGGTAATTTTTGTTGTTCGTTAAAAATATCACCGTGGTTTGAGAGAGGTCGAACCAATGTCGATGGCCATATCCATTAGGATATTTTTTTTGACTGTCATCAAAGTAGTATCCGCCATAGTCGAACGAGGTCGAACCCGATGTTGATGGCCTTAGCCATTAGGATATTGCTTCAAATGTCGTCGAAGTAGTATCCGTCATGGTCGAACCCCATGTCGATGGCCTTATCCATTAGGGTGTTGCTTCGACTGTTGTCGAAGTAGTACCCGTCGTGGTCGAACAAGGTCAAACCCAATGTCGATGGCCTTAACCATAAGGATGTTTCTTCGACTTTCGTCGAAGTAGTATTCATCGTGTTCGAATAAGGTCGAACCCGGTGTCGATGGCCTTAGCCATTAGGATATTGATTCGACCATCTTCGAAGTAGTATCATTCATAGTCAAACAAGGTCGAACCCGACATTGATGGCCTTAGCCATAGGGTGTTGCTTCGACTGTTGTCGAAGTAGTATCCGTCGTGGTCAAACAAGGTTGAACTCGATGTCGATGGCCTTAGCCATTAGGATGTTGCTTCGGCTGTCATCGAAGTAGTATCCGCCATAGTCGAATGAGGTCGAACCCGATGTCATTAGCCTTAGCAATTAGGATGTTGCTTCGACTGTTTTTGAAGTAGTATCTGTTGTGGTCGAACGAGGTCGAACCTGATGTCGATGGCCTTAGCCATTAGGTTATTGCTTCGACTTTCGTTGAAGTAGTACCCATCATGGTCGAACAAGGTCGAACCCGACGTCGATTGACTTAGCCATTAGGATGTTTCTTCGACTGTCATTGAAGTAGTATCCGTCGTGGTCGAATGAGGTCGAACACGATATCGAAGGCCTTAGCCATTAGGATGTTTCTTCGACTGTCATTGAGTGGTTCTATCGCAGTTGAACAAGGTCAAACCCGGTGTCGATGGACTTAGCCATTAGGGTGCTACTTCGACTGTCATCGAGGTAGTATCCATCGTGGTCAAATGAGGTCAAACCTGATGTTGATGGCCTTAGCCATTAGGATATTGCTTCGACTGCCATCAAAGTAGTATCCGTCGTGGTCGAACGAGGTCGAACCCAATGTCGATGGCCTTAGCCATTAGGATGTTCGCTCGGTGGAGACTTGTTCGTAGAATGGAGATTAATTTTGTTTTTGCAGTGGAGATTTCCGTTCATTCAATGGAGAAATTTTATTAATACAATGGAGTTCATACAATGGTAAATAATTTGTGTAGTCCCTTCATTACATTGGCTTGGAGACTGTGTCAACTGGCGGATGTGATGAATCTGCACTCTGATACCACCAAGTATCCCCTTCGCTACCTCGTTAAAAACCTCTCCAAGAAAACATAATTGGGAAAAACTCGAAGTAGGGAAAAAAGAGTACGACTAAGGAGATGCCGTTCAGAAGTGGAAGTGTTTGAGGTGGGGCGAAGTTCCAATTGTTCTGGAGTGCTTTTCCCTCCATTGTTCTAATTGGAATGCTTCTTTATTCGTTTCTAACTGTGATTTTATATGGTCCGTCCCAGTTGGTTCCCAATTTTCCTTCATTGGGGTCTTTCGATGCGAATGTTTTGTCTTTGAGGACGTAATCGTCCACTTTGAGCGATCTTACTTTGTCTTTCTTGTTGTAATATCTTTCTGCCTGCTATTTTTTGGTTATCATTCTTATATAGGCCATGTCTCTTCGTTCTCCGGCTTCGTCTAGATCTTGCATTCTGCTTTCGTCGTTATCCACCCCACTGGTATGGGAATATCTCAGGCTTGGTTCCCCGATTTTGATGGGTATAACTATATCGGTTCCATAGACTAGTGAGTATAGCATTTCTCCCGTGATGGATTTGAGCGTAGTCCGGTATGCCCATAATACTTCAGGTAGTAATTGGGGCCATAGCCCTTTAGCTTTCTCGAGATTCTTTTTCAATATGTTCAATATTGTCTTGTTGGAAGACTCGGCTTGGTCGTTAGTGGTGGGATGATACGGAGTGAAGATTATCCGCTTGATGTGCCATTTCTCGAAGAAATCAATCATCTTCCTACTGATGAACTGGGGGCCATTCTCACAGCTTATTTCTTTGGGGATGCCAAAACGGTATATGATGTTTTTCCATATAAAGGCGATGGCTTCTTGCTCGTGTATCTGTGCGTACGCACCTACTTCCACCCACTTAGAAAAATAGTCTTTCCTCGTCATGCTAGCAGAGGGCCGATTATATCCATTCCCCACTTTATGAAGGGCCATGGAGAGGTGACTAAATGGAGAAGCTCCCCGGCTTGGTGTATCATGTGGGTGTACTTTTGGCACTGTTCGCATATTTGGACATAATCTGCTGCCTCTTTTTTCTTAGTAGGCCAGTAATAACTGGAGCGGATGAGGCATTAGACGAGGGCGCAATTTCTTATATGGGCACCGCAATGGCCCTCATGCACCTCTTCTAATACTTGTCTCGCTTGATGCGGCCCGAGAAACTTAGAAAGGGGATCACCAAACGTTCTCTTGTAGAGGTCATCATTTATCAGGCTGTATCGGGCGGCTTGTACGCAGAGCTTCTTGGCTTCTTTTTTGTCGCATAGGAGTCTTATATCCTGGATACAATCTCGTTGCGTCAGCCCAAGTTAGATTTACAAAGAATACCTCGATGTGGTTGATGGCCGAATGGAGGAGGGTGACCACACTTTCTTTGTTGATATTCCTGGTGGCCGCGGCCAGTTTAACTAAGCCATCTGCTTAACATTTTGTGCCTTGGGGATTTTCTCGAAGTGACATTCGTCGAACTCAGGCATCAGCTTTTGGATTTCTGATTAGTATTTTTGTAGCCTTTATTCTTTAATTGGTAAGTCCCGGTGACTTGATTTACAGTGAGTTGGGAGTCGCAGTGGAGGATGAGTCGATGGGCCCCGTATTTGATGGCCAATTACAATCACAGCCTCATACTCAGCCTCGTTGTTATTCATCTCGGGGCATCATATGGACTAGCGTATTATTTCACCTGTGGGGATTTAGAGGACGAGTCCCAGTCCCGATCCCAAGGCATTCGCGGTGTCGTTAGTGTAGAGAGTCCAGAGGTCAGTGTAGGCGAAGGCACGTAGGGTCTCTTGTTCCGCCTCTCACAATATCCTTGCGCTGAAGTAGGAGACAAATTTAGCAAGTACCTGCAACTTAGTGGCGGTTCTTGGGTGGTAGTTATGTCATGCTTGCTGAGCTCTATGGCCTATTTGGTGAGCCTACCCGAGAGTTTGGTTTTATGTAGGATGCTTCTTAGATGGAAGGTTGTTATTACTTTTATGAGATGGAATTGAAAATAAGGTCTAAGCTTCCGTGAAGCTACAACAAGTGCCAGAGCCAGTTTCTCGAGGTGTGGGTACCTCGTTTCGGCATCTATTAAATTTTTGCTGATATAATAAATATGGGATTTAGTACCTTTGTTTTTGCAGACCAAGACGGGGCTGACAACAACTTTGGATACTGTCAGGTACACCAGTAAACACTCGCCTGGATCTGCTTTGATGAGCAATAGCGGCAAAGATAGATATGCTTTTAGTTTCCTTAGTACCTCGATGCATTATTTGTTCCATTGTAGCCCATGATCTTTCCTCAGTACGCTAAAGAACTTGTGACATCTGTCCGTAGACCGTGAGATGAATCTTGACAGGGCGGCTATTTGCCCCATCAATTTTTGTACCTGCTTCTTGCTGTTCAAAACTCAGATATCGTGTGTATGGCCTTGATCTTATCCTGGTTGACTTCGATACCTCGTTGTGATACGGAAAAAGCTAGGAATTTTACCGAGGCCACACCAAAGGCACATTTTTCTGAGTTCAATTTCATCTCGTATTGCCTCAGTATCTTGAAGGCTTCTTTTAAACGATCGATATGGTCCTCCTTCCTTGCCGATTTTACTAACATGTCATCGATATAAACCTTTATTGTCTTGCCGATCTGTTCCTTGAACATCTTAGTGACCAACCTTTGGTATGTTGCTCCCGCATTTTTAAGTCCGAAGAGCATTTATAATAGTACGTCCATTGGTGGGTGATGAAAGTTGTCTTCTCTTGATCCTCTTCGGCCATCAGGATCTGGTTGTAGCCGGAGTAGGCATCCAAGAAACTTAGCAGTTCATTCCCTACTATTGCATCGATCAACTAGTCGATGTGGGGCAATGGGAAGGAGTCTTTTGGTCATGCCTTGTTTAGATCGGTGAAGTCCATGCACATTCTCCATTTCCCATTTTTCTTTTTAACTATGATGACATTAGCGACCCATTGCGGATATTTCGATTATCTAATAGAAGCGTTGGCTAGTAATTTATCCACTTCTTCACTGACCCTTGTTGATTGCGGCATTGAATTTCCTTCTCATCTGCCATACGGGCGGATAGAGTGGGTCGACGTTCAGCTTATGAGTGGTGATGTTATTTGGGATACTCGGCATATCTGAATAAGAGAAGGCAAATAAATCTGCATGGTTATTTAAGAATTTGCGGTATTTACTTGGTTCGGAGAGGTTATGCCCGATGTAGGATGTCTTGAATTATCGGTATTATCCAGTTAGACCGGGTCAAGGTTCTTGACTGTCACTTTGCAAGCTTCTACAACATCTAGGTCCCTAAAGACCTCTGTCATCGGGTTGATTTTAGTTCCCGACATGGCTAATTGTTGTGTTTATGTGCTTGCTCCCTTCAGTTGTTTGGTATATGTAATGACTTGGGCGATTTCGTAGCATTCCTGGGCGGTACGTGGCTCACCTTGAATGCTGAATATTCCCCATGAGGTGGGAAATTTGATTACTTGATAGAAACTCGAGGGAACGGCTTGAATGGTGTGTATCCAAGGACGCCCTATGATTACATTATAAGCCTTTTCCTTATTCATGATGTGGAATGTCGTCTCCAGCGTGACTCCTCATGCTAAGACTGGCAGTAATATCTCTCTAGAGGTTTGCTCCACTGTATTGTTAAAACTCGTTAGTGTTATGCAACGTAATATTATTTTATCTTCGAGCCTCGTTTGCATGTGAACTATTGGGTGGATAATACATGCGCTGTTTTCATCGTCTACCATGATTCTTTTCACATTGGTATCAGCAATGCGTAAAGTTATAACTAAAGCATCATAATGAGGGAAAGACAAACCGTCGGCGTCAGACTTATCGAATGAGATACTATCTTCGAAGTCATCATACCGTTTATGAGCGATCGTGCGCTTTAACTTGTGTGTGGTGGTGAACTTTACATGGTTGATTGTTGAGTCGTCGCCGCCACCGATGATCAACTGTATGGTGCATGCTGGAGAAGGTGGTTTTGGTGGTCCTTAGGATTGGTCCCGTCCTCTAGCGAAATTTGCCCTTCCTTTATCACTAAGCAGCTCATTCAGGTATCCCTGGTTCAGCATTCTGGCTACCTCCTATCGTAGACCTATGCAATCTTCGGTCTTGTGTCCTCTTTCCTAATGGGATTCGCATAGGACGTTCGACCTCCTTGCACTAGGATCTGATTTTATTTTTTACCACTGCACCTTCATGCCCAACTTCTCCAGTGTGTACACTATTTCTGAAGTGGAGACACAAAAGTTATGAGCAGATAATAATGGGGCATACCTCTTTTATTTCGAAGCAGGGCGGCATGTCGCTGCACAGCATCTGGATAGGAGGCGGATTGGGAGTTCTGACGTAAATTTGGTGCCTTTCTCTATTGAAGCTTGGGAGTTGTTCCCGTCTCCCGTCGTTGCGTTGATCCCTCCTTACAGCTAACTGTACTGATGTTAGTCGTTGGGTCAGGCTGTTAAGATCATCTTCGTCCGCTCTTACTTCGGCGCAGTAGGCATTATGAATTTCTTCCCACGTGGTGGGGGAATACTTCATGAGTCGATTGAGAAGCTTCTTGGTTGCTTTTGATCTGTCTATGTTCAACCCATTCTAAAAAGCTACGACTTCCATTCCTTCCGATACGTTTGGCAGTCCCATTCCTACCCTGTTGAACCGGGCCAGGAAGTCCCTGAGTTCTTCACCCGTTGTTTGCCAATGGCGAAGATGTCATTGACCCTAGCTTCGACCTTCTTTG
>JASVEL010003366.1:0-13516 GCA_032618575.1 Nicotiana noctiflora
TGGCGAATTTGTCTACCATTTCTTCGAATGTTGATATTGATCTAGCTGGTAGTTGAGAGTACCACATTAACGCCCAACCTGTCAAAGTTTCACCAAACTTTTTCAGCAGCACAAACGACACTTGTTCTTTTGATAGGTCATTGCCTTTTACGGCGGTCACATAATGGATCAGATGGTCTTCCGGATCCATGGTCCCGTCATATATTTTCAAGTATGGTGGCATCTTGAAGGTTTTTGAGATTTGGAGAGGGGTAGCTTCCTCACTATACGGTTGCTCGACGAACCTTCCCACATCACATTTCGGTAGTAGCTTAGGGGAGTCGGGTATCTTGTCTACCCTTTCCTTGTGCGCTTTCATTTGATCACGAAGCGTTTTAGTCTCATTCTCCATTTCTTCCATTTTTTAAGGATGGTTGCGAGTGCATCATCACTTGCGTTGGTATCGGTGTGGACGTTATTTGTTCGTACAACACTGGGCTCACCGGTGGCTACATAACGATTTCTGCCGTTGTTGAATCTTTGATATTTCCTTGAGGTGGTTTCTCGCGCATGCTACTTAGAGCGTTCGTCAACCATTCCTCTAGTAGCTTTTTGACTACTGGGGTCGTTTCCTTTGCTGCAGATGTAGATGCCCCTCTTTCATCCAAAATCGTCAAATCTTCGAGTGAAGAGGGTGAGATCTCCCTTTCACTACTTGGTGTTACATTCGCGGTATTTTTTCTACCGGCTTCATTGAGGGGACCTATGAGGTTGGTTGAGACATCTGCTATCATCTTTAGCCTTGATTCTTTCTCTGCCATTTGTTAGTTTCTATGGAGTCTGAAGGATAGGGATTATTGTTTCTGATATCCTAGGTGTGAACTACGATTTCCATTATCAAAATCTCCACAGACGGTGCCAAATTGTTTAACTCAAAAGTTATTGAATACTTTTTGAGCAAATCAATCAAAATAAATAAAGGGGTAAATCAGAATCGAAAATAATAGGACCCTAGAATATTCTTGATAATAGTTTAAGCAATAATAGCATATGAGATAGAGAGAGATATATAGAGAGAATGTTTGAGAGATGAGAGAGAAAGAGAGCTTATATCTATTGAAAATCTGCCCTTTACAATGTTTGGATCCCCTTTATATAGTAGGGGATCCTTATTTAAATATTAAAGGATAGAGACCAAGTACACGCTATAGAGGAGCCGACGAAATCATGGAGTCGTCTCCCACTACCCCTGAGTCGTTCTTCTATCTCGACTTACGTATGTTCAGTGGATGATTGTGCTGGTTTAGGGGTGTGGTCGATCAAATTCGACGCCGCACAAGATTAACAATGGAATTCTATCGTCCACCACTGCCCACAACCTCTTCCGACGCCACTGCTTCTCCATTTAATTTTATTTTTTGACCCAAAGGCATTTATTTCCTTTTTGGCAAGACGCCAGAATATATAACTGATGACTATATATATGATTTTAGGTATTTTGGAGTGATAAGATAAATTTGAAAAGATAATTGGGACAATTCATCATCGATTTTTTTGTGTATGCGGCTCTGTTTGTCTTCTTTTTCCTTATGATATACCTTACTATTTTAGTTTATTTATCCGATCATGTATTTAAAAGGCACAAATTTTGATCGGAATATGACGGTGAATTTTTGTCGGTATGTAATTCTACTCCTAAGAATTAGCAAATCGATTAACAGTATATTCATATGTGTAAGCGGTGCATGAAGTATATGTATTTTTATCTCTCAATATTTATGTTTTCTCTTGAATAATATTATCTTTCTTTTGATAGGGAGATTTAGTGCTTGAAAAATTTTAAGCTTTAATATCCTTACTTGCAAATTATGATGAAATTGATATGTAAATATTTAAAAAAATGAGTCAAATAACAATCATATACAAGTTTGGATCTCCTGCTTATATATACTCTTCATTAATTTGAGTTGGATTTGATTTTAGGAGAACGTATCAATGAAGCTCTTGAGAACGCAAATACGATGTCCATCACATCGTGAATTGAATATTTTATAGTTTTAATAGAAAAAAAATAGAATAAATTAACGCTTGATTATTGTAAAAGAAAAATCAACGTTTAAAAGGTATTTACATTTGAGAAGGTCATTCATATTTTGCTTTGTCAGATCTTGTGTACTTTATACCTTAAATAAGTAGTACAGTATATATTATTCACTACACACATATTCACGCCACTAGATGTTTAACTTTTTACACGAAAATTTCTATTAGATGAATATGTTTCCATCTTATCCTAAATTCTCTCCACATTTTAGGTGTTATGGTCCTTTCATTAATTTGTGTGTGAAGTATTCTCAATTTTTGAGGTTTTATAAGAATTTATTTCTTTGTTTATGTTAGGAAAGATTACTTCGTAAGTTCAATAAGGTCCTTTATGATTGTGCGGAGTATGGACAAATTTTCTAGTTATTAATAATTTTGGAGGAAATTAGTGCTTAAATCTGCAAGTTGGTCAAGACGTGAAAAAAATATTTCAAGAACCATGCCTAACAAGAGAAGTTTTATTTTGTATCTCATACAACTGACGCTAGTTATATGAGGCTTCTTTTTATCTCACAAATTTGGAAGACCCCAATCTTACACTTTTGGATCCACAGAAAGCTGGATCATACAGAGAAAATTTTACTTTATACCTATTAAGTCTAAACTATTTATCCTTAAATATTCATAACCAAACTATTTACTTTTTCTACCTATGCAACCAAGATTATTTACCCAACCCACAGCTATTTGCCTTCGCATTTTAGGTACAAAATATTAAAATAGCTGACTTCATTTTTGCAAGCTTACTTGGTAGTACACTTAAATGGATCTACTTCTCCTCTGCCAGATCGATCTTCATTAAGAGGGTCAACCCAAGCTATTGATCTGCCTCCTCGTCTTATGATTTTTATGTATGCATGAAGACCCACCATTGTTGAGATAGAAGCTCCAGAATTTGAAATTTTATTTTGAAGATTTATTGTTTGATTTGATGTGAGTGCTATAAAATATTGCTTATAGTATCTTCGAGTAAGCTTCCCAGATCTAAATTTTTATGTGTATTTGAATATCCACCATTGTTGGGCTTAAAGCTCAATTTTATTTTTGAAGATTTCTTGTTTGATTCAAAGTGTGTGCTGTTAAATATTGCTTATAGTACCTTTTGGAAGTTCATACAGAAATTTGCTAGCCTTTAGAGTTGATTTGAGGTGATTGAGATCGATTTTTCAGCTGAAAATAGAAAAAGAACACATCTACCCATAGTATACCGCTACGATATACAATATGATGTAGGAGTATATAGCTATATTGCAACAGTATACTATTATAATTTACAATATACTACAACGGTATATTGTAATAATTGAATAACGCATTTACTTAACAATGTACCGCTACAGTATACAATATACTATATGAGTATATAGTTACAGTGCAACAGTATATTATTATAGTTACAATATATTGCTAGAGTATAATGTAATAATATGCAATATACTTTAACAGTATGATGTAATAGTATATAATATACCATAATAGTATACTTATTACCCATAAATTCACTTGCCTTTTTCCTTTTAAGTTGCTTTAAGTTTTTACCAAGTGTGAGGGCAAAGTAAAAATGTGAAGAAAAAAATTATTATAGTATGCTATATAATGTAACGGTATACTCTTACACTAAGATCTTTTTAGAATTTTATGAATTTTTTATTGACATCTGATATTATTTCAGTTTAATAATTGAATTAATTTTTTGTAACTCTTTACGTACAATTGAATATCTTATTGGTATAGCTATATATTATACTGGTATCATATGCTAGTTAATATTTTTTGGTTGTATTAGCTACATTTAATTTGTACACAGATTAAATTTTTCTTTAGTAATAGTATAAAAAAAGGATAATAAAAGATAGTAAAAATAGTAAATGAAATTAGATTGTAAAGAAAAAAAGAATATAACAAAAAGAAGTTAAATGAAATTAGAAAAAGAAAAAAAAGGAAAAAATAAGAAGAAAACGAGAAAAAAAAAAAAAAGAAGTATAGAAAAAAAAAATTGGAGAATAAAGAAAAAATTCCCCACAAAAATTACTATAGGTAGGAAATGTAATTAGTTTATGCGTAAAAAAACAAAAGGCTAAAGAAGGATAAATAATTTTATTTTTGTAGGTAATTGTGTCATTCTCCCTATCATATATTCAGGTGCTCAACTGTAATAGCCCTTAGTTCAAGTTAGGGGTGTACAAAGAAAACCGATAAACCGCACCAAATCGGTAATCCGAGTCAAACCGGAAAAAAAAACCCGATCATGGGTTGGTTTGACTTGGTTTGGTGTTGGAAAAAATAACCCGACCATAATTGGTTTGGTTTGGTTTTAACTAAAAAAAGTCAAACCGAAATCAAACCAACCCGATATTACATTTATTCAATTTTTACAAATATTTTATACATATAAATATTTATTTTTAATATAGTTCATAAATATTTCTTAAACTTTTTCACAGTTTTATCTTTAAATATATTATTTCAAGTTTGGAATTAACATTCTTGAATGGTCCAATAAATTGTATAGTTCATAAAGGTAGTAATTCAAATAAACTTCACATCAATACTAATGCTGACTAAGAAAATTCAATTCAACACTAGAAATGACAATAGTGAGGATATCTATTTTTTAGTTTTGCATTGTTTATATAGAAAATGCATAACTTAGTTTATCTTTTTCTTTAGTGCTTAGTTGTGTAACTAATATACTTATACTTGTACTTATTTAAGCATGACTTGTTGATAATAAGTGAATATGACTATAATCACGCCTTAAATAATCACCTTCTTAAGTGGTTTTGATGATGAACATGATAACAAAATGCTCGTATTAGTGTTTTTCATGATTTGTAGGTGATGTATGTCTAAGGAAGGCTAAAAAGCAGTTTTGGAGTCAAATATTAGAGAAAACGAGGCCAAATGTGTAAAGTCCCAATAGAACCACACCCTGCCAGCCCTGAAATTCAGAGAGGTAGTTTGGCCGCGGTTCTACCGCGGTGGAAGGCAGCTGCAGAAGTTCAAGGATTCAGAGAGGGTCATTGGCCGCGGTTCTACCGCGACCGCGGCAGAACAGCGGCAGGCACAGAAAAGTTCGAGTACCAAAGTGAAAATGACGGGATTTTTAGACCTAAACCCTATTTAAAATATTAGACTTCGCCCAAAAGAGGCATGTATTAATTTTTAGAGTATCTTGACGAGAAAAACTATTATGAGAGTCCAAACATCTTTCTTCTTTGGTTTTTATGATGAATTCTATCTTAGTTTATTTTCTCGTAGCCATGAGTAGCTAAATTCCTTGTCTAAGATTTTGATGCAACCTATCGGGTAGTGAACTTCTTGTTTATGTGAATACAAATTGCTAGTTTAATCTCTATTTGTGCAGCTTCGTGTTTGTTGTAGTTAATTGACAGGATCCTCAATTAGTTGTGCCTATTTAGTGTGCATAACTTGGAAAAGAGTGCATATTTAGGTTATTGTTGAACAACACCACTCCTATATTATAAGAGGAAGCTATAATCGCGGGTTTAAAGACGGGATTAAGGATAACGAAGTCTTGGGTGTAATCTATTGTGCTAAATAAAGTAAGCTAGTGTATCTCGGGAGAGTACAATAGTAAATTACTGTAATTACTCGGGAGAGATTTACGGTAAGATGAGCGTTCATGATTGATAAAGATGTGTTGGAAAATTTGTATGAGCATAAACAGAAGGGATTCCATCAATAGGGAAAATCATTGCCTTAGCTTCTTCTCATTATTGTTTACAGCCTTATTAGTTTAGTTTCTAACTATTTAGTTACTTGCAAGTGTTGTTAAAGAAACATTCAACTGAGATTTGAATATTTGGGAAGCTGGTTCTAAAGAGTTAGTGAGTCTGAAGATAGTGGTTGATAGGTTAACTCTCTGTGGATTCGACCCGGGGCGTAATAATCGGATTATATTTGCAACGTCCGCAAAGTCCTTTTTATAAGGTATAGTTGGGCGTAATCACTTATATAGTACTTTTAGATTGTGTTAATATTAATTATGGCTTATTACTTAGTAATATTTTCTTTATGAATTTTAATATTTTTGTTATTAAATATTTTAGTACAATATTATGACGCATGTTATATTATTATATTATTTTCTTGAAAAATACACTATATAGTTGTATCCTTGTAAAATTAGAGAAATATGTGGAGAACAAGTTATATATTTGTACTATGAAAACTTCTCGGGAAAAAAGACCCAAAAACCCGGAAAAAAAACCCAAATAACTCTATAAAACCCGAGATTAAAAAACCCAATTTCGTTGATTTGGTTTGATTTATAGATTTAAAAATACAACACTATTGGTTTGTAAGGTAACTAAAAAATCCGAATCAACCGGCCTATATACACCCTTAGTTCAAGTGTCTAAAAGGAAATATTCTATTATGTTAAGGTTCTCGATGTATTCCACCAAAACTAAGATACTACGGTATAATTTATTATTTGAATGGACTAGTAAAAACTAATCCACTTCACCTAAACTATCGATGGCCACAAGAACAAACTAGTAAAGACCAGACAAGAAGAAAATTGATAACCAAAACTTTTCTTCAATTAACGAAGTTGAAGCTGCTGCAACTATTCTTCAACTAAGAGATATATGTGTTCCATTTAACAAGGTAACAGACTGACCACCAAATCCGCACCCCCACCCCACCTCCCCCCCATCCCACCTCCCCCCCACCCCACCCCACCCCCCAGCGACACGCTTACTAAGGAAATTCGGTAATCAACCAAACAAGCTTATGCATCAACAGAGAAATTAGCAGCGTGACCACCTGAAGCATGAGGGTTGTAATTCCCACCAACAGTACCCCTTCCACCTCTTCCCCTATAGTTGTTATTATGGCTCTTCTGGTAGTAATTACCAGATTGATCATAGTATTGGTTGCGGCCATTCTGGTAGGACCCTCCCCTGCCACGCCCTCCACGACCATTAGAATATCCACGACGGCCTCCCCCATACCCATTGCGATGACCCCTGTAGTTCTGATTCTGATATGCCTGTCGGGGAACAGGCTCTTGCTCCTTGAAATTCATATCCTTCAAATTAATATCACCTTCCGCCTCAGGTGTGACCTCTTCTGCTTCAGCAGGCACTTCAGACAAGTTTTCCCCCTGTACCCCCTGCAACAAGTAATTCATATGCCGAATAAATCTATTGAATAAAAGCACTCAAGGACAGTCTGCTAGATATAAGATGGAGACCTGCTGGATTTCTTCTACAGTGCTAGCCTGCATTTCATTAGTATGATTTCCTTGAGAACTTAAGCACTCTTCTTCCTGAAAAACATTTAATGCTGGATGTTGGATAAAGACAGGAAGGATAGCGAAGTACTTCCAGAAAATAAATAAAATCAGAAGAAACGAGTTACAAAAGCATCTATAAATATTCAGTTCTAAATTATGATCGAAACAATCAATCACGGAAGCCTCAATCCAAAATGTATGTGCAGTGCAATCAATGAATAAATTGTCTTAATGCTAAAAAATAAATACAATAAAACACTTTTATCTGCAAACAGGGTGTTGCCCAGCGGCCTTCTGAAGTAAACCCTTTTGTTTCCGGGATGGGTCAAAATAAACTATTAATAACACAACAAGCTGGTGTAAGCAGTAGAACACATACATTATCACTATATCTCAAGCATCCCAAAAGTCTAGCCAACTATGCAACAACAACAACAACAACAACAACAACCCAGTATAATCCCACTTAGTGGGGTCCTGGGGAGGGTAGTGTGTACGCAGACCTTACCCCTACCCTCGGGTAGAGAGGCTGTTTCCAAATAGACCCCCGGCATCCTTCCCTCCAAGAACTTCCCACCTTGCTCTTGGGGAGACTCGAACTCACAACCTCTCGGTTGGAAGTGGGGGTTGCTTACCATCAGAGCAACCCCTCTTGTCTTAGCCAACTATGCAAGTAGGTGCCAAATGAAGTAAAAACTTGTATGCTTTGCTAGTAGAAAAGGTGAAAACGGAAATGCTTATCCGATAATCAAGGTCAACAAGTTCCTTTTGATGAAGTTCGCTAGTTCATTCTCTCACTGAGATGTAGTTTGAACTACACTGAATTTCTATACATGAAGCAAACTTGTGCAAGATTTCTATACATAAAGCAGATGTGTGCAAGCAAGAATTTCCATACACAAAGCAGACATGTGCAAACCAGAGAGATGCAGGCAAATTTATTTTTGACCAGGTTTTACAGCAGCTTTAGGCTAGACTTTTGAGCTTATCATAAATTGTTGCACACATTATGAATTTCTACATTTTATATTTATTTCCCAAGTTCTTTGTTTTCGAATTATGTAAATTTTTAAGTTTTTAAAACAGAACCAGAAAAAGATAGTGTGCTAAAAGTGAGTTGGTTTATTCACATTGGTATCCCTAGACCGTAGTCATTGTTCAAGGTAGTATCAGGAAGATGCAGGCAATTTTGTATTTAAACTGCACAAATTGTAGGGCATTCTAGTATAAACTTGGCATGGTCTCCTACATAGACGATACACCGTAGGTACTACATCTTAATTGGAGATAACTAGAATATTAAGTTTAAGAAACAAAATTTGGCAGCTAGATCAAGTGTAGAAGGATAGTCAAGCCATGACCCAAGCCACATGTACCATATATGGTTAAAGCAGCTTCTTCAAGAATTGATATTTGAAAGGAAAATAATGATGAAACTAATTTGTGGACATCAAATAGCCCACTACATATTGCTTCAAATCATATATTCAACGAAAGAAAGAAGCACAAAAAGATAGATGGTTACTTTATCAGGCAAAATTTTGAGTTAGAATGTATTCCTGTAATCTATCCTAACAAAGTCACTATGACTGTTCCAGGATTTCATACATTTGCAACAAGCTACAAGTATAAGACATGCCCACAAACTTGATGTGAGTACTCCAACCTTTCATCAGGAAAAAAATAAGAGGAAAAATTTACAAGTTCTGTAATTAAGAACATCGATTAGAGGGCCTTTTTTAAAAAACAAAAAAAAAAAGTTGGAATCTTGACCAGCTTGTGCGGACTTCAAACTGATCCATATAGTATCTACTAGATCCCATCATTACAAGTACCGAATTACTCTGCTCACCAAGACTTAGGCAAACGGAAAGACTTTCAATCGGAGCAATTATGGATCAATTAGGAGATTTAGAAAATCAATTAGCACATTCAATTCACGCATTTCCTAATCATTTCCTATTTTAGGTCATTTGCAAACTAGTTTAAATTCCAAAGCTTGAGAGAGTTACCACGCTGAAGAATCTCAAAATATTTTCTTATTGTACTATGATTTCTACTCTCAATATTCTAAACTTTTGAAATTAAGTCCTCAACCCCCCTCCCCCCAAAACCCCTCAAGGTACACAACTCAAGACACACAAATAAAGTAAAAGCAAATAAAAGAAGCTCAACAGCATAGCAAACATTCAGTAGCTTAAATCTTTAGGAAGCTACGATAGATAGTTCAAGTAAAACATGAGTAGGAGTGTCAAATGAGCAAGTTGGCTCAAATTTGGACTAATTAAATTCACTTGAACTGATAAACAATGTATAACCCAACTTGCCCAAGGTCTACTATGGCCAAAATGTATTGGGCTAAATATTCCATCATAATCAAACCCGTCCAGCTTACCCAATCTCCCTGTGGAGTGAGAAATTGGCATGAAGCTGAAGCTGTTGAACTTGACAGGGGTGCGGTAATGAAGCATCATGTGGATCAAAACTCATACATTTGGATGTTATTAAAAAAATCCAATAACTATTTATGCAAATATGATTACCCAAAAAGACTTCCATGTATACATATTTGCATGTTTTTATGTCAAGGACGTCTAGAGAAGAAGAAATACATGGAGAATCCAATTAAACCTTCTATGACCTGTTTAAGAAATACATGGAGAATCCAATTAAACCTTCTATGACCTGTTTAATAACAAACAAGAACGGCGTGTGACTAGTAGTTTGCATGTACTTAAAAAACAATCCACTGCACAAAGCATCCTGCATTCACGCAGGACCCGAGTAAAGGCTGCATACCAAGGGGTGTGATGTAGACAACCTACCCTAATGCAAACATTTTTGGCTGCTTCCATGGCTCGAGCTTGTGAACTATGGGTCACAGAGAGACAATAGATCACTCTAATATTGTAAAAAGTACTTCTACATCCAAAATCACAAGAAGCAATTTTCAAGTCATCACTTTTCTTCTAATTTGACGATTTCGTAGTAATTATTTGATTTGACAGCAAGTTTACCTTCTTGATAACTGTTCCAACTTCTGAAACAATTACTTTATATGTGCATGGTACAGTAGCCGCTAACATTTGGATTACATTTTTATCAATTTTTAGACTTGCCTGGGTCATGCCAAACAGTATCAAGGAGGTTTATAAGAGCTGATATTCATGGACAGTTGCGAAGTCCATCAAAAAAACTTGCTCAACGCTACCTGCTGCTATCTTTTGGTGCATTTGGAATGAAGGGAATCATAGATGTTTTGATGGGATCTCAACCCCTAACCATTCTCTTAAATTAACTTACTTAAGTTGGCTCAATCAGGAATTGTCTTCTCCTTGGTTGTGCAGCAAGTTTTTGTATATGCGTAGTCACTACCTTTTAGTTGTAATTTTTTGCTATGCATCTTTTTGGTGCCATTTAATGAAATTCCCGTCGGGGAAAAAAACTAGCAAGCAACCTTTAACCTTCTCATAAAAAAAATATTAGCAAGCAACTTTTGCCAAAACCCCTTAGCAAAGGATGCAACAATTTTATAGCAAAATAAACTAATGTCAAAATAACTTTCCTGAGCAACTCATGTTCAACTATACCATCCCAAATTAACAAGTTCTTAGGATGGCATTTTCTCCTTAAAGTGCATAGAAGATTAAGATTACTAATTCAATAAATGAGTCACATATAATTCTACCATTCACAATTCTTCATTTAAGCAACCCTATTGCACCAAATTCTCATTATATTGCCAAACTAGCTTTAGCATAAATGCAGAAAATTTCAAACCAAGCCCCTCTTCTGGAACAGGGAAAGAAAAGCTCAAATGACAGCCTCATCAGTACGACTTCTGAAATCTCATGAAGCAAAATCAGTATTGGCGCCTATAAACATGAAGACACCACCCAAGAAAGGAGTAAAGCTTGGAATATGAAGTGCAATTTTTTAACATTACGTAGAAGTTAATTGCTGGCATTGCAAGGGTTTAAACAACATAACTTCCACAATTATGTTAATTAAAGTTACTATACAACAACGGAAAACAAGGGCTAATCACAGGAAACTAGCTAAGTATTCACACATAACAACAACGAAAAGAATAATTTTTTTTAAAAAAAGATAAAAATATGCCAACCTTATTAGATGTTTTTGAACACTTAAAACATTGCCCAAGTCATTAGAGGTTTTACTTCAGTAAGCATTTACCTTCTGCTGACTCTGTATAGCAATCGTGTGCACTTGCACGGATTCATTGACAGGCACGGACTCTTCTACAGGCACCGAGTATGACTCATAGTTCACAGCAGCTGCCTCCACTTTAACAGGGTCCGTAGTAAAATATAGTGAAGACATTATCCTATTTAGCTTTGATTTCAAACCAGCATCTGTAAGCAAAAACAACCAGCTAAAACTACAAGCATCTACACTATCTCAAAACCACCAAAAGATTGATATAGCTAGCTTTAAATTGTCCTAAAACATAAGTATGATTCCTCTGCCCAGTCCGAATGACTTTGCAAATACGTATCTAGTAAAATTCATCAAACAAAGTTTAGAGGATCTCAAATTTTGTCAAAAAAGATAATCCATTGAGTAGTATATAAAAAGGGCCCAAATATTATAGAGAATTCATATAGCCGACTCTAGTTAGATTGGAAATTTCTATATACTCACAAGTAGCATCGGAATCAGGTACAATGGGCTGACCAGACTTGGTAAGCCAAAGCTTCGCGTGCTCAATGCATTGTTGAAGGGCACGCTTGTGCGACAAAGGAGAGTTAACAGGTCGAGAAATTAATAGCCCACTGAGCATTGAAATTAAATCCAAATCCTTCTCCCCCAATAGATCTATCACATCACTGGATTCTTCCTCCGGCATACAATCATAGTTTAGGCAACAAGCTCTCTCATGTGTCCTCGTCAGCATTGTAGCCGAAGAAAAATCGCTCTGTAACGACTTCACATCAAACATACATCCAAAATACAACAGATAAAGTAAATCCTCAACACACATTATCCCTTCCCCCTCTCCCTCATTCTTCGAATTATTATCTGGCGTGGCAGAAACTGACGTGGCGAGGTTGATTTCTTCAGTGACAGCGGATGCAAGAGGCTCGCGAAGCTTCTCGAGCTCGTCAATGCCGGCAATGACGGCAGGTTTTGAGCGAAGAGTTTCTTCTTGTTCCTTGTGTAAGGTTTTTCCTTTAGAAACGGATTCTTCCATTTGAACAATGCGGTTGTATTTTTTGCGAAGGGCGCGGAGGCGCTTGTTGATCACGCTCAGTACTGGTCCTTCGGAGACGTCGGACGCCGCCATTGGTGCCGCCGGGAAGTGGTCGAGGAGGACAAGGGTTTCTAGAGAGTTCGGTGAAGGGTTTAGGGAAAATGGACAGAGGTTCTATTGAGTGGATTGATTTGTCAATTTATTTTTGCGTGATTTCGAGGAAAAACGAAATTAGTCTTATAGGTACGTAGGAGTATATGGTCCTTATAATATACTAATATAGTACTCGCGCAATGCGCCATTTTTTTATAGAAAATAATAATTTAAAGAGATTATGAAAATATTTTTATTAGAGTAAGATTTAGCGATCTGATACATAAAGAGTTATTATAAAATGAGTTGATTAATTTTGTTTTGAGTAGTTTCCCTGTTACAACATTTTTGTGTTTGTAGAGGGACCTCAGGCCACTCCGTTCGCAATGTTATTTTATATGTTAAGGCTCGACGCATGGTCGAGAAGGGGTGTCTAGCTTATTTGGCATATGTCCGTGATTCCAGCGCGGAAATTCCTTCTATTGGTTCAGTTCCTATTGTACGGGAGTTTCTCAAGGTTTTCCCTTCAGACCTGCCGGGCATGCCACCCGACAGGGATATTGATTTCTGTATTGATCTGGCACCGGGCACTCAGCTCATCTCTATTCCACCCTATCGTATGGCCCCACCGGAGTTAAAGGAGTTAAAAGATCAGTTGCAAGACATTCTAGAAAAGGGCTTTATCAGGCCCAGTGTTTCTCCCCGGGATGCAATCTGTTTTTATCAATCAATAAAACATATACATGGGTAGTTAAAAAATATTAATTAAATGTATAAGAATTGGAACATAAAAAAATTAATGTATATGTGTATTTATTCAACCGCTTTTTAAATTCATCCGATTGAGGTAAACTTGGATT
>JASVEL010003367.1:0-66287 GCA_032618575.1 Nicotiana noctiflora
AATCCACAGCTTTGATGCATTTCATGTATTGCGCACTGAATATGAATCTACAAAATAACGCATGTATAAGATATAATGCTTAACTGTAATGATGTAAAGTTAAAATTAGTAATTGCATTTTACCTTGATATTTATGCGCTTTTATGAGTTGCATAACAACAATAATTGGCTCCTTGGTAGCACTTAAAAGATGAGGTACAACTGCGTCAACAAATTCTCCCCAAAATGTAGCAGACAATTTCTTCCTCCTGTGAAATACAAATACAAATGAAATAGTACCATATGTAATTAACAAATCAATACTAAAGTAGAACGTGCAAATTTATTCTTACTTGTCATCTTCTAGTTCAACATCCATAAACTTCCTAACAATTCCACCTTGGTTTTGCGTTTTTACCTCACTAAAGTCGACGATTTCTCCAATGACATGTGAAGGATAAAAAATGTTAAATAACCAGTACATAAATGTTTAATTACAAAAGAAAATTAAAAGTGATATTACCAAATAATTCAGTCTTGTTCACGTCAACCTTATTTATCAATTCATCATATGGTCGTAAATCAAAGATAATCATTGGAAATAGTGGGTCCGTCGTTTCCGACAAACTTGTTTGTTGAGTGAAAGTCAGCCTCAACGTGTGTTTCGTGCTGTTGAACTTCTCCTTATTATGACATACGATAAAATTTGCCATGTTATATAATCGCAACTCAGTAATTTGCGTTTTGAAAAGAGGCATAACTGACTTGCCAATAGAAGCACTTATCCGATCGCCCTACAAAAAGTAAATATAAATATTTGCATTAAAAGAGATTACAAATGTTGACTCATACTAATTTATACACTAACTAATGTGTGGATACTACTTTATAGTTTTAGCACATATTAACAACTGACATCATGTGTAATTTATATTTATTAATCGGATTGCATAATTATGAGTGAATTATACCAATGTAAATGGATTAAAAAAGAAATAACTATATATAAATTCAATTTCTCCATATATATTAAGCGATCACAATCCCGGACTTAAAGAACTGTTTTAGTTTCGAGAATTTTCATTTTTACATTTTATCTTTGTTTTTTAGGTTCCAAAAGAGGATGGCTAAATTTGGACAGGGGGTTACATTTTGTTAATCTTTAAAATTGAATAACAATTAAATTTGTAAGTGGTTTTAAGAATACGTAATTTTACCTAGCACCAATTGATAAATCTATCTATAATTAAAAGCCAAGAAAAAAGGCTTCTAATTAAGCCAAATGGCTTAACATCCAATTGCCACATGTTACATTCAGACAAGCTTCCTAAACATTAGGAAGTTATACAAAAAAAAAATGCTACTTTGCAAAACCATTAACCTTCTTAGGACAAAATTGTTTTGAAGGAGTAAAAAAATTACAGTTTTTAAATAGAATTATCGATATTCTCCTAATAATTATCTTCAATGGTATTTACAGTTGCATACGTGTTAAAATTTCACTTTTAATATAACCATCCATAAGAAAAAAGAACTCTTCGATTCCCAAAACGCTCTCTTTAAATAACCACCCATAATATTAAAAAGTTGTTCTTTTCCTCTAACGTGTTAAACTTTTAGTTTTAATATAACCACCCATTACATAAAACAACTCTACAGTTCCCAAAAAGCTCTTCTTTTCCTGCAACGTGTATACTCTCTTAAATAAGTTTATAATTTCAGTTTTAATATAACCACCCATTACATAAAAGAACTCTTCAATTCACAAACGTGTCTACTGCTTGCATAGTTGAGTAACTGTTAGTTCCATATTATCCTTATTTTTAGGTAGTCAAATTTAAATTTCAACAAGATTCGAAACGTCTACAATTGCATAATTTATGTAACTGCTTAACCCACGTTTTGAACAGATATATCAACTTCTCTATCCTACTACAGTTTATATCTCTTCATCAACAAAAGATTTTTCAAGTTTAAAGCTTTTCGCCAATCAACATATTTAATAGAACTTATTCTTTCTGCACAAGATGGCAACCAACATTGATTTCATCAACGATATAAGAATTTCGAAGATGCAATGGAAGTTAAAAGTTCGTGTTTGGGAAGTACCAGATCGTTTCAATCTAGGAACTATAATGTCGAGTGAATTGGTACTACAAGACGAAAAGGTATTTTACATACTTTATATGTTTATTTTGGTTTAATGGATCTCCCCTGTTGTTGTTCGATTACAATAAGTAGAATGGATTGATGAATCATTGAACTTATTTTGATCGTAATTTTGGTTTAATGTATCTCCCCTGTTGTTGTTCAATTACAATAAGTATAATCGATTGATGAATCATTGATATTATTTTGATCGTATTTTCACACTTTCAATCTGTATTAGAATAAATAGCAGTTAACCACGTTTGTTGTTTAACTTTTCCTGTAATTTGCTAAATAATCTTTTTCCATCCTTATATGGTGTAAACATAATTTTGATATTGTTGTAATTGGACTTCACTCTGTGTAAGAAACTGTAGTGTACATGACTTATGGTCAAGTCTGCAACAAACTACTTTCACAATCCATCCAACTTTGTTTTAGTAGAATAGTATATTAAATTTGCATATGTTATAAACTCCCTCGCATTCATGTAGTTAATGACTTTAATTTTGACAATTTAGTTATTGTTGGCAAAAACTTATAAACTTTCACAACAAAGGGTCATGTCAATTGCATCCACTGTAATTGCAAGTCGCATATTATATAAATTCTCTAGACTTCATGTGCTTATTTGGATAATTTTTTCCAGTCGTACATGTTATTAAATTTTATCGTGAAGTCTGCTCCAAATCTGTAATTTTTCAACATTTGTTGTTACTTTTATTTTGGTTAACTTAGACTCTCTAAAATAACAATTAAATAATTTACAATTAATATGATTTTTCGTACTCTATGATTTATAATATAATTTTTTTTATGGTGATCGGATAAGTGATACTATTGGCAAGTCAGTTTTGCATCTTTTCAAAACGAAAATTACTGAGCTTGGATTATATCATATGGCGAACTTTATTGTTTGCCATAATAAGGAGAAGTTCAACAACACGAAACATATGTTGAGGTTGACATTTCCTCAACGAACAACAGTGACTGAAACAAATGATCGACTTTTCCCAATGAATATCTTTGATTTGCGTCCATATGATCAAATCATAAATAAGGTCGACATCAATGAGAATGAATTATTTGGTAAATATCATTTTTACCACATTTTAAATTTTCAAATTTTCTTAATCTTTATTTTAACAATTTTTGTTGTCTTATTAGATGTTATTGGAGAAATTGTCAATTTCAGTGAGGTTCACACACAAATACATAGTGGAAATTCAAGAAAGTTTATGGATATTGAGCTAGAAGATGATGAGTAAGAATAAAGTTACAAATAATACTTAAATATTCATTTGATGATTGCATATGGTAAACTATTATTTTTAATCCAATTTTACAGTAAGAAGAAGTTGTCTGCAATAATTTGGGGCGAGTTTGTTGATGAAATTGTACCTCATCTGCTCAATTCTAACAACCAGTCTATCATCGTTGTTATGCAGCTCATAAAAGCTCATAAAAATCAAGGTAAAATACAATTACACCATTTGCATTAAAATACGACAGTTATTAATCACATCTTACATAAACGCTGTTTTGTAGATTCATATTCTATGCACAATACTTGGAATGAATCAAAGTATCCAAATCTCCCTCAAACTGAAGAATTTAAAAAATGGTTAAAATTATTTATACATCCATTGATTTACATATATAACATTTGACTGCTTATACACTAAACAAAAAAAAAAATCCAACTATACATATAACTGTTGTATTAATTTATAAATATAGATTACTTTCTGTTCGGGATAATAACTCAGAGAGATTGACTCAAAGCATCTCTCAACAAAGTTACTCTGTCTCGGCTGAGTTGGAAAAGGGCATTATTCAAGTGAAAACAATTGGCCAATTAGTGGAATCCATGCAAGTAAGTCAACTAACTACTCCTGTATAAATTTAACTCTAACTTTTATGTTATAAGTTTAAAACTGCACATCTGTATTTCTCTTATTTAATTGTTTTATAAAGCTATTGAGTTTTAAGAATAAGTTTTTACTAATATTTTATCTATCTTTTGTCTTTGTTAATTTGAAACAACATATTCTCTACTTATTTCCATTACATTTATTTATAATTTTTCCTTAGTCTAATATTTATTACGTATTTGCATTAAATTTCAACTTTTATTTTATTTTTTAGTTCTGTTGTATTATGATTTCAATTACTATTTCCTATTTTGGAAGATTAACAATTGTTAATTATGGTTTAAGTTTAATCATTGATATTCAGATAGACCATATTTGCAATGTCTTTTGTTGACAGTTGGTTTTCTATTTATTTAACATTTTTTTAATCTATCTACTCAATAGGAAGGCCCATGTTGGATTGTAGCAAGTATAGAAAATATAGAACTTGGAAAAGGATGATACTATGTTGGCTGCAAGAAGTCTCAAAAGAAGGTTGATAAAGTAAGAAACATTTAACAATGCCCAAACACAAAATGTAACAATGAAGATTACTCATCAGTTATTCAGTAAATGTAACAACTTTATATCCATAATAAATAAAAACTTACATTTATAACTAACACCACCTTTGTCTTTAGGTACAAGCTTCAGGTTAGGGTAATTGATACTAATTGTTTAGTTAATAAGCATGACTGAAATATTAATTTATCATTGTGTTAATTGAGACTATTTTATTCTGTTGTTTGTTAATGGTAGCTTAGCATAATTTCTCATTGGTTGTTCTTTCATATAGTTTTGAAAAATGGAAAATCGGGTTGTTTTTATTGGCAATGGATTACTGATTTCGTATAGTCATAGCATGAATTTGTCTGAGTTTGAAAACGTACTGTAAATGTTTCCAATTGGTTAATTGTTAAAGAAACTACCCAATATATATATATATATATATATATATATATATATATTATTTACTTTAATTATATTAATAAATATAGATATCTTATAATTAATTAACTATAATAAAAAATTATATAAAAATGAAAATATAAAAATATAAAAAAATAACTACCCATTCAAATTGGGTGTAAGTAGTTCCATATTGGAGTTTTTAAATTATTTTAAAATAAAAAAAAATGAAAAAAGAGAAGAAAAACTACCCGTTCAAGGGGAAGTAGTATCAAGTTGGAGTTTTAAAATAAACGAAAAAAAGAGAAGAAAAACTACCCATTTAAATCTGGGAGTAGTTTCAAGTTGGAGTTTTGTAATAAAAATATATCTTATAATTAACTATAATAAAAATTATATATAAATATATAAAAATATAACTACTCATTCGAATTATGTGGTAGTAGTTTCAAGTTGCAGTTTTTAAATTATTTTAAAAGAAAAAAGAAAAAAAAGAAGTCTAGTAAAAACGAAAAAAAGAAAAGAAAATCTATATCTATATATTATTAAAAAGAGAGTAAAAAACCCTCTCCTTAAGTCAAGTAACGACTTCAGAAAAAGCCACATGGCATAGTTAGTTACGAAATAGTTATTTATTTAATAATTATTTATTGGTTATTCTTTATATATATATGTATATATTACTTTAATTATATTAATAAATATAGATATCTTATAATTAATTAACTATAATAAAAAACTATATAAAATATGAAAATATAAATATATAATAAATAACTACCCATTCAAATTTGATGAGAGTAGTTTCAAGTTGGAGTTTTTAAATTATTTTAATAAAAAAGCAAAAAAATCTATACAAATTGAAAAAAAGAGAAGAAAAACTAACCATTCAAATCGAGGAGTAGTTTCAACTTGGAGTTTTAAAATAAAAATAGTTATCTTATAATGAACTATAATAAATAAATAAAAACAAAAATATAAATATATAGAAAAATAATTACCCATTCAAATTGGGTGGGAGTAGTTTGAGGTTGCAGTTTTTTAATTATTTTTTTTTAAAAAAAGAACAAAGCTATAACAAACGAAAAAAGAGAGAAGAAAAACTACCCATTCAAATTGGGGAGTAGTTTCAAGTTGGAGTTTTAAAATAATTTTTACATAAAAAATAAAATAAAAAATTAGTAAATTACCAATTTAAATTAGGGAGTAGTTTTAGGTCTCAAGTTCGAAACACACCGGGTGCAAATAATTTCTGAGAGCCATCAGACTAGGTATAACCTGACTTAACAGTGGTGCACTTGGGGGAAACTCCTCGCCTAGGGCCTGTGCACCCCCGAGATTAGTCGGGGCTCGAAGAGACTCGGACACCCGGTACAAAATCAAAAAAATTGAGGTGTAATTTTAATTTGGAGTTTTAAAATTATTTGCAAAATAAAAAAAATAAAAATAAAGAAAAAATAAACTTCAGAGAATTTTTTTAAATAACGTAATATACTAATGAACTTTCTATTAACAATGTAATAGTGTTAAATATTGGAAGATATAATTAAAAAATATACATAACAAAAATATTGCACTGCGTGTATAAGTCCCATTATTTTGATATAGATTTTATTCATTGAAATTTAGGTAATATTATTAAGAACAACAAAATAAACATTAAAATAAAAAAAATTCAATAGTAATAAATTATATATCTTCTCATATATTACAAAAAGAAAGCGAATACTAAATATTATTTAATATAATAAAGAAAAACAGAACAAAAAAGTTATTCACTAACTACATAAGTACCTTTGATTTAATAGAGATTATTGACTATATCGTATTGACAAACAAGATGACAATTGCATTTTATTAAAGCAATACGATCTAATAGGATCAAACAAGTTTGATCATAATTTAATTAGATTAATTTTTTAATATTAACCGCGCATCGCGCGGGGTACGACTACTAGTATGTTGAATAATAATGGAAATAAGCAATAAAATAAAGCAAACCAGTATCGAAATGCAATTCAACCTCAAGCTAGGTCGCCGTCGAACTAAGTGAGTGAGAGTAGAATTATCAAATAAACTGATGGACAAGAGAATATAAGAAACAAGTATTGTATTGCTTTGATATGCGTGAATGTAAGGTCCTTACAAATGGTTAAATAGAGTAATCCTATTTATAGTACAATTCTAATTATAGAAGAAAATCTCATGATTAACTAAAATCGTTCTTGATTTGATTTGTTCCTGAATTTTTGCCATGATTCTCGACCGATAACGGATATCTCGCTTCATCGTTATTATGTTATCTTTGGTCACGTTCGATGCCCATCCTGTTTGGTCCCGATCATTATCGGTCTTGATTTTGACACATACTTCGAATCCCGAACTCAGTACTTTATCCTTACGTCTCGATCTAACATACTACAGGGCAGATCCTTGACATTCCCCCTGATCTCGGGTAATCGATAAAATCTCCCAATTTTTAATGTAGAAGGATAGTCCCCTCATTTTTTGAAGTATAATAACAAGAAACGAATTGAGTCCTCGATCTTTACCTAATTTTTCATGATGTCATCACCGTAACGTAAGCAATAAAAGTGACCGAAACGTCCCATCGATTCAATTTCCCAGGCATTTAATGTGCGTCAATTATCGTTCGGCCACTAGCAATTTTGAATCATCGCCATGAAACCCATAATAGGCCTCTTTTCCAGTCTTCCAAACTTTACTTTAATCTCATATGCTCTAATATTCAAAACTCCTTGAATTCGTCAAGTGCTTTATTAGCAAATCTTCAAGATTCATTGCTAACCTCTTTTTTTACAAAACATCGAATATCCTAATCCTTGTTCTTCCTTGTTTACAAAATAGCTAAGACCTCCAAAATTGTTTCGCAGAAAGAGAAAACCCTATCTTCTTAACCAGCCAGCAAGCTACTAGCGGAGGAGCCACGTCTTGAAGAATTATTTCCTCCGTCTTGCGTTCTTGACTCTAACTTTAAGGTTGAAAAGACCTCCTCGGTTCCGGACCGATGCGAGCCTATATCGAAGTATATATGCACGATCACTGGCCGCATTCTCAACAAGTCAAAAAGGACTGCAACTGGGTCGACAAGCACATGGTGGTGCCCTTGTCTGATGAGTCAATCACTACACCCGGTCATCGTGGACTTCTGCAAGAAATACGAAATCACCCTCTACCAAATACACCCCTCCTTCTGGAGGATAGTGATATTGCTGTGTTATTTCGTGATCCAAGATGACGGGCTCCCTTTCACCCTCGCCCATCTCATACGATTATATAGCCCCCAACTTTATCGGGGGATAGGGCTAATAGCTTTAGTCGGGTCCCAAGGCAGCTTTCTCGAGCATAGATGAGGACAAGGACCAGGGATGAATAGGCCGATTTGTTAGATGAAGACAGTGACCTGATCCCAATCAAAAATATGCCATTTTGAAGAATTCGAATACAAGACGTAAGTATGACTCTCATTTCTAAATTCTACTTTATTACCTTTAATTACCTTTTCTTATTAGTATTTCATTTGGTACAGTCGTTGCCTGGATGATGGGTGCTATTCCCTAGCTCGAGAACTAGGCTAGAAGTTTGGTGTCAAAATTGACACATGTTGAATGTGCATGGCATGAATTGGCGAGTGATGGGAGGCCCGAGACCACGGTAAGTTTCCGCATGTCTCGACTATTTTGATCGTTATCTAAATTTTCCCTCGATTTTACTTGTCTTTTTTATAGGTCTAAGGAAGGATGTGTCGATGAGGCCCCCGTCCCGTAAAAAAGAAAACTCACTCCCTGCCCTAAAGCCGACAAAGGAAAGTAAGAGGAAAAAGGCTTCAACCTCAAAGGAGCCAGAGCCTAAAAATAAAGTGACTCGAAAGTCCATGAAGAATATGACTCCCTTATCTATTGATTTAGTTTGACTCCTAAGAGAGGATGAGGAAGAAGAAGAAGAAGAAAAGAGGATGATTACGGTCTAGTGGCTTGAACACGAGCTAATATCGAGGGTCAAAAGGCCACCAGATCAGCCGAAACTAAAAATATTTTGCCTCGATATGACGAGCCCCAAGAGGGGGATTCAATTGGAGTCCCCGAGCTGACTAGAATTAAAGGTACCTCACCTCGGGGTGAGAAGAGCCAGAAATGGTTGTGGAAGCCATTCTTGAGGCTCCCCAAAATGAGGCCCAACTAGCTTTGAATTGGGTAAGCCCTAACTTTCTCTGTCTATGCCATTCTCCATACTTGTATGTCTCTTCTTGCCTAATTATTTTTCTTATATTTTTTTAGGCCTTAATGCTTCATAAGTAATTGACACACTTTTAAAAGGTTTGGTGTGTAAAATAAAACTCGTATTCAACAGGTGTGTAAGAGGGATTTGGTCCTAAGTTTGATGGGTAGATTATGTATTTTGCCTATAATAAATTTACCCCGTAACATAATTTTTTTTATAATATTGTAAATTTAATCTTGATATTGCTGCTACATGATATAATGAAACATGGCAAACATCAAATCTATCCAAACGTTATATTTATTAAACGATACAATATAGTATAATATAATACAATACATTATAAAACGAGATGTAACAACTAACCAAACAAGTTGTAATTGAAGGTAAGGAAGATTTAGGATTATTGACAAAGAGGATAAAAAGCGGACCGAGTGGAAATTTTAACCCTAGGGTATGTAACAAATGTTTTTAGCAACAAATTTTAATAGCATCTGCTACTTTTGAGTTGAAAACTGAAAATATATAATTGACCAAAAAAACATATACTCCCTCCGTTTCAATTTATGTGAATCTATTTCCTTTTTAGTCCGTGCCAAAAAGAATGGTCCCTTTCCGTATTTGAAAACAATTATCTTTATGCAATGATTTATAGCCACACAAAATAAAGATGCCTCATTTTACACAATAAGATCAAAAGTCTTATCTCTTTTCTTAAACTCCGTACTCAATCAAATGAGTTAACATAAATTAAAACGGGGGAGTACTAATTAAATTAAGCTTGTTCTAAACACGTAATAATATCCATATCAGGCACATAAATTTATACATGTTTCGATCTTTGCAATAGGGCAAAGCCAAAGACAAGACTAAAAATTGGATCTCATTTCCGAAAACAAACAAGTCTATTCAATTTCTTTTCTCTTTATTACAATAATAGCAACTGCTGGAGACAAAATAACAGCGTGAGTCACATTGATAGGGATACTAGCTACTTGGTTGGTACTGTAATCACCTACGACCACAAAAATAACCAGACATAATACAAAACAAGAAATCCTCAAAACTGTTGAAAATGACACCATCTATACAAAACAAAGGAATCATTATCACTCACCTAATTAATATGTTCTCCATAGTCTTAATCCCCATTAATGTCTAATCTTATATAACTAAACCCCACTTTACATCACATATATTTTTAATTAAGAAAACGAATAAAATCCAATCCTTATTCAAGCCACACTAATTATGCTATCCCCACTGGCATTGCCATTGAACCCACTTGACATTGCCTGGAAAGCCGATGAATGCCTCGCCGGAGGGGATTTTTCGTCCGATTCTTGGACATATGTCTTGTTTAAATTGAGATTTGCCATTTTTGATGACGGAGGGAGAAATGGTATTGGCCTAATGGGCTTCACGGATTTTTTCAATTCTATCGTAAAGTTATCTGTAGAGCTTTCACAGGTACGAGATAACTTTGACCGCTCGAATGCTGACATTGGGAACTTTTCTATGGTGTTTTGATTCATTTGCTTATCTTCCAATTTAGCAACACTTTGAACCTGCAATAAAGGAAGAAAATATTGGAAACAAGAACCACAACTTGTATGTCTATATATAAAAGCGGATCCAGAATTTAAATTTTATAAGTTCAGCCTTGCAAGATTTTTAATATTGAACCTGTAATATTTTTGTAATAGGTTCATATCCACTCATTGCAATTTTAGTAGTTTTTTATACACAAATTATATAGCGCGTCAAAAATTATGGGTTCAGTTGAACCCATCGGAATTATGCTACATCCACCCCTGTCTATATAGGGCTTATAGCATATTTGGCCAAGTTTCTATAAGGCCAAAATATTTATTTTTCAAAATTAAAATGTTTGGCCAAAATTTTAAAAGAAAAAAAGTATTTAAAAAAGAAGAAGCTGAAATCAGCTTCTCTCCAAAAGTACGTTACTCAAAAGCAATTGCCAGAAAATATGCTTGGAAGTACTTTTTAAAAGCATGATTAAATAGTAATTGTCGCTCATAAGTATTTTTTAATTTAATTAGCCAAACACAAATCGCTGACCACCAAAATTATATTTGAAAAAGAAAATACTCTCAAATAAGCTGATTTTAAAATATACTACTATTATTTTTTCTTTTTATTCATACCATTCAAAAATGCTACTACTAAATAACAAAATTCACTTGTTAGGAATTCTGACCGTAAATTATGAATCCAGTCTCTCATATTATGACCAATTAAATGAATCAAGAAATTAATTAGTAGAGGCTTACCGTATCAGTGGTGATGTCAAAAAGACTAGACCTCCGACGTCGGCGGTTATTGTTATTTCGCCGGAGAAAATATTTCTGAGCATGACTAGCCACCTGAGTAGGAGTCCTTGTCTTGACAAAGTTTCTTGAAATTCCTCTCCAATCACCTTTCCCTACTTTCTGCAATCCTAATAAAAATAGTTTGTGCTCTTCCTCTGACCATGCCACTCCTAATTAAAATTAATTAAGATTTTAATAACATAGACGAGAGATTCAGAATTCTAGTATCAATACATTTCGTTAAAAATAAGTCATGTCAATATATATAGACCTCGTTTACGTTCACGGCTCCTAGCAGAAGGATGAACAACATCATCAGAAGCATATCCGGCGGTGACATCGTCAACGTTGGAATCTTGGTGGTTCTTGTCAAATAGAGCAAGATTGTTCATGCTAGCACTTTTCCTAAAAGAGGTTCCAGCTTCCATCATTCTAACACCAAAAAGCATGAATCCTTTGCTTCGAGGTTCATGCTCTTTGTTTCCATACTCGTTAGACATGGTGGCCAGGCCTTTCTTGATACTACTCCTATATATGGCTTTTGAGAAACAATGAATTATTTTTTGCAGACCATATGTAAGGGAGGAAATGAGAAAGAAAAAGGAATGGGAATTTGCTTATTACAACACAATGTTGCTATTCCTAGCTAGTTTTAAGGTTGATGATAGGGGTTAATAAGGGGATCAGTTGGGTTTTTATTGGCTGGTTTAGTTTAGTAATTATTGACAGTGACTGCCAGGCTATTGTATATACTATGCAAAGTCAATTCTTTTTTGTAGGTTGTATCTTGTGCAGCGTTGCTTCACGGAAACAACTTCTATTTACTTTTTCTATTTTATTTTTTATGGAGGAGAGAAAAGAAGAAAGGTGAAACTAAACATGATAAAGGGGCCGGGCCAGCCTATTAACAACTCGATTCAGCCGAGTTCACTAGGGGTGGGACGAGTTGAGGAGGGTTAGGGATGTAGCCAGATGGGGGCAGGCCTTTTTTGGCAATCGGCGTCCCGGAACCCGGTTAGCCGACTTATCCACTATCGGGTTTTTATTAGGCTACAGCTCGATCCAGCCTGGTTAATTACCATTATACATTTTTTTTACTATTGCCAACAGACAAATTCAAAAATGACCGTTGAGCAACGACCATTTTGGCCCTTTTTTTAGTGTTCCAAAGGTTTTACTAAGTTCGTACGTTGATATATGACTCGGTGGTATGTTTCGTAGAGGTCTCTAGGGCCTTGGGTTGATTTTGAGTGATTAACGAAAAATGTTTGGAATTTGAGGAATGCTGAAGTTGAACTCAGTTGTCATAATCGTACCTGTGGACTGGGAACCACAAATGCGACCCACAGAAGTGGAAAGGACACGCAGATATGGCCAAGGCTGAGGTTGGCTAGAAGCACAGGTGTGAGGCTTGGAGCGCAGGTGCGATATTGTGATCGCAAAAGAGGATTATGAGGAATAAGTGAGAACCGAACCTGTGATGGATTTTTCGAATGTACGACGACGTATAAGCGACATTTGGACCGCAAATGTGGTATCTCTCGGTAGAAGGAATAAATTGTGGACTTTGCGAATTTATTTCATTTTCCACCATTTTTAGTCGGCTTTGAAGATGTTGAGAGCGATTTTAAGGAGGGATTCAAGAGATTATCAGTGATATAAGTTACATGAGCCCTAATGCTCGTATATGTGGTGATTTCTCGGGTTTTAATCGTGTAATTAGTGAAGATAAGGGCTAAACATGAAAGGTTAGGGCTTGGGATTTTGGAGAGCTTGATTTGAGGATTTGAGGGGTCGAATTTTGGTCAATATCATATGTATGGTCTCATCAATGAATGTGCTTTCTAGTTTTATGATTTTTGTCGGATTTCGAGGCATGGACTCGGGGCCAGTTTTGGGTGAATTTCAAAATTTGTGTCCAATTAAGTAAATTTTTGTGTGGAATTGGTTCTTTGGCCTATAATGATTGCATTGTATTGCTTTTTCCTAGATTTTTGATGTTTGGAGGACAGTTCGAGAGGCAAAGGCGTCGCAGAGTAGGATTTTGGCTTGGTTTAAGGTGCGTAACCTTCCAAACTTGGTTCTGAGGGTTCGAAATCCCAAACTATGTGTTATGTGATAAGTATTAAGGTGACGCATATGCCAGTGATGGGCGTGCGGGCGTGTACTATGAGAATTATGGCCTGGTTCATTCCATGGCACCGTTTAATGAGCTGTAAAATATGCTAGATATCATGTCAGGGCTTTACACTAATACCATTGGACCCGAGTGGTAGTTTCTTACTGTTATCTTATTTGTTTCATTGATATTCTATATTCAGTCTTATTCATGCATTTCAAATTATATCTCACTCTAAGTTGTTATTATTTGGCACATCATATCATTGTTCCGGGTTAGTTTCATGGCACTGTGAGCCCGTGTGTGAGACTAGAGAGTGATAACTGAGTGAGGCTTAGAGCCTGATTTTAATTGACAGTTATAGGATCGGGCTTCACTCTACAGCGGTTATGTTGATGATTATGATAGCGCTTGGGCTGTGGGAGTCCCTTTAGAGTCTATAACACACCCTAGTGAGCGTAGATGAAATTATTGAGGGATGGATTTCCCTGGATATGGATTTGTCCGAAGTATTGATATTTGGAGACGGATTTCTCCATAGAGTTGGATTACCCGTTCCTTGGTACCGAGTGACTTATAGTCAGTAATGAGTATGTTCCGAGATGGATTCTCTGAGCCGGATGGCCATATGCGATATCGAGTGGTTGAGTATTTATATATATATATACACCTAGAAATAGATTTCTCCTCAGGGTTGGATTACCCTTCTTCCTCGATATTTGTTGACTTGCAGCCGGTGTTGTATATGTTCCAGGATAAATTTTCCTGGGCGGGATCTACCATATGCAGTACCGAGTGGTTGAGCACTTGAGAGTGGGAGCAAAAGGTGCATTGGCATGTAGAGTTAGTTGAGCTTTATATCTTACATTGTTCAAATCTGTATTTATTTTACTGCTTGAGTTGTATACTTGAACTAATAACATGCCTACTTTTCCTACAAAGTTTTTTTCCTTTACCTGTTGAGGTTATGTTCGTCACTACCCATTAGTCCATAGTTTGGACTTGCTACCATGTATTCGATCTAGTACTCTTACTTACCCCCAAAGGGCCAAAAGAATATACCTAGTGTTCAGGGTAAAAAGCCAGGGTTTGTTACTTCGACGAGCTGGCCGCCGAGAGAGCACAAAGACGGAGAACCTAGCTAGGAATTTCCCTACACGTGTCTACTTCTTGAAAACCTGTTCTTTTTCATGGGCATCTTCTATTCAAAAGGATATTACTCAATTCAATAAAAATCCAATCCCTGGTTTTACATGTACAACCCAAAATCTTTCTCTTTCGTATTGATAAATGAGGGCCAAGGTAAACCCGAATTAACAATGAGAAGCGGTCAAATTAGTAGTAATGGCACTAGGACGGATGATTGGTTGAACTCGTTGTACTGGGAGACCCCATATTATACCATCATCCCTTTTGGTTCTTCAATCATCCAAAGGTGTATATTCCTATTCTGCCAGTATCCGATATCATAAGTCATATCGTTTCTACTTTTTTGGGAAAACCAGTTTTCGGCTATTCCCGCCGCCCATCTGAAAGAGACAAGGAAGACTAACCGCCATCCTGATCGAACCTTTGCTCCTCATATTCTTGCCTATTTATCAGAAAAATCTAACAATACCACGCCGAGAGGTGCAGTCCACTTGGTATCGGATTAGCTCGACAGGTCACTCAATAGTCTTTTACGGAGTATCTCCTATTTTATCGAACCATAAGAGTTATCGGTAGTTCTATGATCTTTATTCCAAATGTTTATCGAGGTGAAGCGTTTAACATGTATTCTTTTATTTATTTGTAGGTTTCTCTACTTCAAGCTCTTCCAAGAGCCTTTGTTTGAGGTGCGATTCTATAAATTGATGGAAACTTAGGTTCTCTGAACAAGATTCGGAGCAACAACCCCAACATTTTGGAAGATATCTTGAGAAAAGTTTTAGCACTGGTGTATCCTATATGTACTTAAGTTATTTGAAGTATCCCACTAGTGTAACACCGTCGACTTCTTGGGGAAAAGGAGGCCAGATCCTCCCTATATTCTGATCGAGCTTATGTAGGTAGATATTGCCTGGTAGGGCCAATAGTAGTAGTGACTGCTACATGAATAGAATATTCCAAAGCATTCTCTTCTAAAAGGATTTGAACTAATTGTGCCACAGTTTAGCGTTTCTGTCTGTTGATTAAGATAGATTAGGACGAAGTTCCTTAAAAACCATAAGCCCACTTAATATGTTGTAACCACTATTGGTTAGACTCGAAGTAGTTTAGATCGGCGAAGCAAGCATTAATATCTCTCTCGGTAACAAAAACTATAGGGGTACGTATTGGTGAGATCCAATGGTGAACAACTGCCCGGAGAAAGACGCACAAACGAAAAAGGGCTAAAAAAGGACGAAGTAATTTCGTATATAAAAAGAGTCGTACATTGAACATGAACCCAATATCAATAAGCGTTGATCTGTGGAAGACTTAGCGGCTTGTTCTCTTGATATGTTCAGCTAGGTAAATGAAGCAAACTATTGCTCGACAGGGTTTGGTTCGGGTTCAACTTCTGCCGGTCAAAATAAAATATCAAGCCGGGGCTTTCTTTCCTGCAGTTTATGATATTGCATTTGCAAGCAAACAACCGATATAGATCAGTTGGTAGAGCAGAGGACTGATGAGAAAGTGAAAAGTGATATGCACTAGATTTGAGTATCGTGTCGTAAGAAAAAAATGAATCGGATTTTGTTTTCTATTTTTATTGAATTGAAGGGTCAAATGGTTTGGTAACTCCTCCTGAGGGGATGAACTGAGAGAAATTTGAATCAGAGCTCTGGATTTTTATTCGCGCAATCCTTATTTATTAGTTTAGTAAAGTCAAGCTTTGGCTCACTAAAGACTAAAGAAATGCATAAAAAAAGTACTTACTGAGTTGGTGTACTCATGTTACCCCCGACACCTTGAGTGTAGATCCAGGTATCTCTGGCTACGATAGCGGCTGTTGACTATTCCAGTTCTAGACTTTCATCAGAGATAGCGAGGTAGTTGCATGGTCATCGCAGTCCTGCTTTTCTCCATCTTTATCTTCCTTTTAGTGTACTTTGGCTACTCTCAGACTATGTTAGTCTTGCTATATTTCAGAACAGTTTTAGTGGTTGCTCATGACTTAGTGACATCCCAATGTCATCTCTTTTATGAAATTTCAGTACGAAAAAGGCTTTTATCAATCTTTTAATGAAATATCGAATTATTTAGGAGTGTGTCGTCTTGCCTAATTTCATGATAGGCACCATCACGATGGGGTTTAGTTTTGGATCGTGACAGCTCCTTACCTTACTCTTGGGATGACTCGAACTCACAACCTATTGATTAGAAGTGAAGAGTGTTCACCACTTAAGCAACCCACTCTTTCGCAACCACTTACTTTCAAATTTCAAATTTTAAATTTTAAATTTTAAAATTTAAAAGTTTAATTTTATGCCTTAAAATACTTATTTCCTTAATTAAAAGTTTGCAAACACTTAGACCATCTCCACTGCTACTCTATTTCTTGCACAAATCTAAATTTGGTGCAAGAAATGGTATTTTTTTGCTCTAATGCAACATTATTTCTTGCACTATTATAGAGCATAAATAGTGTTGCACGAAATTTGGTGCAATACTATTTATCACTCTATATTTGGTTTATTAATATTTTATTCAATCTTTTATTTTTGTAATTTTAATTTATAATATATTGGGTATATCATTAAATTTTATATTAAGATTTTTATAATTTTAAATTTATATCCTACTTTTTGATATATTAATTTTTGTATATATTATATTTATATAAAATTATAAGTTAATTTTATTATTATTATTATAATTATATAAAAATAAATATAACCATTATTTTAAAAATAAAAATACAAATGTAAGAAATAATTTTGTTAATAGGTGATTATATAAGTGGTGAATGTGAATTATATATAATAAATATGGAAAAAAAATAAAAAAGATAGCATTAATTTGAAGGAAAAAATAAAAAAAAGTAAATAAAAGATAATGATATAATATAGAAGAGAAAGAAGATTTGGCGTAAAAAATAGTGTAATGATTGGAGTAAATTTGATGGTACACCATTTTGGTGTGACATTTGGTACAAAAAGTGGTGTTAGCCTTGGAGATGGCCTTAAGTATCAATTACATTGAATAAGAAAAGCATAATACACTTTAAAAAAAGTGGCTCGATCGTGACGCGGACGAGCCTAAATTAACCATAAAATTCTCAATCCGCTAGTAGCCCGGTTTGCCAACCCACTATCCAGCGGGGATCACTAACCGGACAAGTTATTTTTTCGTGGGAAAAGTGCACAATTAGCCACTAATTAGAGTTGCATTTACTCTTTAGTCACTGTTTAAAAAGTATTTACTCTTTAGCATGTGCTTTAATCAAATTCTATCCGTCTAGACAAACACACCCTTGTGCTAGACATGGTGTCCTTATCTTCATGAGTGTTGTGTAAATGTTAAGGACAAAGTGTCCTGGCTTAAAATTTAGGACATCATGTCCTTAACTTCATATGTGCGGTGTAAATATTACATAGTGTCCTTAACTTCATGAGTGTTGTGTAAATGTTAAAGACACAATGTCCTTAACATCATGTGTGTTGTATAAATACTAAGGACAAAATATCATGTATTTGCACCTTCTGTTATTAAACTTTAGGACATCATATCATTAACTTCATATGTGCAATGTAAATGTTAAGGACATGGTGTCCTTAACTTCATGTGTGCAGTATAAATGTTAATGACATGGCGGCTTTAACTTTGATGAGTGATGTGTAAATATTAAGGACAAAATATCCTGTATTTGCACCTTTTATTGTTAAATTTTAGGACATCGTGTATTTAACTTCATGAATGCAGTATAAATAGTAAGGAACACAATATCTTAATATTTACACAACACTCTTAAAGTTACGGATACCATGTCCTTAATTATTTTCACAGTACTCATAAAAAAGGGTAAAAATCTTTTCGTATTAATTTTAATAAAGCAATGACTATTTTTATTTAGCATTAAAAATACTAAATAAAATTAAATACCGCATTAAACAATAACTACTCCACGCCATTTCTACTTTTTTTTTTTTGGTCAGCCCGATCAGCTCTTCCGGTAAACGGGTATATGTGAAACTATCTGCATGATTTGAATCATGTATCTAAATATTATAAGATGAAACTGTAACCATTAAACTGTAACTCCAAGCAAAATTAACTCGAGCATTCACAAAAATGGCTTCTCCTTTTTTTAAGCAAAATACTTTATTCATACTATATATTAAGAAAGCTTTTGTTTTTTCGGTTAGATCGAGGAAAGGCTGTAAATTTTTGGTTGATATGCTATATATTTGCAATTATTATTACATCTGTTTCAAATTGTTTTGATTTTTTTTTGGAATACGAAAGTTAAAGTAACTAAATTTCGATGTGAATTCGAATCTAAAATTTTAAAGCCTTTTGACTAAAATTTTGTATATTGTAGAAATAATATAAAAGTATTATAAATCATAATAATTAGAAGTATCTAAAAACTATTTGCAAGGAGTATAGCAAAAAAATCTTGTTTACTCCCTAAATAGTAATAAATTCATTCTTTTTAAACAGACGAAATATGTTACAACTCAATCCATCCAAAATTGTGTTTATAAGTAATGTAGAATATATGATACTATAACTATTAGATTGCAATTTTAATTACATCTCCTGAAATTGTAGTCAACGCCGTTCAACGGATAAAGAAAGGCGACCAGTTCTAACCATTAGATTTGACTTTTGAGTGTATCCCAAAGCGTTAGATCATATCTCAAATTGATGCAAACTCAATCTAGCTAACTCATCAACTTAACCGACAACAATAATTAGGGTTGCAATGGAATAGTAAGTATTTTCTTAATTTTAATCAAAAATTTTGGATTTGGATTCTTGATATAGAATCACTTTATTAGGAAGTTTTTATTTTTAATATGGAACTTTTCGACATAAATACAAATACCAAACACCAAATGAAAAAAAGAATTCTTAATCAACAACTATGTAGAAAGTAACTCCATGCATTCAAATTTACGTAAATCTGTTTGACTAAGCACAATAAGAAAAAATAAAATTTTTGATATTTGTTGTCCTAAATAAGTCAAAAATAGGTCTAAAGTATTTGTGATTATCAAAAATTTTCATTAAGGATCAAACGGTAAATTTAAGCTTAAATGTTAGTACTAAATTTAGAAATAAATATTTTTTTAGAACAAACGAAAAAAATAAATTCACATATATCGAGAAAGACTGGAGTACGTTTTTGGCTTGAAATGCTCTTGCTTCGTAGTGGCATGAAAAGTGAATGTGAAAATTCAATAACAGTACCTATTAATATAATAGTACAATCATCTCTAAAATAAGCACGTGTCTAAATCAAACAATAAATAAAGGATGGTGGAAATAGAACAGTGACTCTCCACCATCAAAATGGTATATTCTCTTTTCCTTTTGGAAAGATTTGCTTGTCTGTATTTGCTTCGTCCATTGCTTAATTATCTTTCTTTATTACTATATCACAACTAATGGTTAGGGGTTCATTTCTGAGGATGAGGAAAGTCATTAGGACCCCACTCATCTAGTCTTTCTTCTTTTTCTTATCAAACCTTTTTCATTGTGTGGTTGTGGAGATATAGTGGATGTCCTTTTGGTTCACGGTTGCCTTTTTTTTCCCCTTTATTTATAATAATAATAATCTATATGCAAAGTATAAACACCTTTGGACAAATACATGTCATATTCTACTCTCTCTTAATTAAGTGTCCAGTAATGCAGCCGAAGAATATAGATCGGTGTCGATTTATTAATGTATTGAAAAATATCAACGGTCTGGATAATTATATGTTATATGAGAAGTTCGAAAAACTGACGATTGATAGTGGGACTTCTTCTGATAATGGTAATACCGAATCTTCATCGGGTAATTCAGAGGTCAGCTCAGGCAACACACCTCATTTTTCTCCTTCTTTGAACAATTTCATCCTTGGTGGGAAGGTATAATACATGGTTCCAAGAAAGGTATATGCTTAGATAAGCTTTTTTATATGGTGTTTAATTTCTATACGGTGATAAAAAAAAAAAGAGTTACACTACTAGATTTTCTAAAAGATAATTATCCTTATAAAGTGAAATTTGTAACATTAAAATTAAAAAATATAAACACATTGATAGTTAACAATTCTATTGGCCTCAGTGGTGTTGGTTGTGATGATTAATAAAGGAATACATGCATGAACCAGGTCCATTGATAGTGTACACAGGGCGACGTCATATTCTAGCAAAATGTATACATGTAACGATCCGATTCGTTGTTACGGGAGTTATCGCCCTGTTTTCTTCATTCAATACTCCAATATGCTAATTTATATGTGGTTTCAGAGTTAGAAGTAAATCGGAGGGAATTTAGATAGAAATGAGGCCATAAACCTCTTTATGAGAAGAATAGTTTGGAAAAGTCAACCGAATATTGATCGGTGAGTTAGATAGATCGGAATCGAATTCTGATGATTTGGTTAGCTTCGGGAGGTCAATTATGACTTAGGAGAGCAATCAGAATCGAATTTGGAGGTCCGGTGTAGATTTAGGCTTGAATTGACTAAGGTTGAATTTTGGCGAAATTCGAACGGTAGGTGAGATTTTGATCCGGGGCTCGGAATGAAATTCTGAGAGTTGCAGTAGCTCCGTTAGGTGATTTTGGATATGCGTGAAAAATTTCATGTCATTAAGAGGTGGTTAGGTCGGGTTTTAGATCAAATATTGGTTTCAGAAGTTTTTATGAAAATTAGGCTTGAATCCCGTGAGAAAATGGTGATTTTGATGTTTACGATAGTGTTTTTATGTTGCGAGAAAGTTTGAATGAGGTAATGAGAGGTATTTGTGCTTTTGGTTGAGGTCCCGGGGGTCTCGGGATGTTTTCGAGAGGTTAAACGGGAGAATTTTGGAGTTATAGCAGGTCTGAGAATTCTGGCACCTAGTATTTTCGCATCTGCGGAAATTGACCGCAAAAGCGGTTCTGTAGATGCATCCATTTGAACGCAGAAGCGATCAAGGGTCGGCCAGGTGAATTCCGCAGGTGCGGATGGACTACCGCTGGTGCGGGCTAGCAGAAGTAAGCCCAGGCTTGCAGAAGCGGCTATGGCCTGCCAAGACACTTCCGCAGAAGCGGACAAGGCGTCGTAGAAGCGTGATCGCAGAAACGGTATAGCAACTGAAGAAGCGGTCCTGGCCTTTTAGTGAAAAGTCGCAGAAGCAACAAGGAATCCGCATAAGCGGACTCGCATAAGCGACTATATTTTCGCAGAAGCGAAAATCATTAGTGATTAAATTATAACAGTGTATCAAAATTTCAGATCTTAAACACACACTTTTAACTTCGGAGAGAGACAAACTTCTAGTGTTTTCAAGGAGAAACAGTGAAAAATCATCAGGTAAGGGTTCCTAAACCCAAATTATGTTGTTATAACACAAAAACATAGATTAAACGCCCCAAAAACTGAGAATTTAAGTGAAAACATGGTGGTTAGGGCTTGGGAATTTAGGAAGATAAAAGTGAACATGCAGAGTACAGTGGAGCTTCGTCAGACTGTGGTCGTCAGGGCCATCACGGTCAGCAGGGTCGTCAACAGAGCCAGCCCGCACTGAGCGCCCTTCCAGCTAAGAGCTCTGCTCCTGCTCTTTCAGCTCAGGGTTCATCTGCAATGATGGGTTCTCAGCAGTCTCTTTCTCCAGCTTCAGGCCGTTGCTTTGAGTGTGGTGAGTTTGGCCATATCAGGAGAGAGTGTCCCCAGTTGCTTCGTAAGCGGTCTCAGCAGAGGGACCAGCCCTCGTCTTCTGCCCCTGCTTCTTTAGCACCAGCACAATCAGCAAGGAGTGGTGGCCAGGTAGCCAGAGGTCACCCTAGGGGTGAGGATCGTACTGGCGGAGGCCATGCTCATTTTTATGCTTTTTCAGATATGAGGGACCCTAGTGCATCAGATGCAGTCATTACAAGTATTATCTCAGTCTGCCACAGGGATGCTTCTGTCTTATTTGATCCCGGATCCACCTATTCCTATGTTTTTTCATATTTTGCACATCATTTGGGTATGAACCGTGGTATTCTTGCCTTGCCCGTGCATGTGTTTACCCGGTGGGTGATACAGTTATTGTAGATATCTATCCTGTCTTGTTACTATTGGGGGTCTGGAGACCCGAGTTAACTTATTACTATTGGGCATGGTGGATTTCGACGTGATTCTAGCCATGGATTGGTTATCTCCTTACCATGCGATTCTGGACTGTCATACCAAGACAGTCACATTAGCTATTCCATGTAATCCGAGGATCGAGTGGCGTGGCGTGACTGATTATGTATCCGATAGGGTGATTTCCTTTATAAAAGTCCAACTAATGATTGGGAAGGGTTGTTTATCTTATTTGGCCTTCATTAAAGATGTTGAGGCTGAGACACCCAGTCTTGATTCGGTCCCCATTGTGAGGGATTTCCCGGATGTATTTCCAGCAGACCTGCTGGGAATGCCGCCTGACAAGGATATCAATTTCGGTATTGACTTGGTGCCGGGCATTCAGCCCATCTCTATTCCTCCCTACCGCATGGTACCAGCTGTGTTAAAAGAGTTGAAAGAACAGCTTTCAGAATGAGATATTGGCACTATGAATTTCTGGTGATGTCTTTTGGGCTAACTAATGCCCCAGCTACATTCATGCACTTGATGAACAATGTATTTCGGCCGTACCTTGATTCTTTCGTGATCGTGTTTATTGATGATATCCTGGTGTACTCGCGCAGCCAGGAGGAGCACGCACAGCACTTGAGGGTGGTATTGTAGAGATTGAGAGAGGAAAAACTTTATGCAAAATTTTCTAAGTGTGAGTTCTGGCTTGATACTGTGACTTTTCTGGGACATGTAGTGTCCACTGATGGTATTCGGGTTGATCCACAGAAAGTCGAGGTGGTGCAGAATTGGCCCAGACCGTCCTCAGCTACTGAGATCCAGAGTTTTCTCGGCTTGGCAAGCTATTACCCCAGGTTTGTTCAGGGTTTTTCATATATTGCTTCACCTTTAACTAAGTTGACATAGAAGAATGCTCCATTTGTGTGGTCTGATGAATGCAATGAGAGCTTCTAGAAGCTCAAGTTGGCCTTGACCACAGCTCCGGTACTTGTGTTGCCATCAGCTTCAGGGTCTTATATGGTGTATTGCGATGCTTCGAGAGTTAGGATTGGTTGTATATTGATGCGGGAGGGTAGAGTTATTGCATATGCTTCTTGTCAGCTAAAACCCCATGAGAAAAACTACCCTGTTCACGACTTAGAGTTAGCTGCCATTGTTCATGCCTTGAAGATTTGGAGGCATTACTTGTATGATGTATCTTGTGATGTATATATAGACCACCGCAGCCTTCAGCATTTGTTTAAGCAGAAAGATCTCAATTTGAGGCAGCGGAGATGGCTGGAGTTGCTTAAAGACTATGATATTACCATTTTGTACCATCCCGGAAAGGCCAATGTAATGGCTGATACTTTAAGCCAGAAGGCTATTAGTATGGGCAGTTTGGCGTACATTCCAGTTGGGGAGAGGCCCCTTGCAGTTGATGTTCAGACGTTAACTAATCAGATAGTGAGGCTGGATATTTCTGAGCCCAGTCGGGTGATGGCTTGTGTGGTATCTCGGTCTTCCTTATATGATCGTATTCGAGAGCGCCAATATGATGATCCACACTTGCTTGTCCTTAAGGACAGAGTTCAACATGATAATGCCAGGGATGTCACTATTGATAGTAGTGGTGTGTTGCGGATGCATGGCCGGATATACGTGCCCAATGTTGATGGCCTTCGTGAGTTGATATTGGAGGAGGCCCACAGTTCGCGGTACTCTATTCATCTAGGTGCCACAAAGATGTATCAGGATTTGAGGCAGCATTACTGGTGGAGAAAGATGAAGAAAGATATTGTGAATCATGTAGCATGGTGTCTAAACTGTTAGCAGGTCAAGTATGAGCATCAGAGGCCTGGTGGTGTGTTCCCGCGTATTGATATTCCCGAGTGAAAGTGGGAAAGGATCACGACGGACTTTGTTAGTGGACTCCTTTGAACAGCGAGGAAGTTTGACTCAGTTTGGGTGATTGTTGATAGGCTGACCAAGTCAGCTCATTTCATTCCTGTGTGCACTATATACTTCTCGGAGCGGTTAGCAGAGATATTCATATGTGAGATTGTGAGATTTCATGGAGTTCCCATTTCTATCATATCAGACAGAGGAACCCAATTCACTTCTCAGTTCTGGAGGACATTTCAGTGAGAATTGGGTTCACAGGTAAAGCTGAGCACATCATTTCATCCACAGACGGCTGGGTAGTCTGAGCGTACAATTCAGATACTGGAGGACATGTTGCGTGCTTGTGTCATTAATTTCGGTGGTTTGTGGGCTGGTTACTTGCTTCTTGCAGAGTTTGCTTATAATAATAGCTATCAGTCTAGCATTCAGATGTCATCGTATGAAGCTTTATATGGGAGGCGGTGTAGGTCTCCAGTCGGTTGGTTTGAGCCCGGCGAGGCTAGATTGTTAGGGACAGATTTAGTTCAGGATTCCTTAGACAAGGTGAAGGTGATTCAAGAGAGGCTTCGCACAGCTCAGTCGCATCAGAAGAGTTATGCGGACCGGAAGGTCTGAGATGTGTCTTATTCAGTAGGTAAGAAGGTGTTGCTGAAAGTTTCGCCTATGAAGGGCATTATGAGGTTTGGAAAGAAAGGAAAGTTGAGCCCAAGGTTCATTGGACCTTTTGAGGTGCTTAGGAAAGTTGGGGAGGTGGCATATATGCTTGCTTTGCCACCCAGCTTTTCGGGAGTTCACCCGGTGTTCCATGTATCTATGCTCCGAAAGTACGTTGAGACCCGTCACATGTGTTAGACTTCAGCACGATATAGCTGGATGAGGACTTGACCTATGATATGGAGCCGATAGCCATTTGGGTCGACAAGTTTGTAAGTTGAGGTCCAAAAACATAGATTCTGTTAAAGTGTAGTGGAGAGGTCATCCCACAAAGGAAGCAACTTGGGAGACCAAATAGGAGATGCGGAGCAGATATCCACACTTATTTGAGACTCCAGGTATGTTACTTAACTCGCTCACGGACGAGCGTTTGTTTAAGTTCGGGAGAATGTAATGATCTGACCCGTCGTTACGGGAGTTATCGCCTCGTTTTCTTTATTCAATACTCCAATATTCTAATTTATATGTGTTTGGAGAGTTAGAAGCAAATCGGAGGGAATTTAGATAGAAATGAGGCCATAAACTTCTTTATGAGAAGAATAGTTTGGAAAAGTCAACCGAATATTGACCGGTGAGTTAGACAGCTAGGAATCGAATTATGATGATTTGGTTAGCTTCGGGGGGGTTATTTATGACTTAGGAGAGCAATTAGAATTGAATTCGGAAGTCCGGTGTAGATTTAGGCTTGAATTGGCTAAGGTTGAATTTTGGCGAAATCCGAATGGTAGGTGACATTTTGATCCGGCGCTCGAAATAAAATTCTGAGAGTTACAGTAGCTCCGTTAGGTAATTTTAGATATGCGTGCAAAATTTCATGTCATTCGGAGGTGGTTAGGTCGGGTTTTAGATCAAATGTTGGTTTCGGAAGTTTTTATGAAAATTAGGCTTGAATCCGTGAGAAAATGGTGATTTTGATATTTACGATAGTGTTTTTATGTTGAGAGCAAGTTTTAATGAGGTAATGTGAGGTATTTATGCTTTTGGTTGAGGTCCCGGGGGCCTCGGGATGTTTTCGGGAGGTTAAACGGGAGAATTTTGGAGTTATAGCAGGTCTGAAAATTCTGGCACCTGGTATTTTCGCATCTGCGGAAATTGACCGCAGAAGCGGTTTCGCAGATGCGTCCATTTGAACGCAGAAGCGGTCAAGGGTCGCCCAGGTGAATTCCGCAGGAGCGGATGGTCTACCGCTGGTGTGGGCTCGCAGAAGCGAATATGGCCTGGCAAGACACTTTCGCAGAAGCGGATATGGCCTGGCAAGACACTTTCGCAGAAGCGTGATCGCAGAAGCGGTATAGCAACCGCAGAAGCGGTCCTGGCCCTTTAGTGAAAAGTCACATAAGCGACAAGGAATCCGCAGAAGCGGACTCACTTAAGCGACTATATTTCCACAGAAGTGGAAATCGTCAGTGATTAAATTATAACAGTGTATCGAAATTTCAGAGCTTAAACACACACTTTTAACTTCGGGGAGAGACGAACTTCGAGGGTTTTCACAGAGAAACAGTGGAAAATTATCAAGTAAGGGTTCCTAAACCCAAATTATGTTGTTATAACACAAAAACATAGATTAAATGCCCCAAAAACTGAGAATTTACGTGAAAAACATGGTGGTTAGGGCTTGGGAATTTACGAAGATAAAAGTGAAAGTTGAAGGGTCAAACAGACTCCGTTTTTGATAAAATTTATATGCACGGACTCGTGGTGAGATGAGGAATCCATTGGTATGATTTTCGAAATTTTTTGAGAAACGGACCCGGGTTTTACCAACATGGTTCATTATTGCGTTTTTCAAGTAAATTAGATTGAGTAATGTTTCTTTGACCCATATTGATATAATTGCGATGGTTTTGACTAGATTCGATGCATGAGGTGGCAAATTTAAAGGGAAAAGGTATCGCGGACGAGTCCATGACCGAATAGAGGTGAATAGTTAGTGTATATGGTAGCCTGAGGGTTCGAAACCCCGGATTAGCACATTGTGATGCTAGTAGGGCGTGGCTCGCACCCCATGGCAGGTGCGGGGTTGATTATGGATGGGGATTGAGACTTGGTCCATCTCGGATATAAATAATTTGTTATATGCAGTTGAAACACACACTGTGTTAGATATATTTGTGGGCTATAAGCCATGTTTGGGTCCTTGTGCCGACCTGTAGTATCCCTAGGGGATAGATATATATGTGATAACCTGGTTTGCTTAATCACTGATCTTAGTCCTGGTTTGAATCACCAAGTTGAAATGCTAAGTCACCTGTTCTTGGAAATTAAATAAAAACTAAAGTATTTTCATTATTACTGAACTGGAACCTGGAGATAAATAATTTGAACTGTTGTGTGGCTCATATGCATGTTGTGGACTGAGGATGGATCGGGCTGCATGCCGCAACAGATGATGTAAGGATCGGGCTGCACGCCGCAGCAGATGATATGATATTGCGCTTGGGCTGAAGGAGCCCCCCGGAGTCTGTACACACCCCAGTGAGCGTTGTCGATGTTAAATGGATCGGGCTACACGCCGTAGCAGACATATGCATTGCATTGCATTTTTATCTATTGAATTATCTGTGCTAATTGTGACTCGTTGTTGTTTTTAGTTCGTGGTAGGTATCGGATTGTAGTTTAGCTTTACTCTGTGGTATTCTGTGGATTTCCTGCTTTCAGCTATTAATATATACTTTTTACTCACTGAGTACTTAGTACTCACCCCTACTCCCTGTACCTTTGTGTGTAGATTCAGGTACACAGGAGGGTTAGACGAGCACTCCAGCCCATATCAGAGTTATTCGAGTAGCTGAGATAGCTGCCGGCGTTCGTAGAACCTAGCTTCTCTTCTCATTTGAGTTATTACTTTATGTTCCAGACTTGAGTATTTTATTCAGTATTCTATTACTATTCAGTTTTGTTTAGAGGATCTATACTCGTGACCCCAGATCTTTAGGAGTGTTATTTCTATTTTGTACTTCTCAGTATTTATTAATATTGTTATTATTGGAGTATCTATTGACTCATATATTCTTCTTAAGTTGTCCTTTTGGGACTGGTTTTCTAATTGAAAACAGTTGTTGGTCTGACCGGCCTAGCTTAGTGTTGGGCGCCATCACGATCGGATTTGGGTCGTGACAATACACGTGCAAGGGATAAGTATAAGTGGTTATATCTAATTTTCAGTGAAAAAAAAAACTTGCATAATTGAAAAGGAGCAGGACAGCTTACTTTAAGAGAACTTTATCCTAGATAAGGAAATAGTTAGAGATTAAAGTTAACTAGAACTCTTCCACCAAGGAAGAGTAAAGCATCAGGTTTCTAGTTAATCCTAATTCTATATATATCATTTATGTACTCTTTTACAAGAGACACATGCACACTGAAGTTAAGCAAGAATTGAGAGCAAAATAGCAAGTCCTTTTGCAAACAATTCATGTGTATTTGAAGAATTGCAAACCTAAAGCTACATGAACTAGATAGAAAAATTAGTTTCATGTGTTTGTCTTTTATTCTTGTTCAATTGTAGTTGGGCTTTTTAGTTGTGTCTTTCATTTTTTTTATAAGCAAATTGTAACAGGTACTTGAGTTGTATTGTTCAAATTAGAGTTAACTTGAAGTTGTCGCAACATCCTACGACTGGTTGCTACAAGGGTTAGAGGTAATCCTTAGGTTTACAAGAGTTATGTAAATGTTATTACTTGTCTTAGAGCTGTAGTGAAATTTTGGAAAAATCCTACTGGAGGTAGGTCGTAGTTTTTTCACCTTTTGAACCAGGTATTTTTCACTTGAAAAATATTGTAGTTCTTTACTTTTGCATTATTTATTCTACAATAATAGATTAGGAAACACATAGAAGAACCATTCTATTCTATAAATTAGTGCACGCGAAACTTGGATACCACACAAATCATACCCTTCTTGTGTGGTATTGAAGTATAAAACATCAATTTCTATTAGAGCATGTTATCCTTAAAGAGGCTAACACCTTAGAAAAAGATTAAGATAAGTGCACCACTAGAATTAGTAGGTATATGCTTCGTTATGAAGAAAGGTATATGCTTAGATGAAGTTTTTTATATGGAGTTTAACTTCTATATGATGATAATTAAAAAAAATGAGTCACACCACTAGATTTTCTAAAAGACAAGTATCCTTATAAAGTGAAATTGTAACATTAAAATTAAAAAATAAAAACACATTGATAGTTAACAATTTTATTGGCCTCGGTGGTTTTGGTTGTGATGATTGATAAAGGAACACATGCATGAACCAAGTCCATGGACAATGTATATAGGGCAGCGTTAGATTCTAGCAAAAGGTGTACACGTGCAAGGGATACGTATAAGTTGTTATATCTTATTTTCCATGAACAAAAAACTTGCATAATTTAAAAGCAGCATGACTCTTTACTTTAAGAGAACTTTATCCTAGATAAGAAAACAGTACATGAGACGGTTTGGTTCAGTTTTATATTAAACCAAAATCAAACCAATTATGTCGGTTTACTAAATTCATAATCAAATCAAACCCAACATATATTCGATTTTTTTGGTTTCGGTTTTAGTCAAATTTTTCAGTTTTTCGGTTTTTTTTTTCGGTTTTTGTTTGTTTTTCGTTTAGTTATATTATTCTTAAAATAGAGATCAAATAATTACCAATTATTCGCATGATTACTATTTTTCTTAATAATATATAAAGAATACCAATTATTCGTATAAATCATAATTCCAAGACCTTCCATAATAGAAAATGACAACAAACATGTGACAAAGCAAAGCAATGTAAACTTGATAAACCTCAACACTAAAATAATCGCCAATTATGTGAGCAAAATGATAAGCAGGAAGCTCGTGTGATGTGGGGGAATGGTTTCCAATATTTTGGGTTCTTTGATTTTGGAAATGGAACATAGGGAAAATATGGAATAATCTATTTTATTGTTTTTTGTCTTGTTGGATTTTAGTTATGGCTTGATATTTAGGTTATGTAAATAGAATCTACTTAGTGGATAGTGAATTCACAAGTCCACAAATAAATAACATCTCAAGTGAAAACTATAAAATAGTTTAGAAAATACTTAAAAATTAGATTTTAATGATTATTTTTTATGCATAAGATTTCTAAAATTTATTTATATATAACATCGGTTTGGTTTAGATTCGGTTTGACTTATTTTTTGTCAATGCCAAACCAAACCAAAAGCGATCGATTTTTTCTTTTCCAACACCAAACCAACCAAACCAAACCACAAGTTGGTTTTTTTCTTCGGTTTGACTTGATTCGTCGGTTCGGTATGGCTTGATGGTTTGGCTTGTACACCCCTAGAAATAGTTAAAGATTAAAGTTAACTAAAACTCTTCCACCAAGGAAGAGTAAAGCATCAAGTTTCTAGTTAATCCCAATCCTACTAATTCTATATATATCATTTGTGTACTCTTTTACATGAGACACACACACACGCTGGAGTTAAGCAAGAATTGAGAGCAAAATGGCAAGGCATTTTGCTAACAATTTATGTGTATTTGAAGAAGTGTAAACCTAAAGCTATATGAACCCGATAGAAAAACCAGTTTTATGTGTCTGTCTTTTATTCTAGTTCAATTGTAGTAGGATTTTGAGTTGTATCTTTCATTTTTCTTATAAGCAAATTGTAATAGGTACTTGAGTTGTATTGTTCAAGTTAGAGTTAACCTGAAGTTGTCGTAATATCCTGTGAATGGTTGCTACAAGGGTTAGAGGTAATCCTTAGGTTTACAAGAGTTATGTAAACATTGTTACTTGGCTTAGAGTTGTAGTGAAATTTTGGATAGGTCGTAGTTTTTTCACCTTTTGATCCAGGTATTTTTCACGTGAAAAATATTGTTGTTCTTTACTTTTTGCATTATTTATTCTACAATAATAGATTAGGAAACACATAGAAGAACCATGCCATTCGATACATTAGTGCATGCGAAACTTGGATACCACACAAATCACACCCTTCTTGTGTGGTATTGAAGTATAAAATATCAATTTCTATTAGAGCAAGTTATCCTTAAAGAGGCTAACACCTTAGAAAAAAGATTAAGATGAGTTCACCATCCTAAAATTGGAACGTGCAATCCACTGCTAGGCCAACACTCTTTGGAAAACAAGAATGAGAGATCACATGCAGGAAGAAAATTACGAGCTATGGGATATAATTACTAATGGTCCACTACCTACTTTGAGGAGAAATATTGAATGAGAGGATGTTCTATGTCACACCTCCTTTTAGCGCAGGCCCGCGAGGGCGCTAATATATAAAGGAGTTTTTCCAATTAAAGGACAATCAAAACGGGATTCATTTATTGAGAGATTCAGAGTTGCCACTTGAGAGATTTATGGTGTCCCAAGTCACCGGTTGAATCCTGAATTGAGGAAAGGTTTGACTCTATTTAACAGTCTGCGTACCAGAAATCTGGATAAGGAATTCCGTTAACCCGGGAGAAGGTGTTAGGCATTCCCGAGTTCCGTGGTTCTAGCACGGTCGCTTAACTGTTATATTTGGCTTGATTATCTGATTTTAACACAAATATGAATTAATGTGCAAACTACCACTCTAAACTGTTTTAATTGTTAGAAGAGAATTATAATGTCGTGAGAATATATCTCGAATTTCGTCACATAAATGTGTCCGCAATTTTTGATATATTCCGACTTCATTGGGATTTGGATTGGGGTCACATAAATGTGTACCCGAGATTAGGGAGGTACTATTATTAAATACGCGCCTAAAGATACTAACGCATTATTATTTTTGAGAAAAACCGCAGAATTTGCTAAACGGCATGTCCCGTAATCTAAGTAATATTTATTAAAAAAAAGAAAAATTCTAATTAATTACGAGTTAAAATTATATAGCACACTAATTGCTAGATTAACCGACATTGATGGAAGAGAAAATTACTTTTAAAACAATTTTTTTTTAATAAAATATATATAAAAATTTCAATTTCGAAATCACCAATAAAAATAAAATTAAAATTTCGAAATTATAAGTAAAATAAAATAAAATTTCGAAATCACAAATAAATTAAAATAAAATTTCGAATTTTGTAAATAAAATATAAAATTTGACGAATAAATATTCAAAAGAAATTGACATAACTAGATTAAAACTTATATTGTTATATGAAAATATTAAAAAAAAGAATAATTCCAAAAATGGCCACATTTTTATGGATTTGTATTAGAAAAACAAAAGGAAATGAAACTTCTTTATTAAACAAAGTGATTAGAATTATAACTTAATGAACGTATTAAAATAGGTGCAACTGACAAATTATAATTAAATTAACATAAAAGAAAATTATGTCATGCCTTATTAAAATCGATTTATAGATAAAATATGACATGTATAAGTAATATATTAAAATAAACCAACTATTCCTTGCTGAACAAAATAATTAAATTTCTAATCGAATTTTTACAATTAATTTAGCAAACTTCTATTAATTAAAACCTCGTCTCGTGTCATATTTTTATAAATAAATATTACTAAAATCTGAGATGACAAATAACATAAAAGACATATATCAAAATAAACTAACCGTTTTTGATTAAATTGAATTAATCATTTTTTTTAAAAAAAAACTAAAGAATTTAATCGCTAATGGACGTCATTAACTAGATTATTGCCTAATAAAATTGATACAAAGGAATTATATAATAAAATTAAATACATAATTATATACATACATATATATATATATATATATATATATACACATATATATATATATATATATATATATATGTATGTATATATATATATATATATATATATATATATATATATGTATATATATATATATATATATGTATGTATATATATATATATATATATATATATATATATATATATATATATATATATATATATATATATATACATAATTTATTATATATATATATATATATATATACTAACTTAAATTGCAATTATACGGAATACTTTACTAATAACAGTTAAAAGTCGCGAATGAATTAATTGAAACTTACTATTAATCTTACTTTTAATAAATTATAAAACTGAAGTTAATTATTAAACCGCATCCTATTTTTATTATTAAGAAAATTTTAATCGAAATTGCGCAAACGCATATTCCAACTTAATAAAAAGGTTTACAATTATATTACGCGAAACGTATATATAATCGTAATATTAATCTAAATCGGTCGTAAAACAAAATTATGAATAATTATCGAATTGTTAGATCTAAATTACTGAACAAATTAATTAAATTACTACTATTAACACTACATATTATGGCTATTAACTCATACTTGACATACTAAATTCATAATAAAGTAGAAAAACTTAACGAGGTACAACAGTCAAATAGTTATATAAAGTACATCCTTAATCTTAAACACAAAACATAAAATAAACAACTCAGAATTTATCATAAATATTATTGATACATAATCAAATTTCAGGTCCAAACTTTGACTATGCTTTGACTGATGTCCATGGGAATACCTGAACAGGAATAGGAGAGGAAAATAATCAATATGAGCAATAATTCCAGCAGTGCAACAATAACAACCAGCAAACCCAGTAACAGATTTTAGAACCGGTTAAAAATTTCTAATAGCAACAAGCATCAACACCCAAAACAGACAACTGAAATAATTCTAACTCTCAAATTCTCACTATATCTTTTAGTATTCAAGACCTCTCTGCTTTCTTCTTTTTTTCAGTCTCTTTCTATTTTTAGAATGCTCTTTTTTTTCAGTCTCCGGGTCTTTTTTTACCTCTGCCCGTATGTGTGTTATATACCAAAAACCAGCACCCTTTTTTCAATTTAAATATCTTTAACAATCTAAATCTGTCTAATTCCAGCCCTTAAAGTCTAAGTAGACACCTTTTATTTCAACCCTACAATATCTACTCTATTAATTAACAATAAAAATGTACCCCCTACTAAGTAGCAACCTCCTAACAGCAGCCCCTACTAACTTTTTAATTGTCCTCGGTTCCAGTAACTCTGAAATTTCTTTGCAAAATCTCTAGGGTCAGATCCAGATAAGCCAAAAATGAAAGCTTCAAATTAAAATGAAGAACAAAAGAGAAAGAAGAAAAATGGCTCAAAATTTTAATACCTGCAAGAAAAAACCAAATGCAAATACAGTAGAAGCGTAAAAGATAACATAAAGAGAATAAACACACATGACTTTTAAAAAAAAACATAAAAGACAACAAAATGAGAGTCCATCAAACTCTTCAAGATTTGATTTTTCCTTACACAGACCAAACACTATAGAATCGTGCAAAAAAAAAAAGATAAATCATAATACTACATTCCAAAAGTAGTTCAAAAATTGCTATCATCACATTGTGCACATCCATCTACTTGCTTCCCTTGGTACACGATCGGATTTTTGGGGGCGGCAGTCATGGTTCGCCGGCGAGGAGGATGGCGGCTATGTGGGAGATGGAGAGAAGTGGGGGGTGGCCGTTGGTTGTGAGCAGGCGGCGGCAGTGGTCGTTTTGGCGACGTGAGAGTAAGCCGGCTGCGGCGCGTTCGTCGGCTGGGGGTGGTCGTTGGTGTGGGGTGTGGCGGAACAGTAGGTGGTCGGCTGGGGGGTGGTCGTTGGTTGTGAGCAGGCGGCGGCGGTAGTCGTTTTGGCGACGTGAGAGTAAGCCGGCTGCGGCGGGTTCGTCGGCTAGGGGTGGTCGTTGGTGTGGGGTGTGGCGGAACAGTAGGTGGTCGGCTGGTGAGGGTGGCCGCTGGCTTCTTTCTGCTGGAGGCTGGCGGCTGTGCAGGTGGGGTGGGCGGCGGCGGCAGGAGCAGGTGGGGTGGGTGGCTGGTTGGAGAAGAAGGAGTGGTCTTTAGGGTTTTGAAAAAATAGGTAATGAAAAATGAGAAGAAAACAAAAAGGGGATTTGGTTATTTACGGACCGGGTCGGGTCAAGGTTGGTTTGGACTGGACTAGGGGGGAATTTCGTTTGGGGCTTTTGTATTGAATTTGGATTTGGCCCAAATTTGATTTCTGCACTCTTTATTTACACTAAATTACCTAAAAACAAACTAATTTAACCTTAATAAAAATAATTAATCATAATTATATATTAAATCACACGATTTTGGATATTAAGACTAATAATACTAATTTAAATTATACACTAAAATCAACTTATAATGCCAAACTACTTAATTAGATTCAACAATTAAACTTATGAACACATGAAATTAATTTTCAATTAAATTCTACAATTAATTTCATGAACAAACACATAATCAACAATATACAGAAATCAAGGTCCGATTCAAAAACAAACTTAATAGAACTCAATAATTAATTGAACTACAAATTAAATCTAACAACACTACAATAAAAAAATAAATATCCAAGTGATTAACTACACATGCTTATGTTAAAGACTTAAACAAAATAAATAAACAAATTTCATGACTAATCTGGAATCATGATGAACAACAAATCAAGAAAACAAACAACCAACATATAATAATTTCGGATCTGAAAATACTAACAAAATATGGACAAGAACAAAATTTTGAAATCGACTAACCGGATTGAGACAACGATCAGTCGCCCAGATTTATTATATATATATATATAACCATATATACATATACACACAGAAGAAGAAAAAGAGCATAATGGCAACGAAAACGTAGGTGGGGAGGCGTGGTTCCCGGATTACTGCCTGGCGGTTGTTCCTGGGAAACATTCCGGCGGGTGTTTTTTTTTTTTTTTCGGAAGGTTGAAGAAGAAAGAAGAAAGAGTGGTTTGTGGCGGCTAGGGTTTGTGGAGTGTATAATGGCTAAAATTCTCAGACAAGAACCTTATATAGGCCATGCGCCTGAGGTAATCCAAGCCGTTCGTTCAATGGAGATCAACGACTCTGAGCAACGTTACTAAAACGACATCGTATCGTTACTTATGAGACCAAAACCAAGACCCTTAGATCAATCTAAACAGACGGCCCATATTCGATCTTCGCAATTTAAAATTAAACCAATAACTTCGCTATTATCTCGACCGTTGGTTAACACAATTGAACGACCGAGATTTTTGCTAATTAAAAAGGCTTATGGACTGGATCGTTTGGGCTCAATACACTGGGCCAGCTCATTTCAATCCAAATCAGCCCAACCATATTAATACCATCTAAATTTTTTTGTATTTTCTGATTTTAATTATTTTTATGTATTTTCTTTTATACCTTTTTTTTCTTTTCTTTTATGGAATGTTGTAAAAACCTAATTTCCTACTTATGCTAATTATCTAATACTTTTTTTCTACTATTTTCTCTAATTTTCGCTATTGAGAACTATTTTTGCTAATTTTCTTCTTTAAACTAATTAATTAAGACAAAATAATTGCCTAGCCTAATTTTTTTTTTGATTTTTCTAATTTCTATTTATTCAAAACACATAAAGTATGGCTAATTTCAAACAAAGCAGGTAATTACACTCAAAAAAATATTTATTTTAATTTTGGAATTATTTGCCCGATGCAAAAATCACGTGCTCACAGCTGCCCCTCTTTGCTCGGGAACACGAAGAGTTTAAGTGCAAAGACAAGTGAGCAGAAATGACAGATTTTTGCACATTGGCACATTCCGTAAAAGCATTTTTGAAAACCGTTTGACCGCACCCTGCTTTAGAGGTTGCCTACATATCCTGGGCTAAACAGGAATCAGGTCAGTGTAGTTCGGGAAGTTTTGGTAGCTGGGACTACCATGACTGCTGTGATCTTGCTGTTACTGCTGCATGCTGTTACCACTGCTTTATTGAACTCCTTATTACACCGTGCAAAAAAAAATAAAATAAGAAGCTAGACTAAATTATGGTACATGAACTCTAAACTCTTATCTATATCTTCAGCTTTGTTCTTGCTGCTGGGGACACGGCATTCCTTGATTTAAAGCTTGTTACGCAGGGGGTTCTTGATTTCTTCTTTGGTATTATTGCATTCTGATTTGACCTTGACATGTATTCCTCTGTTATACAAGCGGGCTCCTGACTTCTTCAACTAAAAATAACAACCTCCATTTTACAGGCGGGCTCCTGCATTCTTTAATTTGAAAATAACACCTCTGTTCTACAGGCGGGCTCCTGACTTCTTTAATTTGAAAATAACACCTCTGTTCTACAGGCGGGCTCCTGACTTTTTCAATTTGAAAATAACACCTCTGTTCTACAGGCGGGCTCCTGACTTTTTCAATTTGAAAAATAACGACTTCTATTCTACAGGCGGGCTCCTGATTTCTTCAACTTAAAAATAACAACCTCCATTCTACAGGCGGGCTCCTGATTTCTTCAACTTAAAAATAACACCTCCATTCTACAGGCGGGCTCCTAATTTCTTCAACTTAAAATAACACCTCCATTATACAGGCGGGCTCCTGATTTTTCAACTTCAAATAACAACCTCCATTCTACAGGCGGGCTCCTGATTTTTCAACTTCAAATAACAACCTCCATTCTACAGGCGGGCTCCTGATTTCTTCAACTTAAAAATAACAACCTCCATTCTACAGGCGGGCTCCTGATTTTTCAACTTCAAATAACAACCTCCATTCTACAGGCGGGCTCCTGAATTTTCAACTTCAAATAACAACCTCCATTCTACAGGCGGGCTCCTGAATTTTCAACTTCAAATAACAACCTCCATTCTACAGGCGGGCTCCTGATTTCTTCAACTTAAAATAACACCTCCATTATACAGGCGGGCTCCTGATTTCTTCAACTTAAAAATAACACATCCATTCTACAGGCGGGCTCCTGATTTCTTCAACTTAAAATAACACCTCCATTATACAGGCGGGCTCCTGATTTCTTCCACTTAAAAATAACATCCTCCATTATACAGGCGGGCTCCTGATTTTTCCCAATTAAAATCTCTCTAATTGATTTCCTTGTTTTCTTTGAGAAAATTTTCGACAATGGCGAAAATTTTTCTGCCCCAGTTTTGGTAATATTCTTTGCGGTATGTCATTCTTCTATCATTGACATTTCCTTTCACCTGCTTCAAATCAAAGAAAATTTGTTAGATTAAAATGCGGTGAATGGTCGTGCCACTCCTGCCGCGGATGGCTTTTCCTTCTTCTGTTCTAAGTTCCTGAAACTTGTCGGGGATGATGTTACTTGCTGGGAATGATATTTCTGCTGGGGGATGGTTTTTCCACTTATCCCTTCCCTTTTCTTGTTTTTTTTAAAACTTGCTGGTGAGACTCAAAATCACTTTCTTCAAAAGGTTTGATTTTCCTTTAATATCGATGGAAATAGAAATGTCATCAGCTAGGGATGCATTTTCCTTTTTCCTTCTCCGCTTTGTGTTGTCCGATCATCTTGAGAATCGGTTGATAATCTGTCGGAGTTATTTTCGCATCTTGAAAATTCACAGGGATTCTTTTGGAACTTGGTCCATGATTTTTCGACTGCATCTTTCAGGTCTTCTCCATTTCCTGACATTCCAGACCAATTTGGTCTGTCCTACCCTCGTTTTGCTTCGCACCAATTCGGACACTGATAGTAAGCTCTGAAAAGTCTTTCTTAAAATAGACTTGGATAAAAACCTTTAAATAAAGAAAATTGAAAATATAGAAAGAAGCTTTCTGAACAAATGTAGCGAAAAACAAAAAGGAACTTATCTGAATGGTATAACCGGTCCCAATGATCACGTCGTGCATTCCGGATTAATCAACCCAGTCTATTTGTATCAATCCATCTTCTGATGGTCTCATTTGCTGAGGACGAACAGATGCACGACTCTTTGTCAAATGCGAGTCCTTTGTGCCACTCTATCTTGTCGCCTCATAGTGCCTTTCGAGGGGTTTTCACTAATAAGACTCTCTCATTTCTCTCGACTCCCGTCGTCTTATGGTGCCCGTGAAGGTTTTCACCGATAAGACTCTCTCATTTTTGTTTTTCTCAGCTTTCGTCGCCTTATGGTGCCCTGTGAAGGTTTTCACCGATAAGACTCTCTCATTTTATTTTTTCTCAGCTTTCGTTGGAGATTGGAAAGGCACCGATAATGTTCTCTTCATTGGGGATTCTTCTGGCTATCAATTCCTTCAGCTTATTCCCTTTCTGTTGGGGATCAACGTGTTACTCTTGGTTTTTACTTGCCTGACTGGGCATTTCCCGGATACTGATCGGGAGGTCTTTTCGGACATCTCATATGGGTTTTTTGTGTGGGTCTTAAAAAGAAAAGAGTATCAAAAATTCACAATAACTCTGCATGGGTGAAATATTACAACTCTCGGAATTTTTTTTATTTTTTTATTTTTTTTTATTTTTTTTAAGACAACATAACTTCTGCCCCAGTTTCTTATTTGGGGAAGGATTAACTTTTATTCCTTCTATGACCGAGCCGTGAGGCGCCTACGTATCCTACTTGAGGAATCAGGTCAAACGTAGTTCCTTGATTCATTTAAATCTCTTGTGACTTTCTTTTATTATATTTTTTTTCTTTTCTCTTTTCGTTATTGATTCCAAGAGAGGGATATAAAAGAATAAATAAGGCTCAAAGGGGGAAACAAGGGTTAAAAGTGTTTGGATAGAAGAAAGAATTGCCTCCGTCATTTCATTATCCGATAAATACCCAGTACAAACAAATAAAATGAACCAAAATCATAAAGAAATTACACATAATATCTCTTGACTGCATCAGAATTGATAGCCATGTCGGTGCATCTTCCCTCAATATCGGTCAGATATAGAGCTCCATTGGATAATACTCTGGTTACAATAAGCGGCCCTTGCCAATTCGGGGCGAACTTTCTCTTTGCTTCGGCCTGATGTGGGAGGATCCGTTTTAGTACTTGTTGCCCTACTTCAAATTTTCTGGGGCGTACCTTCTTATTGTAAGCTCTTGCCATTCTTTTCTGATACAACTGGCCATGACATACTGCTGCCAATCTCTTTTCATCAATTAGGCTCAACTGCTCTAATCGAGTTTTGACCCATTCATCATCATCAATCTCAGCTTCAGTGACAATTCGGAGGGATGGAATTTCAACTTCTGCTGGTATTACTGCTTCAGTTCCGTATACCAGCAAGTAAGGAGTTGTACCTATTGAAGTACGAACCGTAGTGCGATAACCCAACAATGCAAATGGTAGTTTTTCATGCCACTGCCTAGATCCTTCTACCATTTTTCTCAGTATCTTCTTTATATTCTTGTTTGCTGCCTCAACCGCGCCATTTGCTTTGGGACGATATGGGGTGGAATTACGGTATGTAATCTTGAATTGTTGACACACTTCTTTCATCAAACCACTGTTAAGATTAGCACCGTTATCCGTGATAATTATCTTTGGGATCCCAAATCTACAGATGATATGGGAATGGACGAAGTCTACCACGGCTTTCTTGGTCACTGACTTGAATGTCTTCGCCTCCACCCACTTGGTGAAATAATCAATGGCCACTAGAATGAACCTATGACCGTTGGAAGCTGCCGGCTCGATCGGTCCAATGACATCCATGCCCCACGCAACAAATGGCCATGGTGCTGACATCGTGTGCAATTCCGTTGGCGGAGAATGAATAAAATCTCCATGCACCTGACACTGATGGCACTTCCGCACAAAATTTATACAATCACGCTCCATGGTGAGCCAATAATATCCTGCCCGTAAGATCTTCTTTGCCAATACATACCCACTCATATGTGGCTCACAAACTCCGGCATGCACCTCTGTCATCACTGTCGTTGCTTGGCCTGCATCTATACATCTTAGCAATCCCAAATCCGGGGTTCTCTTGTACAGCACTCCTCCACTAAGGAAAAATCCGTTTGCCAACCGCCGAATTGCCCTCTTTTGATCTCCAGTTGCCTGCTCTAGGTATATTCCCATCCTGAGGTATTCTTGGACATCATGAAACCAGGGCTCGCCATCAATTTCTTCCTCCACCACATTGCAATAGGCATGTTGATCCCGAACTTGAATATATAACGGATCAGCATGAATCTTATCCGGGTGATGCAACATCGATGCTAGAGTAGCCAAAGCATCGGCGACCTCATTATGCATTCTTGGGATATGTCTGAATTCTATTGACCGGAAACATTTCGTCAGGTCATGCAAACATTGGCAATACGGGATAAGCTTCAAATCTCGTGTTTCCCACTCACCTTGAACCTGATGTACCAGAAGGTCCGAGTCTCCCAAGACCAAGACGTCTCGGACATCCATGTCCACAGCTAATCGTAACCCCAAAATGCATGCCTCGTATTCAGCCATATTGTTGGTACAATAGAAGCGTAACTGAGCCATAACAGGATAATGATATCCTGTTTCAGAAATAAGTACTGCTCCTATTCCGACTCCCTTTGCATTTGCAGCTCCGTCAAAGAAAAGCTTCCACCCTGACTCCTTGGTTAGTTCTATCTCATCAATTTGCAACACTTATTCGTCTGGAAAATACGTCCTTAAAGGTTCGTATTCATTATCAACAGGATTTTCAGCCAAGTGATCGGCTAGTGCTTGGGCTTTCATGGCCGTCCTCGTCACATAGATGATGTCAAATTCCGTAAGTAATATTTGCCATTTTGCTAACCTTCCTGTAGGCATAGGTTTCTGGAAAATATACTTCAATGGATCCAAACGTGAAATGAGATAAGTAGTGTAGAAAGACAAATAATGCTTCAACTTCTGTGCCACCCAAGTTAGGGCGCAACACGTCTTCTCAAGATGAGTGTACTTAACTTCATATGCGGTGAACTTCTTACTAAGATAATAGATGGCTTGTTCCTTTCTGCCGGTGATGTCATGTTGCCCCAATACGCAGCCGAAAGAATTGTCCAAAACTGTTAGATAAAGAATCAGAGGCCTCCCGGGTTCAGGTGGAACCAACACAGGTGGGTTTGACAAATACTCCTTTATCTTGTCAAAAGCCTCTTGGCATTCTTCAGTCCACTTGACTGCAGCATCCTTCTTCAACAGCCTAAAAATAGGTTCACATGTTGATGTGAGCTGAGCAATGAATCGGCTGATGTAATTCAATCTTCCCAAAAGACTCATCACTTCAGTTTTGTTCTATGGTGATGGCAATTCTAGTATGGATTTGATCTTTGATGGATCCAACTCAATACCTCGCCGGCTGACAATGAATCCTAGCATTTTTCCCGAGGGAACCCCAAATGCACATTTGGCTGGATTGAGCTTAATGTCGTACCTCCGAAGCCTTTGCAAAAACTTCCTCAGATCTGCTACATGGTCTTCCTGTCGCCTGGATTTTATGATTACATCGTCTACATACACCTCAATCTCTTTGTGTATCATGTCATGAAACACAGTAGTCATTGCTCTCATGTATGTCACCCCGGCGTTCTTCAAACCAAATGGCATTACCCTGTAGCAATAAGTTCCCCAAGGAGTGATGAAAGTTGTCTTTTCTGCATCTTCTTCATCCATTAGGATCTGATGGTATCCTGCATAGCAATCCACAAAGGATCCAATCTCTCGCCCCGCGCAATTGTCTATCAAGATATGGATGTTGGGTAGTGGGAAGTTATCTTTCGGGCTTGCCCTGTTTAGATTGCGATAATCGACACATACTCGAATTTTTCCATCCTTCTTCGGCACTGGCACCACATTGGCCAACCATTCGGGATATCGAGTAACCCGAATAACCTTTGCTATCAACTGCTTGGTTACTTCTTCTTTGATCTTTACGCTCATATCGGTTTTGAACTTCCTCAATTTCTGCTTGATAGGATGTCACGCCCCAAATCGAGGGACATGACCGGCGCCTGACCGGGTAGCCCCAATCAAGCGGACCTGGGTGCCTTTCATTCCCATGTGTTACCCCTGTGTTGATTATTTCTCATTAACCAAATACCTTACCAATTATAACTGATTTCACAATATACAAACATAACCATGCGAGTGATTCATTAACAAGTTTATAGTTTTTACAACGCCCAACATAATATATACATGAGCCTCGAATCCCACAGTTTACATGTCTACGGAACCTCTAGGATACAAAGGACTATACAATACTTGCCGGTAACAAGGCTCCGGCTATACCTTACACAAAATCAAAATAAAGTCTAAACAAGAGTGGCATGAGCCACGTAGGGCCCCGAAAGGAAAGGGGCTCACCAAAACGGGCAGTGGAAGATGATACTGCCGATGCCGATGAGCTGAAGTACCTGCTACTGATTCACCTACAATCATAATACGAATGTAGCGTCCCCGGCAAAAGGGACGTCGGTACACTTGAATTGTACTGGTATGTATGGACAAACTTTGTCCCAAGTAAACTCAAGCCATTAAGTTACATTAAAACTAATCAAGCCGGCCAATCATGTTTTCCACCTTTTACTCATTTCAGATAAGCCTCAACATAAGCACATTCAAGGTCAACAAATAGAACAACAACCAATCAACAACATAAATTGCAAGTAGTCAAACATAGGGGCAATCAGTGCCCCCAGGTTGCAAACTCTCCCGCTGTCTCCTTTCACAATTTCACATCATTGATTTTTGTATCAATTTTCAATAGCGATTTCGATCGCTTTCCATCCTTATTGCCCCTGACCACCCTTATTACCTCGGCCACCCTTATCACCCCAACCCACACCTTATTTCCTCACGTTGCGGCGTGCAACACGACCCCGCCTTACAGTTTAAAACACAACAATTTCAAACAGCAGATAAGGCACTACACACAATTTCAACAAGTTCAAATAATCAACTTGCACATTGTTTCATGTTCTCAATTACTTATCAAGCCAATATCACAACCAAGTTACAATATTTCCATAATCAAAAACACACAAGTATGTTCAACAATTTTCCACAATTCAAGTGTTTCGTCTCTTTCCACAATAAACCAATTTTCAAGTGTTTCGTTTCTTTTCCACAAGGTGCCATATAGGCCATCATAACCATTATTCACAATTCTTCACCAATTCCAATTCCCTTGTTATCTTTCAATTCATATTTCATACAACACCACATGTAGTTTAACATCAATTAGATACCCAACAACAAAATCAACAAATTACACACAATCTCTCAAATTAACACATGCCAAACGAATTGCACACATAAGGGCGATTTCACAAGAATCAAAGTTAGCCATACATACCTCGATTGAGCTTTCCTTAAGTTACTACAACACTCCAAAAACTCTAGCAATTCCAATCTACTATGAAACATAATAAATTTAAAGACATATTAGAAAGATATTCATGAAACTAGCTCATTTGAACAATTTATCAAACACTAGTTGAGCATCTTGATTTCGAATCCCTTTTTAAGACTTCCTTCATTCCCTAACCCAATCTTTAGTTATTTAAGTTAAACAATCTTCCCATAAACCTAAGTTGTACATGCATGTATACACAATACTAATAAACCCAAGAATCATACCTCAATAACTCATCTTATACACCAAACTCGAAATTAAAACCCTAGGGTATAGAATCTTACCTCTTAGATGAAGAACTTGCTATTGGGTTCTCTGATTCTTGAAGATTGATGCAAGATTTGGATGATTTAGATGTTGGGTTCCTCCTTCTCTCTCTAAAATACTCTCACCTCTCTCTAAAATCAGTAAGAAATGACCCCAAAATGAACCCCAAAGCCTATATATTGAAATGGGGTCGGGTTATAAAAATAAAACAAATAACCCTGCGATGTCAATTCTGCTATCGCAGAATGCACCGCAGAATGGACATGCGGGCCGCAAAATGCACCGCAAAATCGGCAGCCAAAAATGAGCTACACTGGTTCAATCTGCGGTCAAAATGCGGACCGCAGAACGAACATGCGGACCGCAAAACGAACATGCGGATCGCAGATTTGACCTGACACACGATCGCATTTTCCAGCCTTTGGTAATTTGATCATAACTTTGCGTAGGAATGTCCAAATGACGAACGGTTTGAAGCGTTGGAAACTAGACTCAAAGGGCTTTCATTTGATATGCTATAAACCACATAAAACCTTATACATAATTATATATGATCCTTTGAAGTGGAGCTATATGCGAATCCATTTGGAATTTTGGCCTATTTCGAAAATTTTCCCATTTGGCTTACACTTGGGCTTCCATTTGGACCTCATACCACTTACCATAAGACTCATACTCATATTTATCAAGTCTAATTGATGTCCATCATGTTCATAGCACATAAAATATAATAATTAGCCTACGTGGCACCATAGAATCCTATATTACTTAGCGAAATTTTCTGGGGCCTTACATTCTCCCCCCCTTAGGATCATTCGTCCTCGAATGAGGAGTATAGTCTTCCACAAACACTTTAACAACACACATCTCTTTTCTAACCTACCTCCGGTCTCAAAATTTTCACTAACTCATAAATATTTCAAAAATTTCGGCGAGTTTCCTTTGTAACTAGGCCTATCAACCTTCCAGAGAATCACTAAAATCGTCTTAACCACACATCCACAACTGTACATAGCACCACAATGTATATATCCACAATCCTAGTCCCAGTATTATAAGAACTACATTAACATATGGATACCAGAACATGGACTGCACAGTTTTACATCAAAATACCTATATGGTACATTCCAAGTCAAAACTAACTGGTATTCAATCAAACGAAAGTACTTTCCTTCCACGACACATTTATCCTTCCACACGACATTATCAACTTACAAACATTGTCATAACACCTTCTCAAAAATAATATCAACTCCCAAACATACATAACAAGGACGACAGATAAACATCTTGCATGAGATAACTATCCATTGACTTTACCTTTTGATAACTTCCACTGTACAATTTATACTCCACTGGATATTGCAATTCATGATAATAACAATAACTCAAAATTCCACGATTATATAATTCAATCAAGTCAATTCATACCCACAATTATTTTTTTTTTCATCACTATCTTCTTAGACATAAGCATATGGAAACACAAAGTACATGAGGAACAGTTATGGGGAATATCATACACTTAGTGCAACCTAATGTGTAATACAGTCATGTTACTTTTTATTATCAACTCACATAACATTTTCAGGGGTACACTCACACTAAACCCTTGATGACCCTTAATAGTTACCCTAAGATGTGATACCATAAACTGACCATAACTTTATCTATCCAATATATATGTGATCACACTATGAAGCTTTATCTTTGACATGTCTGAACTTACAATACCCAATGATCTAATACAACGAGGAACAACAGAGTTCAAGATCAGGCTGGAGTTCTTCAAGAATCTATTAATGCACTGGGTAGAGTACTTTATGAGGTCGTATACTAAGAGACAGAAAATGTTATTACTAACAATACTGACATGGTTAATCATTGTGACTACCTCAATTAATACACAAATGAGGAATAGGAGTAAGTAGTACATGAGAAATAGGAATCATTAAGGAGGAATACTCAAGTACGTGAACCACTCATTTTCTAAAGTGTAGGGAAAATCCGTCAACCCCGAATAGGAATACTCTAGCACCTTGAATGTGATATGGGATTCAAAATACATGAAGTTGAATTACACTCTTAACATTACTTGACGCACAGAATCTATTCCACAAGCCTATAAGGATGAAAATAATTGAACGCTTATGAGATTACCATATTCTAGACAACTTAACACTTTTTGGTAATTGATCATATATGAGGGAACTAAAAAAATTACGACCATTTTTTTTTCATTCAAATCAACATGTTCATGATATGTACAAAAATCCTAAGTCATCTAATCTCGACCTTTCACGAGTGAAACTCAATAGCTAGGAAATCTTGATATTGGGGCAAAATCATGAATTGGTTAGATGGTTCTAATAGTTAACACGACGCTCTAGGGAGAAGGAAAATAACACTCATATCTAGCCAAGAAGGTGAGATACCAAGGGTAGTAAAACTCTCCACACATGACAATGACATAGTCCATAATTCTAGAAGTTGAGGGTGTGAAGAAAACCAAACACAATGAGACAATGCACAATAATCGCTGAAGGTTTGCAAATGTTCATGATGAGATCTCCATAGGTTTTGACTTGAAAAAGGAAGTGTCATAGTGATACATAGAAGGGAATGTTCTCTTATCGTTGTCGTACAAGTGTAAGGAACTAGCACAATGAATTCACTAAATAAGGAATACGATTAAAACATTGTGGAGACATAAGGAGAGAATAATCATTCGTTATGAGTTGGACATGCCTATGCTATACTATCTTCCAAACTACAATACAATTCTACATCACGGGCAACCACGATACTAGAAACCAAGTGAGCTACTTACTACGAGATATCTCAAGTGGAAACAAAAATTATGACGACACAAGATCTTTCCTATGATGGGATGTGAGGATCTCAATTTTTAGAAAAACTTTATGCACACATTGACCATTTCGATTGACATGTACTTGTAGGATAAATGTAGATGCATGCTTTCACGTCTCTTGATAGTAAGAAGGTTTTCATGATGTTACTTGCAAAAGAGTGGATTGGTTGTTCAAGCCATATAAGCCATATACACAACTGAGAAAAGAGTGACTCGAGAAGGATCACAAATCTTGGATACTTTGCATGGAACTTGACACCACATGTACAAACTTTATGATGGTGCATGTGTAGGCACGAGTGAGCGGATGTTGTCCATTTAAATAAAAAGTTTCTGTAAGAAATTCATCAGGAATAGTCCTTTGTTGAGAATTTAGGAAAAACAAGTGGGAAGTATCAATAGTGCTATAACTCAATTCTAGAACATAATTATAGAGCTCAATTCCATAGGAGGTGGTGAACAATAGAACTATGATATAGAGGCTTTGTAGATAATACGTCTCATTCAAAGAGTATGCATGTGCATGAATTATTTTGTAATTTGGATTCTTTTTAAGAATATATCTATGCAAGGGCAAGGAAATCATAAGGGTTTAACAAAAAGTTTAAACAATCACCACATTACCAAATAAAATGGATCACATAGTTTTCACATAAGTTCCATACCTATAGGATGCATATCATAGCCCTTCCGTAGGGTTCACATATCAGATTATACACCTATGTGCTTCATACAATAATAAGGAAATCACAATTATGAATTAAACACTTTAAATGATCACCACATTATCAAATAAAAGAATCATACCATTTTCACGTATATTTGTCCATCGACTCTTAGGGCCATAATTATCACATCAGACTTGGCACTAGGCCACATTTCATAACACAATCTCTTTCCTCGCATTTCACATCATTTTCTCATATTTCACATCAACATCATAATCTGTTTCATATTCCCTCATGTCACAAGTATCACCAGGTACAATTTCATTTCGAGTTCTCGACACATTGTCTACATTTTGTTTCTCAAAAGCATTTGACTTATTTCAACATGTCTATGCACAGAGGACTTCACACAGTTTTATTTAATATATGCTGCTTCAATTTCAATTTAAGGCCTTCACATTTCAATGCATGATTCATACCCCTTGCACCCATTTTATGTTGTCAATAATAGCACATTGATCATATTGGAATGCATATTTCACAAACATCGGGTCACAACACCAATTCATGTAAAGTATCAATCACAACAAGAATCCAAAGTTCAATCTTACCACATTTACACATTCACTTTCTTTGCTTCCAAATATCTTTGTATATTACCATCAACTAGTCACAATCAATCAAATCCTTTTGGTACACATAAGAACAATTTGGAAGAATCAACCATAACAAGTTTTCTCACAAAATTTGGCATCAAAATATCTATTTAAACTTGACTTGAAGTCTAGTCATTTTAGCACATAGTTCACATTCTATACATATCCTCATCTACTAAGAATAATATATTAAACAAATGAAGAAGTGCCTCCTGCATATATTTTCACAACAATAATTCGCTTAACATAACAAAATGAATACTGCATCAATTATATTTTGAACCTACAACATTTACGCGGACACCATGGAAGCTTAATTTCTAAGAGACGGGGTTTTAGTCGTACATACTGATGATATACTACATGATCTGGTGGTGCAGTGACATTAGTAGGAACAAGGGTACTCTCCTTAACAACAAGTTCTACCAATCACTCCATGGCTCAACACATTCTTCTAAAAAGTCCTTGGATGATCCACTTGGACTTAATGGTGAGATAAATCTCACCTTACATGCTTCAAATTCACAGATTATGGTATCAAAATTACCAATATTGAGGTTAATACTTAGAGAGGAAATTAGCTCCATATCTTGAGCCATATCGCACGATCCGGAATATCAAAGAAATGGGTAAATTCCTAAATGCCCGTGCAGCCCCCAACTTATATGATGTGGTCGACAACACACCGATAAGAAGGGCACTACTAGACACGGCTCCGAGACATCCTAGGACACTTAAAAACCTTAGGCTCTGATACCAAGTTTGTCACGCCCCAAATCGAGGGACATGACCGGCGCCTGACCGGGTAGCCCCAATCAAGCGGACCTGGGTGCCTTTCATTCCCATGTGTTACCCCTGTGTTGATTATTTCTCATTAACCAAATACCTTACCAATTATAACTGATTTCACAATATACAAACATAACCATGCGAGTGATTCATTAACAAGTTTATAGTTTTTACAACGCCCAACATAATATATACATGAGCCTCGAATCCCACAGTTTACATGTCTACGGAACCTCTAGGATACAAAGGACTATACAATACTTGCCGGTAACAAGGCTCCGGCTATACCTTACACAAAATCAAAATAAAGTCTAAACAAGAGTGGCATGAGCCACGTAGGGCCCGAAAGGAAAGGGGCTCACCAAAACGGGCAGTGGAAGATGAAGGATGCTACTGCCAATGAGCTGAAGTACCTGCTACTGATTCACCTACAATCATAATACGAATGTAGCGTCCCCGGCAAAAGGGACGTCGGTACACTTGAATTGTACTGGTATGTATGGACAAACTTTGTCCCAAGTAAACTCAAGCCATTAAGTTACATTAAAACTAATCAAGCCAGCCAACCATGTTTTCCACCTTTTACTCATTTCAGATAAGCCTCAACATAAGCACATTCTTAGGTCAACAAATAGAACAACAACCAATCAACAACATAAATTGCAAGTAGTCAAACATAGGGGCAATCAGTGCCCCCCAGGTTGCAAACTCTCCTGCCGTCTCCTTTCACAATTTCACATCATTGATTTTTGTATCAATTTTCAATAGCGATTTCGATCGCTTTCCATCCTTATTGCCCCTGACCACCCTTATTACCTCGGCCACCCTTATCACCCCAACCCACACCTTATTTTCTCACGTTGCGGCGCGCAACACGACCCCGCCTTACAGTTTAAAACACAACAATTTCAAACAGCAGATAAGGCACTACACACAATTTCAACAAGTTCAAATAAGCAACTTGCACATTGTTTCATGTTCTCAATTACTTATCAAGCCAATATCACAACCAAGTTACAATATTTCCATAATCAAAAACACACAAGTATGTTCAACAATTTTCCACAATTCAAGTGTTTCGTCTCTTTCCACAATAAACCAATTTTCAAGTGTTTCGTTTCTTTTCCACAAGGTGCCATATAGGCCATCATAACCATTATTCACAATTCTTCACCAATTCCAATTCCTTGTTATCTTTCAATTCATATTTCATACAACACCACATGTAGTTTAACATCAATTAGATACCCAACAACAAAATCAACAAATTACACACAATCTCTCAAATTAACACATGCCAAACGAATTACACACATAAGGGCGATTTCACAAGAATCAAAGTTAGCCATACATACCTCGATTGAGCTTTCCTTAAGTTACTACAACACTCCAAAAACTCTAGCAATTCCAAGCTACTATGAAACATAACAAATTTAAAGACATATTAGAAAGATATTCATGAAACTAGCTCATTTGAACAATTTATCAAACACTAGTTGAGCATCTTGATTTCGAATCCCTTTTTAAGACTTCCTTCATTCCCTAACCCAATCTTTAGTTATTTAAGTTAAACAATCTTCCCATAAACCTAAGTTGTACATGCATGTATACACAATACTAATAAACCCAAGAATCATACCTCAATAACTCATCTTATACACCAAACTCGAAATTAAAACCCTAGGGTATAGAATCTTACCTCTTAGATGAAGAACTTGCTATTGGGTTCTTGATTCTTGAAGATTGATGCAAGATTTGGATGATTTAGATGTTGGGTTCCGCCTTCTCTCTCTAAAATACTCTCACCTCTCTCTAAAATCAGTAAGAAATGACCCCAAAATGAACCCCAAAGCCTATATATTGAAATGGGGTCGGGTTATAAAAATAAAACAAATAACCCTGCGATGTCAATTCTGCTATCGCAGAATGCACCGCAGAATGGACATGCGGGCCGCAAAATGCACCACAAAATCGGCAGCCAAAAATGAGCTACACTGGTTCAATCTGCGGTCAAAATGCGGACCACAGAACGAACATGCGGACCGCAAAACGAACATGCGGATCGCAGATTTGACCTGACACACGATCGCATTTTCCAGCCTTTGGTAATTTGATCATAACTTTGTGTAGGAATGTCCAAATGACGAACGGTTTGAAGCGTTGGAAACTAGACTCAAAGGGCTTTCATTTGATATGCTATAAACCACATAAAACCTTATACATAATTATATATGATCCTTTGAAGTGGAGCTATATGCGAATCCATTTGGAATTTTGGCCTATTTCGAAAATTTTCCCATTTGGCTTACACTTGGGCTTCCATTTGGACCTCATACCACTTACCATAAGACTCATACTCATATTTATCAAGTCTAATTGATGTCCATCATGTTCATAGCACATAAAATATAATAATTAGCCTACGTGGCACCACGGAATCCTATATTACTTAGCGAAATTTTCTGGGGCCTTACATAGGAGGACATGCCGGATCAATGGGCAATTTATGTACCACTAGATCCGTATTTAACCCTGGCATGTCATCATACGACCATGCAAAAATATCTTTGAATTCAAACAGTGTTTTTATTAGCTCTTCCCTGATACTTGGCTCAATGTGAATGCTGATTTTGGTTTCCCTAACATTATCCTCATCTCCTAAGTTGACAGCTTCAGTATCGTTTAAGTTAGGCTTAGATTTTTCTTCAAAATGAGTTAATTCCTTGTTAATCTCTTCAAAAGCCTCATCTTCCTCGTATTCCGATTCATCCTCATAATTGACTTCGTGCATAATTAATTTGGATTCAGATTGACTTCTTAGACTAGGTTGAAGATCCGTTGTGCATGCCATGACATTGGAACCGGTGAAAATAGAACTGTTCAAAAATGAAAAAATACAAAAATCAAAAATCAAAAAAATAAAGGAAACTTTCATTTTTATTGAAAATGAGGGATAACAGAGTTTCACACTACAAATAAATCAAAACTGGATTACAACTCTGGAATAATCCAGGAAACAAAAGAAAATCCAAAGCCTACTACCAAGACTTCTTCCAGATGGGAAGAGGAGTAGCCGTCCAATTGTTGGTTTTGACCCTGGGCCCCACATACTGTACGTCTGCATTACTGGAACCTTCTCTAGCTTCGATCATGTTAACATCAGCGAACAACCTTTCAAAACTCTTATCCAGATCTCCATCTGGCCCAATTGACGGTCCGAGGATCTTTGGGTTTGACATCCTCCTGAAACCTGCTTTCACAAAAGACCGGGAGAGGCATGGAACTGGCTTGGGAAGGACCCAGACTTTCTTCTTCATTTTGTGAGCTCTCTTCACATCTGCAACCGTCGGCTTGAACCCTAACCCGAATGTCTCCAAATTTTCAGGCAAAAAAACGGGTTGAATGATACCTTGGAGTTTGGCTCCCAAACCTTTTCCTGGTATGAACCCACAGTTCATCATTTCTGAAGCGATCATGAAGGTCGAAACTGAGATCCTGGGAAAAGCAAGGTCCTCGCCTTCGGAAACCTTGTCCATTGTAACCCCTTCGAAGATTTGGTATACCCATGGTCCCTTGTCATCCTCCGTTTCTATGAATGGAACCACGTTATCACTCATAATGCCTATGCCATCATCCCCGTGCAATACTATCTCCCGTCTATCCCACTCGAACTTAACCATCTGGTGCAGCGTAGAAGGCACTGCTTTGGCGGCATGAATCCAGGGTCGCCCCAATAGCAGAGTGTATGATGCAACCACATCCACCACCTGGAATTCCATGGTGAAATCGACTGGGCCAATGGTCAGTTCCAATATGATATCACCCACCGAGCTAGTATTCCCTCCATCAAATCCTCTGATGCAAACGTTATTCTTACGGACTCTGTCCTGATCAATCTTCAGTTTGTTCAGTGTAGCCAAAGTACAAATATTGGCACTTGAACCATTATCCACCAATACACGATTGACCACTGAGTCTTCACACTTCACGATCAAGTATAAGGCTTTATTATGTTCTGTGCCCTCTTTTGGCAATTCATCATCAGAAAATGTCACTCGGTTGACTTCAAAGATTTTATGCACAATCTTCTCCAAGTGATTTACAGAAAGCTTTTCTGGAACATGGGCCTCATTCAGGATCTTCAACAAAGCTTGGCAATGATCTTTGGAATGGATTAACAAAGATAACAATGAGATTTGTGCTGGGGTTTTCCTCAACTGCTCCACAATAGAGTAGTCTTGGGCTTTCATCTTCTTCAAGAACTCTTCAGCTTCTTCTTCTGTTACTGGCTTCTTCACCGCTGTGGGATTAGATTTCCTCAACTCTACGGGAGCATAACACCGTCCCGATCGAGTCAAACCCTGGGCTTCACAACTGACTTCCTCCACTGACTTCCCTTTGTATATCACTGTTGCCTTTTCATACTTCCAAGGCACGGCCTTGCTATCCGTTACTGGCAACTGAGCTACCGGCTTTATGATGACCGGTTTCCTACAGACTCCTTTCACGATCATTACTGGTGCAGACGGTGCTCCGGACACAACCAACTTTGTTGTTTTTGGTTTCTCCATAGTGGCCGATGGGCTTTTCCCCAATATTATCACAGGCTTGAAAACCTCCCTCTTAATTGGTACCTCCCCTTCCACACTGGTTGATTTCTCTTTTGTACTGTCCCTGATCATCATCACTGTCTGCGATGGCTTCTTGGGTTCTTCCTCTCCTTGCACGATCTCGATCATACAAGCTTCATGGTGGGCTGGTAGTGGGTTTTGGTTAATGTTGGGTGCCTCGGGTGCCTGAACCTCAATCTTATTAGCATCAATAAGATCTTAGATTGCATGCTTCAGTTTCCAACATCTCTCAGTAGTATGCCCGGGAGCCCCCGAACAATATTCACATTTCACTGAGTGATCCAAATTTTGAGGTAAGGGATTTGGTAATCTAGGCTCAATAGGATTCAACAACCCTATCTGCTTTAATTTGTGAAATAAAGCAGTATAAGCTTCTCCTAATTCGGTAAATGTCCTCTGTCTCTGAGTCCTTTCATTCTTGAAAGTCGGATTTCCCCGGAAAGTTGGCCCTGTGGGATTTCTGTAGGCCCTTGGTGGTGGGTAGTTGTTATGGGGAGTTGGGTAGGCATTATGTGGGGTTGGCGCGCACCATTGAGGGCGCGCTGGAGGTTGGGCGTATGATTGTGCTTGATGGACAGAAAAATGATGTTCTTGAGGGGGGTAATAGGATTGTGCGGGATAATTCGGAATGTGAGGGTAATTTGGGTGAGGGGGCCTGAATTGGTGATGAGGGATAGGACCTTTGGATCGGGACCAATTACCAGCTTTTACCGTTGTAACATCCTCTTTTTTCTTCTTTCCGAGCGCACCTCCTGTGCCGCTCTGAATAGCCTGCGTTGTTGCCTTGATTGCTGAATAACTTAAGATTTTGTTGGTCTTGAGGCCTTCTTCTATCATGCCTCCCATTTTGACCACTTCGTTGAAGGATTTTCCCACTGAGGTCACCAAATGACCGTAGTAAGTTGGCTCGAGAGTCTGTAAAAAGTAATCTACCATCTCCCCCTCTCTCATAGGAGGATCAACTCTAGCCGCTTGTTCTCTCCAACGAAACCCAAATTCTCGGAAGCTCTCCCCCGATTTCTACTCCAGCTTTAACAATGTGAGACGGTCAGGGACGATCTCAAGATTATACTGAAAGTGCCCGGCAATCGATTGCGCCAAATCATCCCAAGTGTACCATCTGCTAGGATCCTGCCTTGTATACCATTCCAGCGCAGACCCGCTCAAACTCTGTCTAAAATAAGCTATCAGTAGCTCATCTTTGCCGCCTGCACCCCTCATCTTGCTGCAAAATCCTCGTAGATGAGACATGGGATCACCGTGTCCCTCATATAGATCAAACTTTGGCATTTTGAATCCCGCCGGCAATTGAACATCGGGGAAAGGACACGGGTCTTTGTAGGCCACACTGACTTGGCTGCCCAACCCTTGCATATTCCTAAGGGATTGCTCCAGGCTCTTGAATTTCCGTAGCATCTCATCTTGTTCTGAGCTATTGGCCAGTTTTTCCACCGGGGCTTCAAAGGGAGGAGTGTAGGTGGATGGTTCGGGTGCCCTGAACGTGGGTTCTGGAGGGTAATACTGCGTGTCGTGAACCTGAAATAATGGTTCACTTGATGACCTTTGGAGTGGAGCTGGGGGAGGTGCCACAAAGACAGGGCCCTTTGGTGGTGGAGGGTTCTGATTTTGTGGTGGAGCTAGGTGGTCGTGAGTATCCCCTCCCTGGTGGTAATGAAGGTCCGGGATTCTTGTTGAGGGACCGGGAGAAAGGTATTCTAGGGTAAATCCCGGTGGAAAGGTAATAGGAGTAGGTACTTCAAGACCCTTTTGTGTTCTGGCCAGCGCCGTCTGCATTTCGCTCATTTCTAACCGCATCTGTTCCATTTTTTCAAGAGCTTCTTTGAGCATCTGGCTCATTGCTTTTTTTGATTCATTACTTTGATCCGACCCAGTCATACTCTTAGGTATAGGTCCTTTCGATCTTGTGTGATAATTGTGTGATGCCAGCACACTCTAACACTGAACAGGAAGAGGAGAACAACAAACTTGTTAGTGTTGAAATTTTAACAGATATGGTAAAAGCACATTGGGTATGCAATGTCCCTACGCAATGAACCATTTCTATTATGCTTTTGCTTAGACCGCATGCGTCATCCCAGCTTATCGTCTACGCCTATTCATTATTTCTCTTATTTATCTTATTTATTTTCCCCTTTTTTACTATAAGTAATGCTCGAATCTTATGTAGATTGCCTGCGTATCATGTCCCCGCATGAATCAGACCCTAGCGTAGTTCGTGTGAATACAATAAAAAATATTTTTCAAAAGGTTTTCCAAAAACAAACTGGATTTAACAACAAATCAAACTTACAAAAGATGGTCAAAACACATTCAGCCCTTTTATACAAAAGTCTTATGACTAGACCCAAAAAGGAAATACAAGTTCATAACTAGGAAAGTTCTAAGATTTTGAGCTTTTGCGCCGGTGGGGCCCTGTTTGGCCTGGCTGTGGTCCTTGGTGCAAGACTTCTTTGCAGATCTTTCAATTCTTCCATGATCTGACGGACATAATCCATGATAGAGGAAAAAAGGACATCCTGGGGCATCCTTTCACATGATAGGCACCTCATGTGAATGTAGTGTCCAATCTCGTCAATCCTTCTCCGAATGTTATCCCTTTCTCTGAATAACTGCTCTATCTGTCGGTTTTTTAATCCCAGTATTCGTGCCTCATCCGTAAGTCGATCTTGGAATCTTTTCATTTGTCCCTCCATTTGGGCCATCATCCTGTAGCACCGTTCCTTGTCTTCTCTAGCTTCAAGAGCCTGTCTGTGGATCTGTTCTTGGAGAGTGAAAATTGTCTCTCTCAATGCCCCGACGCTCATCTCACAATCCCTTTTGACCGGCCGCAAGTATTCTCTTCGCTCTGCTGCGCCTCTTGCCCATCTGGCTGCATCCCTTCCTTGCTAGCCTCGGACCTCTCCAACTTTTCTTGGCTTTTTCTGAGCTGTTGGTTTAGCTCGTCTATCAACCTTTTATCAGTTCGGCTTCTTGTTTGGCTGTTGGCTTCTTTTCTGATTCGCCAGATTCGAGCCTTGAGAATGTCCTTTTCTTGAGTCAACTTCTTTTTGACTCCTTCGTCAGCTGCAATCTGTAAGCCATTTTCATATTGGAGATTTTGTACACGTTTCTCTAGTTCTCCAATACGATCTTTGTATTCACGTTCTTTAGCTAGCCAAGCTAATCTTTCTTGGATTTTATCATCGAAAGCTTGAACGTGAGGCCTTTTGGTAGGTCTGATCGCCTCGAGCTCGGGCCTAGGACTCATACGAAAACTTCTTTGAAACCAAGCAACATACTCGGGATCGAACTCGTCTTTTATTGGGTCCGGCACTATAGTGTTACTCTTTAAATACCGGCAACAATGCCAATCTTCATTCACCATCTTCTCAGGGATAGCTGCTTCTAGATGCAATTCGATGGCTATGTTGCTCAAGTCCATCTTCTCTGGTATCACCTGATATCTCCCAAGTTGTCTCGAAACTCTTTGAGGCGCATAGGGTTGTATACTTCTTGCCCCTATTATCATCAAATAGCCCTTTGAAGTAGTCATGTAAATGATCTCCTTTATCGGGAGCCACCCTATAGTCCATTCAATTTGATCCGCCCTCAAATTTTTCAGATAGAAAATCCATGCTTCAAACCCCTTGGGTGTTATAAAATCTCCCACCCTTTCTTCATATTTAACGATGAAGTTAGTTCCGTCTGAAGCATGTGTTAAGAATTTAGGGTGGTGCCGAACATGTTCAATCATCCACATTTGCAGGAGAATGCTGCAGCCTTCAAAAAGTGGGCTTCCAGATTTGCATAAGGTCAAAGCCCGGTACATATCGGATAATACCAGTGGGACAATGGTGTGGTCTTTTTTATCCACAAGAACCTGTGCAATTCTTGCCATGCGAGTGTCTATGGAACCTTCCGAGTTTGGAAACACCATGATTCCTAGAAATGCCACAATAAAAGCGAATCGGCGATGAATCTCCCATAGGCCTTTGTTTTGTTGGTTATTCAATCCCTTTTCATGTGTTTCAAATCCGTCTGGGTTTCCGAATCTGTAATACAAGAAGTAGAACTTGCAACTCCCGTTTTGTACGCGATCATTGCTTGTTTTCTTGCTGATCTTCAAGAGATCAAAGAATTTATGCACCGATGGGGCCCTGGGAAATATGAGCTTCTGCTCCTTTAACTCTTGGCCGAAAGCAATGTAACCGGCTATTTCTTCTAAGGTAGGAGTGAGTTCGAAATCGGATAAATGGAACACATTATTAACAGGATCCCAGAAGGTCACCAAAGCCTTGATCAAGTCATCCTGTGGCTTGATATACAGTATGTCTAGCAGAGGGCCCAAATATTTTTTCACCCACACTCGACCATCTTCCTCTAGATCATTCCACCATTCTTGCAGTTGTATCCGGGCTCTTTCCATGATAACCTGAGGTGATTCTTGGATAGCATCCATCTGATCCTGAAGATTCAAGGTATCAAGGGTGACTCTTAAACCTTTTATGAAAGCATATTTCCTTAAATGAAACAAATTACCGACTTATTTATGACCGAAAATCTTTGACACATTTTTAATGACTGTTTTTTTGTAAAAGGGAGATTGGACCCGATGGGGGTTGCCTACGTATCTCACATCCGGTGAGAATCTAATCGGCGTAGTTCGCCAAAGAAAACAAATCGAATTTTTTTTTTAAAAAAAAAAAAATCTTTTTAACACCCAAATTATTATTTTTGAAGAAACGCTAATAGGATTTTGACATTGTTTGGACAAAACTATTATTGTTATTCAATTTTAAGCTGGTCAGCATGCCGATCTAATCAAATAAATGCACATAATCTCATGTAGCAGGATGGTCTTTTCATTTCAGGTTACCTGTCCTAGACGGACCCAACCCCTGTGTTGAGTCCCCTAAGTCAAATGCAACATGATGCAAACAAACGTTCCTACTAGGGATCCGGCATGAGGCTTTGTTATTCTAAGTTTAAAAATTGAGTTTATTGTTCTAAACCTGGTTTACCCGAGTGGACAATTGGGGCTGAGGAGGGGGTGACGTAACGGGAGCACTAAAGTCTGCCCGGCCTTGTCACTTACCCTAACACTCACTTATTTGGAATAATTTTGAAAAGTGGGCTACGCGAACGTATGCACCATTTTTAGAACTCAAAAAGAAGTAGGGTTTCGGCACAGTTTATATATACAGTTCAAATAATATTAAAGCGGTAAAGTTATCATTTTGCACATAAAAAAAATATCAGATAATAAATAAAGCCAAATACAACAAATATTCTAAGCTCGAATTTCTAACCCTGAACCAGTGGTTCTGGGTCAAAAGTCCCCAGCAGAGTCGCCAGAGCTGTCACACCTCCTTTTAGCGCAGGCCCGCGAGGGCGCTAATATAAAAAGGAGTTTTTCCAATTAAAGGACAATCAAAACGGGATTCATTTATTGAGAGATTCAGAGTCGCCACTTGAGAGATTTATGGTGTCCCAAGTCACCGGTTGAATCCTGAATTGAGGAAAGGTTTGACTCTATTTAACAGTCTGCGTACCAGAAATCCGGATAAGGAATTCTGTTAACCCGGGAGAAGGTGTTAGGCATTCCCGAGTTCCGTGGTTCTAGCACGGTCGCTTAACTGTTATATTTGGCTTGATTATCTGATTTTAACACAAATATGAATTAATGTGCAAACTACCACTCTAAACTGTTTTAATTGTTAGAAGAGAATTATAATATCGTGAGAATATATCTCGAATTTCGTCACATAAATATGTCCGCAATTTTTGATATATTCCGACTTCATTGGGATTTGGATTGGGGTCACATAAATGTGTACCCGAGATTAGGGAGGTACTATTATTAAATACGCGCTTAAAGATACTAACACATTATTATTTTTGAGAAAAACCGCGGAATTTGCTAAACGGCATGTCCCGTAATCTAAGTAATATTTATTAAAAAAAAGAAAAATTCTAATTAATTACGAGTTAAAATTATATAGCACACTAATTGCTAGATTAACCGACATTGATGGAAGAGAAAATTTCTTTTAAAACAATTTTTTTTTAATAAAATATATATAAAAATTTCAATTTAGAAATCACCAATAAAAATAAAATTAAAATTTCCAAATTATAAGTAAAATAAAATAAAATTTCGAAATTACAAATAAATTAAAATAAAATTTCGAATTTTGTAAATAAAATATAAAATTTGACGAATAAATATTCAAAAGAAATTGACATAACTAGATTAAAACTTATATTGTTATATGAAAATATTAAAAAAAGGAATAATTCCAAAAATGGCCACATTTTTATGGATTTGTATTAGAAAAACAAAAGGAAACGAAACTTCTTTATTAAACAAAGTGATTAGAATTATAACTTAATGAACGTATTAAAATAGGTGCAACTGACAAATTATAATTAAATTAACATAAAAGAAAATTATGTCATGCCTTATTAAAATCGATTTATAGATAAAATATGACATGTATAAGTAATATATTAAAATAAACCAACTATTCCTTGCTGAACAAAATAATTAAATTTCTAATCGAATTTTTACAATTAATTTAGCAAACTTCTATTAATTAAAACCTCGTCTCGTGTCATATTTTTATAAATAAATATTACTAAAATCTGAGATGACAAATAACATAAAAGACATATATCAAAATAAACTAACCGTTTTTGATTAAATTGAATTAATCATTTTTTTTAAAAAAAAACTAAAGAATTTAATCGCTAATGGACGTCATTAACTAGATTATTGCCTAATAAAATTGATACAAAGGAATTATATAATAAAATTAAATACATAATTATATACATACATATATATATATATATATATATCATATATATATATATATATATATATATATATATATATATATATATATATATACTAGCTTAAATTGCAATTATACGGAATACTTTACTAATAACAGTTAAAAGTCGCGAATGAATTAATTGAAACTTACTATTAATCTTACTTTTAACAAATTATAAAACTGAAGTTAATTATTAAACCGCATCCTATTTTTATTATTAAGAAAATTTTAATCGAAATTGCGCAAACGCATATTCCAAATTAATAAAAAGGTTTACAATTATATTACGCGAAACGTATATATAATCGTAATATTAATCTAAATCGGTCGTAAAACAAAACTATGAATAATTGTCGAATTGTTAGATCTAAATTACTGAACAAATTAATTAAATTACTACTATTAACACTACATATTATGGCTATTAACTCATACTTGACATACTAAATTCATAATAAAGTAGAAAAACTTAACGAGGTACAACAGTCAAATAGTTATATAAAGTACATCCTTAATCTTAAACACAAAACATAAAATAAACAACTCAGAATTTATCATAAATATTATTGATACATAATCAAATTTCAGGTCCAAACTTTGACTATGCTTTGACTGATGTCCATGAGAATACCTGAACAGGAATAGGAGAGAAAAATAATCAATATGAGCAATAATTCCAGCAGTGCAACAATAACAACCAGCAAACCCAGTAACAGATTTTAGAACCGGTTAAAAATTTCTAATAGCAACAAGCATTAACACACAAAACAGACAACTGAAATAATTCTAACTCTCAAATTCTCACTATCTCTTTTAGTATTCAAGACCTCTCTGCTCTCTTCTTTTTTTCAGTCTCTTTCTATTTTCAGAATGCTCTTTTTTTTCAGTCTCCGGGTCTTTTTTCACCTCTGCCCGTATGTGTGTTATATACCAAAAACCAGCACCCTTTTTTCAATTTAAATATCTTTAACAATCTAAATCTGTCTAATTCCAACCCTTAAAGTCTAAGTAGACCCCTTTTATTTCAACCCTACAATATCTACTCTATTAATTAACAATAAAAATGTACCCCCTACTAAGTAGCAACCTCCTAACAGCAGCCCCTACTAACTTTTTAATTGTCCTCGGTTCCACTAACTCTGAAATTTCTTTGCAAAATCTCTAGGGTCAGATCCAGATAAGCCAAAAATGAAAGCTTCAAATTAAAATGAAGAACAAAAGAGAAAGAAGAAAAATGGCTCAAAATTTTAATACCTGCAAGAAAAAACCAAATGCAAATACAGTAGAAGCGTAAAAGATAACATAAAGAGAATAAACACACATGACTTTTAAAAAAAAACATAAAAGACAACAAAATGAGAGTCCATCAAACTCTTCAAGATTTGATTTTTCCTTACACAGACCAAACACTATAGAATCGTGCAAAAAAAAAAAAAGATAAATCATAATACTACATTCCAAAAGTAGTTTAAAAATTGCTATCATCACATTGTGCACATCCATCTACTTGCTTCCCTTGGTACAGGATTGGATTTTTGGGGGCGGCAGTCATGGTTCGCCGGCGAGGAGGATGGCGGCTGTGTGGGAGATGGAGAGAAGTGGGGGGTGGCCGTTGGTTGTGAGCAAGCGGCGGCAGTGGTCGTTTTGGCGACGTGAGAGTAAGCCGGCTGCGGCGGGTTCGTCGGCTGGGGGTGGTCGTTGGTGTGGGGTGTGGCGGAACAGTAGGTGGTCGGCTGGGGGGTGGTCGTTGGTTGTGAGCAGGTAGCGGCAGTGGTCGTTTTGGCGACGTGAGAGTAAGCCGGCTGCGGCGGGTTCGTCGGTTGGGGGTGGTCGTTGGTGTGGGGTGTGGCGGAACAGTAGGTGGTCGGCTGGTGAGGGTGGCCGCTGGCTTCTTTCTGCTGGAGGCTGGCGGCTGTGCAGGTGGGGTGGGCGGCAGGAGCAGGTGGGGTGGGTGGCTGGTTGGAGAAGAAGGAGTGGTCTTTAGGGTTTTGAAAAAATAGGTAATAAAAAATGAGAAGAAAACAAAAAGGGGATTTGGTTATTTACGGACCGGGTCGGGTCAAGGTTGGTTTGGACTAGACTAGGGGGGGAATTTCATTTGGGGCTTTTGTATTGAATTTGGATTTGGCCCAAATTTGATTTCTGCACTCTTTATTTACACTAAATTACCTAAAAACAAACTAATTTAACCTTAATAAAAATAATTAATCATAATTATATATTAAATCACATGATTTTTGATATTAAGACTAATAATACTAATTTAAATTATACACTAAAATCAACTTATAATGCCAAATTACTTAATTAGATTCAACAATTAAACTTATGAACACATGAAATTAATTTCCAATTAAATTCTACAATTAATTTCATGAACAAACACATAATCAACAATATACAGAAATCAAGGTCCGATTCAAAAACAAACTTAATAGAACTCAATAATTAATTGAACTACAAATTAAATCTAACAACACTACAATAAAAAAATAAATATCCAAGTGATTAACTACACATGCTTATGTTAAAGACTTAAACAAAATAAATAAACAAATTTCATGACTAATCTGGAATCATGATGAACAACAAATCAAGAAAACAAACAACCAACATATAATAATTTCGGATCTGAAAATACTAACAAAATATGGACAAGAACAAAATTTTGAAATCGACTAACCGGATTGAGACAACGATCAGTCGCCCAGATTTATTATATATATATATATAACCATATATACATATACACACAGAAGAAGAAAAAGAGCATAATGGCAACGAAAACGTAGGTGGGGAGGCGTGGTTCCCGGATTACTGCCTGGCGGTTGTTCCTGGGAAACATTCCGGCGGGTGTTTTTTTTTTTTTCGGAAGGTTGAAGAAGAAAGAAGAAAGAGTGGTTTGTGGCGGCTAGGGTTTGTGGAGTGTATAATGGCTAAAATTCTCAGACAAAATCCTTATATAGGTCATGCGTCTAAGGTAATCCAAGCCGTTCGTTCAATGGAGATCAACGGCTCTGAGCGACGTTACTAAAACGACGTCGTGTCGTTACTTATGAGACCAAAACCAAGACCCTTAGATCAATCTAAACGGACGGCCCGGATTCGATCTTCGCAATTTAAAATTAAACCGATAACTTCGCTATTATCTCGACCGTTGGTTAACACAACTGAACGACCGAGATTTTTGCTAATTAAAAAGGCTTATGGACTGGATCGTTTGGGCTCAATACACTGGGCCAGCTCATTTCAATCCAAATCAGCCCAACCATATTAATACCATCTAAATTTTTTTGTATTTTCTGATTTTAATTATTTTTATGTATTTTCTTTTATACCTTTTTTTTTCTTTTCTTTTATGGAATGTTGTAAAAACCTAATTTCCTACTTATGCTAATTATCTAATACTTTTTTTTTCTACTATTTTCTCTAATTTTCGCTATTGAGAACTATTTTTGCTAATTTTCTTCTTTAAACTAATTAATTAAGACAAAATAATTGCCTAGCCTAAATTCTTTTTTTGATTTTTCTAATTTCTATTTATTCAAAACACATAAAGTATGGCTAATTTCAAACAAAACAGGTAATTACACTCAAAAACATATTTATTTTAATTTTGGAATTATTTGCCCGGTGCAAAAATCACGTGCTCACATTCTAAAGACAAGAGCTGATTGCAATGTTGAGGATTTGAAGAAGTGGTAAAAGAATGCAACGTCAAGAAATAGTTTGTCTGTGGACTTGTTCCATATGAGTACATCCGAATCTAAGGTTTCTCTACAGCCAAGCATATGGGACACATTGCAAGTGGCCCATGAAGGAACAACTCAGGTAAAAGGATCAAAAGGAACCTTAGTGTATTCTCAATATGAAAACTTTGCCATGAGAGATGGAGAAATCACTAAGGAGGTGTACACAAAGTTCACTACATTAACAAATGAACTAAAGTCTCTTATAAGGATTATACCTGAAGATGAGGGGGTTGAGAAGATATTAACTAGGTTTTTACCAATCATATGGGAAAGCAAGATCGCTGCCATTCAAGAATCAAATAATATTGCTATATTTACTTTGCACGAGTTGATTGTAAATATCAAAGCTTATGAACTTAGAAGTCAAACCATGAAAATGGATGTACCTAAGAAGGAAAGGGATCTATCACACAGAATTATTGAAGGATCTAACTTGGAAGATGATGACATGACAATGATTACCAAAGACTTTAAGAAGTACCTAAGGAGCGGAAAGGGCTCTTCAAAAACTAGAAGCTACCGGAAGGACAAAGCTCTATAGAAGCAAGCAAATGATGGATATTTAGAGACCAATCACATAACCAAGAATTGTCCATTGTGGGAGATTGAATGGAAAAAGGAAAGAGCTGAATGAAGGAACCGAAAGAAGGAACATTTTCATCCCAAGAAAGGCAACAATAAAGGATCAACCAAGGTAGTAGTTGCTGCTTGGGGAGATAGTTCAAATAAAAGCTCAGATGATGATGATAATGTTGATAATGATTGTCAAGAACCAAATCCTAATATGTTGTGATGGCGCCTAATATTGTACTAGGCAAGCCGATATTTCACAATATTCCAACACTTCTAACAGAAAATGAGTTTAAGTAGTTTTAAATAGCAAGAAGTTGTCATAAACGAGATAGAAAACCCGAATATAACGCGAAAACTCCTAACATCGGGGTGTCACAGAGTTCATGAGCCCTTAAATATCACCAGTCTGGGAAAAAGATACTGTCTATGATAGTCCAGAACTAAATACAATAAGCAAAAAGATAGGGAAAGAGAAACAAGGTATGCAAATATTGGGCAACTACCTTGAAATCTCTAAAGGATCAACTACATAAAGAATCAACACCCACTATGTTCAGGAACACCTGGATCTACACACGAAGTAAAGGGTATAGCGTGAGTACAACCAACTCAGTAGGTAAC
>JASVEL010003368.1:0-80021 GCA_032618575.1 Nicotiana noctiflora
TGTACGGGTTCTCCATTAATTTTGTCCCCAACAGATAGAATGTTGTTAAGTCTCCAAGTATGATCCATGGCCCATTGATCTTGGTATGTATGTTCCTAAGGTGATCCCACATAGGCTTCCTATCAGCAACAATGTGTAATCCATAAACAAAGGTCCCATAACAATAGAAGTTTGTATTTCTGTCTTTAATATGACAGTGGATGAGTTGGCTAGATTTTTGAATTACTGAAATTGTCACATTTATTGTCTTCCATCCAATCCAAATTCTCCTCTTATGTGCTTCTAGGTAATTATCTATAAATGTCCACCCTATGCCAACTCAGCTTTTGACTGTCTTACTTTGGTTTCAAAGATACCCACCATATCTATCTTAATAAGCAAAAACATTTTAAACTCCTTTTGCTTGTGAGGCTTATTCAACCCCCTTATATTCCAAGAGCTAAAAATTGGTGGGGTGGTTTGCTTGGTTTGGTACCTTTGTCTACAAATTGGTCCTCTATTTTATATTGGTCAGTTACTTCTCTCTCAAGGATCCTTAAGAGAGAAAACTGGTTTCTTCTAGATATCTCCTAGGCATCAATATGTTTTTTCTCTTTCTTCTTAGAGCAATGGTGGACTACAACCTGTTTCACTTTGCTTAATAGTTGCACCTGTATTGGTGGTACCTCTTCTGAGTTTGTGTCTGGGAGTACCTCAAGTTTGGTTGTTTCAGGATCTGTTATAGCTGGTGATGCCACTTGTGAGTCTGTATCTGACTTGTTAGTTTCAGGAGCTGTTGCAGCTGGTGCTGCCATTTCTTCTGCCTTCATTTTCCACTCATATTTACGCGTTGTTGTTGTAATTCCTAATTCTGGTGGAATAAAGGCCTCTAGTATGGTATTTCTTGTCACATATGGTAGCGATTCATTCATTGCCGTCGTTTGCATGATTGTCGGCGCATTTCCTAGTGCCGACATCCAATTGATGGGTTGTTGAGGACCAAATTGTTGCTCAATTCCCGATTCTGGTATACCTAATCTACCAACGTACTCCTCAATTTGGCCTGTAGAGCTTTTCATCATCGAAGGTCGTCATTGATGGTTGTTCATGATTATTGGCGCACGTTAGCAATCCTGTTTAACGTTTAGAGAAAAAAGCCATGCACTTCACCTCAATAAAAGGACGAAACTCAAAATTTTATATCAATTATATATGGTAATTTTCTTGCTTTATATATACATACATATATAAATTAAATTAGGTAAATGCGAGAGGTTCCTTAAACAAATATATATATTTCTCGATAAATAAATTAAACTACTTATTGTTTTCTAATAAATAGTCACAAGGGCACACGACAATTAAAAAATGGAAAACATTACTATATGCTACTAGTATTTATATTGTTTTTCTCTATATATTACATTATACATTACTTAACCCTCTTTTTGTCTCTTAGTCATTTTTTTTTTTTGAGTTTTCATCTTTAATGATTGTTAAGTACATTTTAATGTTTCTTGTCCCAAATTAAAATCCCCAAAAAGGTAAAAAAAGATAACAATAATAATAATAATCCAGTAAAATTTTATAAGAAAGTATACTATGCATAGGTTACCTCTACGGTTTATAGAGGCTGTTACAAAAATGCAAAAAAAAAAAAGGGAAAAAGAGAAAAAACGAAAAACTAAAATCCATTTATGACAAGTCTAGACAGAGAGCAGTAGGGCAACAAGCAACTTAAGCAGCGCCGCGAAGAGGAAGATAAATCGTACAAGAAAACTGAACAAAACGTACATTGCAGAATATCCCCTGAAAAAACAAAGAGAATCAGATTCTGAGTTTAGAAAAGAACAGAAAATGGCGTCAAAAGCTACAGGAGCTTCAGCATCATCATCATCTGGGTTTGGTAAAAAGAGGCAAAAGAAAGAGGGTAGACAACAAGGGTTTACAAATGTTTCAGAATCCACTCGGATTCGGGTCGCCCAAGTTCTTGAACAGTTCCGTGCTTCTAATGATGAAGGTATTTTAATTGAATTTGATACATCACTATTTATCTATGTATTTATGTAATAGTCACTGTTTTTGCAGTTATAAATATTGTGACGCCAATTTGGAAAAAGTAATAAACTCAATTAACTTGAATTTCCTTTTTGTTTTCTTTCGTTTGATAATTTTTTTTAACTTTATTACAACTTGTCAGAGAAAAAAGAAAAAAAAAAGATTAATACTTTATTGGTTGTATGTTAAGGTCTCATATATTTGTTGCTGAGTATGGTGCTTTGGGAGCTGATATTTAATAAAATGGAATGTTTGATGCTTAAAGACTGTAAAATGTTTTGCGAAAAACTGTATTTGATGCTTTAAAGACTGTAAATTGTTTTGCAAAAACCGTGTTTGATGTTTAAAGATTTCAAAATGTTTTGGGAAAACTAAGTGAGGTTGGCTATATGAATCCTCAATGTCGATATCACTCCATTAAGACGTGTTTCATTCGGATGCTCAATAATTTGTTAGACAAAATTAGTTTTTTTTTTCTATCTATAAACAGCTTAATGGATGGATAGCTCTATACAGCTGAGACACAAATAGAAACTGAATTGGGGGAATAGGGGCTGTACAGGATCAGGTAGGAAGCGTGGTTTTAGTTGCATATTCCAATTACCTAAGTTTTCATGCTTTTCCTTGTTCTAATTTGACAACTATTACATTATTTATGATTTACATTCAATTTACGTTACTAGTTTGCCAAAAGAAGAGAGAAGAAAAGTACTGGCTTTATTACATGGATGTATATCATTTCCAAGTTGATAAGTTACTAGCACCCGGTACCTTATATTCATCTTAGAAGGTACATATATAAATTAGGTGTCTTTTCATGATTGAGAGGGTAATGACTTTCTTCACGCATCATTCGACCATTAAATTAGATCTGCTTAACATGGGTATTACACGAATACAAATTGGATGTTCAGATTTCATCATATTAAGTGACTTGTAAAGTACATGATTATGTGAAGGTTTGTGTGCAATTGATGCATTCTTGCTTGGTTTTGCATTGAGAATCTGAGATATGACAAGCTCTTTTCCAAAACTATTGTATCTGCTCATATATGTTTATTCTCGTTTTTTTTTGATACGGAAGAAATGAGGCTTGTGAGAAGATTGTGAAAGAACTATGTTCTTTTAAGTGATGAACCTGTTACTATAACACGTGTCTACCAGAATTGGTGGTTTGCGCTAACCTCAAGGTATTGACCTCTTTCGGTGAAAATTGAAAGCAGGGTATTCCGCTTAGTCTGGAAATAATTTAACTGTTCTCTTGTTACATAGATAAAACATCTTTAGTGCTCCATTTCTTCTATAATTGTTCATGACATGTAAATGAGGTAATTGTGACAAATATACGAATAACGTAATTGTGATTTGTATGTAAATATTAAGATATCTATTTGTTGATGCAGTGTATACATTTAAATCAAACCTTTCAAATTACGACAGAGCTGCAGTTCATAGTTTATGCCGGAAAATGGGTATGAAATCCAAAAGTTCTGGGTAGGTGTAGTGAGTTTCAGCATTATAATTGCATTTTTTCCTTTGTATTTAACAGTCATGTTAAATAGACGGTATATTTTTTTTCCTTTTCTGGCTTAAGATGATGGACCTGTCTTATGTAGGCTTGGGGATCAGCGTCGTATATCTATTTTCAAGACTAAAATAGGGGAGACACTGGAAGGAAAGGACGCACTAAGTTGTTTTAAATTTGTTGGAGAAGCAACAGATGTTCTACGGGATTTATTTACAAGATATCCACCCGATAATGGGGAGACTAGTGAACTAGCAGTTGGGAAACACAGTAAGAAAGTTGATAAATATCGAGGAAATAAGGATGATATGTTCTGTAAACCTGCAATGAACAAGTCTGAAATTGCAAAAAGGGTGGAGTCACTTGCTTCAAGAATAGAAAATACCCCAAACCTGAGACAGGTTTGTTCAGTTTTCTATTTTAGAATTGACTAATTTTATATGCCATCTTGATTTAGGTTCGTTAAAGCACCTTACCTTTGTAAGATGTTTTCAAAAGCGAAGAGAACTAGCAAAGAATTAGTAATGGCTTGTTCTGGTTATTTACTTGCAGATTACAGTACAGAAGTCTAAGCTTCCAATTGCTTCCTTCAAGTATGTCATTACATCAACAGTTGAATCTAACCAGGTGACCATTATATAGCATTAAACTGCATGACCTGACTATGCTTTGTACTTTTTCTTTTCCAATCTCAATCAATAAATGCGCCCGTCACTATGTTCAGCCTAAGAAAAGTTTTTGAGATTAGATAAAGGCTTGTTTTCTTTCATCAGGGCTGTGCACTTCTTACCCTCAAATATTGGCACTGCTTGTATCATTCTGATTTAATGCCTGATATGGGGTTTGGATGTTTGATCGTTCTCATCTTCACAGACTATATTATATGTTTATTCCATGTGTAGGTGGTCTTGATCTCTGGTCAAACAGGATGCGGAAAAACTACACAGGTTATAACTTCATTAGTCAGTCTACTATCTTTTTCTCAAACAAATATGTAGTGCTTACTAGATGTAACTTTTTTGTTCCTATGATTCAGGTCCCCCAATTTATTTTGGATCATATGTGGGGTAAAGGTGAGACATGTAAAATTGTATGTACTCAGCCCCGACGAATTTCTGCCACATCAGGTTGGCACCTTATGTCCGCTTTGAAGGATCCATTTCTCTTGTGTTCTATGTGGAATGTGGTGGTCAATTCATAATTGTTCTGAGTATTGCTTCTTCCACGTGCAGTTTCTGCGAGAATCTCTGCTGAAAGAGGCGAAAGTGTTGGCGACACTGTTGGGTACAAGGTACTACACTGTTTCTAATGAGGTTATTTCTTTTTCAATTTTGCTGTATCACCTTTTCCTTTGACCAAAATATTAGTAAACTGGGGTTTGGGAACCTTCTTTTGTTAATGACATCATATTCCTTCCCATATCAAATTTTGTTTTTGTTCTTTTGGTATTGGGACCAACAGTTTTGGCCCAATATAAAAAAAATCTTATTCCTTTCTTTTACTTTAAGTCGAGGGTCTTTTCGGAAACAACCTCTCTACTCCTTCGGGGTAGTGGTAAGGTCTGTGTACACACTACCCTCCCCAGACCCAACTGATTTTACTGGGTTGTTGTTTTTCTTGTTGTTTCTTTTACTTTAAAAAAGATTTCAAGACTTCTCCGCTCAATTTTAAGTCGAAAACAACAACTGAGAAGATGTTTAGACTTTCAAACTTGATATCCATATCACGAATTTCTACAATAGTCATGATAAAGTGACAAAAAGGATGAGACATTAAAGTGAATAATATGGAATATTTTTTTTTGATTAGTAATGGTTTGAATCATATGGAATAAATTATGATGATTAGCAGTATCAAGTGGAGAAAACTGCTAATCCCACCCATGAATCATATGGAATAATTATTTTTAAGATAAGAAGGTTTAAATCATATAAATTATGACTTAACAGTATCAAGTAGAGAAAACTGCTAATTCCACCCTTGTCGTAAATGGATATCCAACCCAATCCATTTCAAATCCTGGCTGAGGTTTTCGACTTTCTAAAAGAGGATTCTGTGAAGGTGAAGTTCACTTTCTGAAATTCTTTCCTTGCTAAAGCAGAGGTTAAGATAAAGCTGTATTTGTCGAGGTAAGGTGGATTATTGCATGGTTTTCAAGAGGAGGTTGTAAGCATTAATTGGAGGTGCGCAACAGAGGAGAGATCTAAGCTTTTAGGTTCCTCACCAGTCGCAAAAGTTCTTTAATCAACCGATGATTTTATCTTCATGTGCTTATTAACTTTCTAAAGATGATTTATGTGGTGCTTAGTTGATGATGAAGACTGTATTTTTCTGCTTGTTCTAGCACTTCAAAAGCCATTGTCACTGTTCTTCCTTTCCATCCCACCCCCAATCCCCAGTCGAAGAAAGACTTCTTCTTTACCTCTTCTCCATTCTACGCATGTAATTTAAGGATGACCTTTAATTACTGAGTTGTGGAAAATTCCAGATACGGCTGGAAAGCAGAGGTGGGAAGCACTCATCAATTGTGTTTTGTACCAATGGGGTTCTACTGAGGGTCCTGGTTACCAAAGGAAGCGCCAGCTTCAACAAGAAAGCTCCCAGGAAAATGGGCACGGATGGCATTTCTGATATAACCCACATCATTGTGGTACTTTGCATTTCTCACTTAATTAGTGTTCTTACATATCCTCAGTAGCATTTCAACTTTATTTACTGCTCTTACATATGCTATGACCTCTTCTTGTGCTGTTAATCCACTGCTTTTGAGAAGTCCCTCCATCATCCACTACCTCTCTTCACTCAACTGTCTGTTGTTGGCTTGTTGCAATTAAGGAGATGAACATTAATCTAACTCACTTCTTCAAGATATATGAGAAGGCCTCTTCACTCATTGGTCATTTAGAGGCCATGTCCTGGAAGTAGTAGTTTGGCATCTAGGTTATCCTAAATGTTGGTTTATGCAAAATCTTGTTTCCGGTTCTGTGCTTACATAAGCTTCATTGCTCTTTAAATTTATGGAGGGGTTTGCTAAATATTTAAAAAAAATAGAAATTGAGGGGTTTGCTTTTACATAAAACAGATTACTACTGGATTTATGCAATATGCACTAAGCATTCAAGGTCAAATTTATTGCTATCTATTGGGAAGGAACATATTGAACTTTTGTTGGTGTAGGGTGTTTATCGTTATGCTTAGCAGTTTTCCCCTTTCATATCTAATGCAACACTATAAAAATAGACTTTTTATCAGTATATTGGAAATTCCATATAGAGTTATTGTAAATTTGAATTTGCAGAATAATTCCTATTGAAGGCTTTTGCGTTTTCTTCCCTCTTAAAAATCTAGGGCTTGCTCAGTATCATAGTTCTTCTTAATCTAACAATCTTTGAATGCGGAGGTATCCTCTAAAATTATTTCATACATCTCTGTTTCATTGTTTGTTTTGTTGCTTGCAAAATTTCTTGATCATGTTATCCTTTTTTACTTCTGCTTGTAGATGATGTTAATACTTTCTAATTTGACATGCACTCTCAGCTGTGCTTCTTCTTTGTTTTCTGCTACCTTACGAGCTTCAAATTTCATAGGACGAAATTCATGAAAGGGATCGCTACTCCGATTTCATGCTCGCGATTCTCAGGTGCACTGGTTTAATCTATTTCATTGGTTACATGTTTCACGGTTTTTTGCCTGTTTTGAATGATCTTTCTGACAGGAGCTGGAACCATAATGTGCTAATCTTTGGCTTGTCAACAAGTCAAGTCAATTAACCTCATTTCTGTTGTTTACTTATGCTAATCTCCCGAAATTAGCTTGTCTTTTCATTTGACAAAATATTCAAAAGGTGTTATACCTAATTTCTATTAATTTAAAGTTCCCGTGAAACAGCAAAATGTTGAGGTTAGTCTTTCTTTACTTGCAGGGACTTGCTTCCGTCATATCCAAATTTGCGTCTGGTAAGAACATATACTGTTGAATTTTTCATTATGCTTTTGTGTTGTATAAGATGGTGCCTCTCTTTTCTTGTTTCAATGTGCATGTCATTTGATGATCTAACAGTTGAATGAACCTCCAAACAGGTTCTGATGAGTGCTACACTTGATGCTGAACGCTTTTCAAAATACTTTGGCGGCTGCCCAGTTATCCGAGTCCCAGGATTTACTTATCCTGTAAAACCTTTCCCTTAATTCCTAGGTGCAGATTTATCTTTTTGTTGATTTGTGATGTGAGTTTTTGAAGTATTTACCCCTTTACACCTATGTCAGGTAAAAACGTTTTATCTTGAGGATATACTTTCTATTGTGAAGTCAACTGAAAATAATCACCTTGATTCCACCTCAACCGCTGCCATGTCCGAGGAGTTAACATTAACTGATGAGTACAAAGTTGCCTTAGATGAAGCAATTAATTTAGCTTTTTCAGATGATGATCTTGATCCCCTTTTAGATCTAATATCTTCTGACGGGGGACCAAAAGTGTTCAACTATCAGCATTCTTTGAGTGGAGTGACACCATTGATGGTGTTTGCTGGAAAAGGCTGTATTGGTGACATTTGCATGCTCCTCTCTTTTGGTGCTGACTGCCGTTTACGTGCTAATGATGGAAAGAATGCTCTAGATTGGGCTGAACGGGAGAATCAGACAGAAGCTGCTGAACTAATTAAAAAACACATGGAGAAATCATCTTCCAATTGTGAGGAGCAGCAGCATTTACTTGACAAATACCTATCAACAGTTGACCCTGAACGGATTGATGATGTCCTTATTGAGCAACTCTTAAGAAAAATATGTATAGACTCAGAGGACGGAGCAATCCTTGTTTTCCTCCCTGGTTGGGAGGATATTAACAGAACACGAGAGAGATTATGCTCAAGCCAGTACTTCAAGGATTCATCTAAGTTTTCAGTAATCGTTCTCCATTCTATGGTTCCAGCTGTGGAGCAAAAGAAAGTCTTTACACGCCCTCCACCAGGCTGCCGCAAAATTGTTCTTTCAACTAATATTGCTGAATCTGCCATTACCATTGATGACGTTGTTTATGTAATAGACAGTGGACGAATGAAAGAAAAAAGTTATGACCCTTATAGTAATGTATCAACGCTTCAATCTTCTTGGGTCTCAAAAGCTAGTGCAAAGCAAAGAGAGGGTCGTGCTGGGCGCTGCCAGCCAGGAATTTGTTATCATCTTTATTCAAAACTCCGAGCAGCTTCATTTCCTGATTTCCAGGTTCCTGAGATTAAGAGGATTCCTGTAGAGGAATTATGTCTTCAGGTGCTTCATTATTCTTCCTTGTCCTTTAGGAATATGATTTTTATACTGGGAATACTCAGCATGACGATTAAGTGAAATATATGTAGCTTTTTATTGGTAGTTGTAAAACATTAGCTAGGGGTGAAAGAAGGTGAAGAGATTTGCAATACTGAAAATTAAAAATAAAATAAAAATTCCAGTAGGCTTTTGAAAATTATCATAGCTTTGTCTATAAAAGCTACTGATAGTGAATGTAAACGATTGTAAACAATAGAGCTTGTTGTAAAACAGTTGAATACCTTGTTTTTGGCAGGTCAAGCTTCTTAACCCTGATTGCAAGATAGAAGAATTTCTGAAGAAGACACTTGACCCTCCGGTTTACGAGTCCATACGTAATGCAATCATTATTCTGCAAGATATTGGGGCGTTATCTGTTGATGAGAAACTTACAGATCTTGGTGAAAGGCTAGGGTCTTTACCAGTTCATCCTCTTACAAGCAAGATGCTGTTAATTGCTATATTATTGAACTGCCTTGATCCAGCATTGACGTTGGCCTGTGCTTCTGACTATAGAGATCCATTTACCCTACCTATGTTGCCAAATGAGAAGAAGAGAGCTTCAGCTGCAAGAGCCGAGTTAGCCTCACGGTATGGTGGAAGAAGTGACCAATTAGCAGTTGTGGCTGCGTTTGAGGGCTGGAAAAGTGCGAAAGAAAGTGGCCAAGAGTCGAGGTTTTGTTCTACATACTTTATATCCTCAAGTACTATGAACATGTTATCACAAATGCGTAAACAACTGCAATCTGCACTCTTGAGGAATGGGTTTATTCCAAGAGATGGATCTTCCTGTAGCCTTAACGCACAGGATCCAGGCATATTACATGCTGTTCTTGTTGCTGGTTTGTACCCGATGGTTGGAAGACTGTTTCCGCGTCCGAGAGGTGGTAGGAAGGCGGCTGTCATAGAGACTGCAGGTGGCGATAAAGTTAGATTGCACCCTCATTCTACTAACTATAAGCTTTCATTCGAAAAATTCTTTGATCGACCATTAATTGTATATGATGAGGTAACACGTGGTGATGGAGGTCTTCATATAAGGAACTGTAGTGTCATTGGGCCACTCCCACTTTTGTTGCTGGCAACAGAGATTGTTGTGGCTCCTGGAAATGAAGAAGATGATGATGATGACGACGACAACGACAATGATGATGATGGAAGTGATTATGAAGATGCTGATGAGGACGATGGTGAGGAAGATAATATTAAAGCGGATCAAGGACAGAAAGTTATGTCTTCTCCTGAAAATACAGTTAAGGTCATTGTTGATAGGTGGATTCCTTTCAAGTCGACAGCTCTTGATGTTGCTCAAATTTACTGCCTGAGAGAGCGATTAGCTGCAGCAATTTTATTCAAGGTAATTTCCTCTATCCTGCACTATTTTAAAGAGAAAATCTCCTCTCCCTCCCCTCCAGCCCCAAGCAAAAGAAGAAGAAACGAGAGTGAAACAAAGCAAAGTGATTAGGTATCTTGCGCTGGTGCCATGTCAAGATAGTATTGGAGTATGTGATTTTTGGTTGGTTTAATTTGGAATCGAATGTCATGTAGGTCTCACATCCTGGAAAAGGTCTTCCTGAGATTCTTGCAGCCTCTGTATATGCAATGGCTTGCATCCTCTCGTACAATGGGATGGCAGGTATCTCATTGCTGCTGGAGCCTGTGGACCCGCTTACTACAATGGTCAGTGCTACTGAGATTGGTCAGCCTGATCGTGGGAGTTATAATGGAATGGATATGAATCCCAACAATTCTCTCAGTTCACCTATGTGCCCCGGCCAGCATCAGTGCTCCTATACACCTCATCAAAGAGGCGGCATTCATATATCAAAGGTAAGACAAACTGGAATGATTCATCAAATTATCATGTTCAAAAGACTTTTTATCTCATTTGGCTTGAATTTTCAAAGCTTTGAACCTCAAAGTCTCTTTATCCATACAGGGATCATTCATGCATGGAGGAGGAACCATGAAAAGAGATCATCCTAAACGGCAGCGTGGAAATGGATCTTGACAAAACTGGTTTTGGCTGATCTATCCACACATTAAGAGAGAGAGTTCTCTCTTCACAGAAACAACTGTAAGAATCTCGCCTTAATACTTCTTTTCATGTTGGCAAATACCCCAAGAAGGTAAAAATGACAGATAGGTTTTTATGCTGTAGGGATTTTAATCCTAAAACGGGGTTTGCTACATCAAAGGGACGATGGATGGGGGTATTAAGCTGCTGAAATAGAGACCGGTTATTAAGCTGTTGAAATAGAGGCGATATTCTAGTTGCTAACTGGATGCAGCCATTATTACACCGTAGCACTAGTTATGCTACTGCTCTTACAAGGAATTGAAGAAGTGCTTTTTGTGTTGACTGGAATCTCCCCTCGCTTTTAGCTTCGATGTAGACTTGAAGTCAGTTCTGCAATTAAATTTTATGTCAACTGTGCCTGCTGCTTGATAGGTAACTCCAAAGCTGAACAGTGCGCTGAGCCATCTTCGCTGCTCAAAAAGTTGCTTCTACATTCCTGTACAAGTCCATTTTCCGGTAGCTCTTAATGTAGAGTTTCAGGTTTCTGTTTCCTAACCACATAGGTCCTATGGACCCAGAGATGGTGATAAAGTGAACTCCTCCCATTAGCAAACTAATCAAAAATCAAGGACAACTAACCTATACAACTGAAAATTGTACTGGTTAAGTACTTCTAAGATCTTTTGTCTTTTATAGCTATATCCATCGTTATTTAGTATGTCCATTTGCCAGTTTGAAGTAGCGTGAATTAGTGATCCATATAGCTACATTCATCTTTATTTAGAATGTTGATGTGCCAATTTTAAGTGGTATTCATAGAATCTAGACTAATATTTTTAACTTAGTATTGGCCAACTCTTAGAAGGAGCGATAGTCTGTGCAGGGACTGCAAGGTTATTCCGGGAGAATCCCTTTCAACCCTTCATAGACTCCTAGTGATGGATGTCGGAATCTGGGTAAAGAAGAAGCAGAGGGGTGCTCGGCGCCAACCGTGAATTAGATGGGGTGCTCTGACTAAAGAGAAAGCCCAGGAGCTGGAGAGAAGGTTAGTCGAGGGTGGAGCTTGGAGAAGTTCTGGGGTAGCAGACGCAGTGTGGTCAGAGACGGCGAATCTGGTTAGGGAGGCAACGCGGGATGTGCTTGGGGTAACCAAAGGCTATCTAGGCAGACATCAGGGCGATTGGTGGTGGAACGACGTAGTGCGAGGAAAAGTAGAGGTGAAGAAAGTTGCTTTTGCGAAGTTGGCAGGGAGCACAAGCGAGGAAGAAAGGCGGGTGAACATAGAGAGCTATAAGGTGGCAAGGAAGGAAGCGAAATTGGCTGTCACGGAGGCTAAAAACGCGGCTTTTGGTCGCATGTACGAGGAATTGGGGGAGAAAGGCGGGGACAAGAAGTTATTTCGGTTAGCCAAAGTAAGGGAAAGGAAGGCGCGGGACCTGGACCAGGTTAGGTGCATCAAGGATGAAGATGGTAGAGTCCTGGTGGGGGAGTCTCAAGTCAAACAGAGATGGCAGGCGTACTTCCGAGACCTTCTCAACGAGGGGGGGGGGGACCAAACTATAGAACTAGAGGAGCTGGGGCATTCAGAGCGTCATAGAGACTTAGGGTACTGCATGCGTATTAGGGTGGAAGAGGTCGTGGGGGCTTTGCGTAGGATGAATAGAGGTCGAGCGACCGGGCCAGACGAAATCCCGGTGGAGTTCCGGAAATGTATGGGTAAGCCAGGAGTGGAGTGGCTCACCAGGTTGTTCAATGCGATCTTCAGGTCCAAAAGGATGCCAGAGGAGTGGATGTGGAGTACAGTGGTGCCCTTGTATAAGAACAAAGGGGATATTCAGTGTTGCAACAACTATAGGGGCATCAAATTAATAAGCCACACCCTGAAGGTCTGGGAGCGGGTGATCGGGGCCAGAGTGAGGGAGTCGACATCTATTTCCGTGAACCAGTTCGGTTTTATGCCGGGCCGGTCCACTACAGAAGCTATCCACCTTGTAAGGAGATTGGTGGAACAGTTCAGGGATATGAAGAAAGACATGCACATGGTGTTTATCGACTTGGAGAAGGCATATGACAAGGTCCCTAGGGAGGTACTATGGAGGTGCCTGGAGGCTAAGAGCGTGCCGGAAGCCTACATCAGAGTAATCAAGGACATGTACGATGGAGCTAAGTCCAGGGTTAGGACAGTGGGTGGCGACTCAGACCATTTCCAAGTGGTAATGGGGCTCCATCAAGGATCTGCGCTTAGCCCCCTCTTGTTTGCCTTGGTGATGGATGCTTTGACGCGGCATATTCGAGGGGATGTTCCTTGGTGTATGCTATTTGCTGATGACATAGTCCTGGTAGACGAGACGAGGGTCAGTGTTAACGAGAGGCTAGAGGAATGGAGACAGACTCTCCAGTCTAAGGGGTTTAAACTAAGCAGGTCTAAGACAGAATATCTGGAGTGCAAATTTAGCGCCGAGTCGAGCGAAGTGGGAGGGAGCGTGATGATTGGATCTCAGGCCATAGCCAAGAAGGATAGTTTCAGATACCTTGGATCGGTGATCCGGGGGGACGGAGAGATAGACGGGGATGTCACTCACCGTATAGCGGCGGGGTGGTCGAAGTGGAGGCTTGCATCAGGAGTCTTGTGTGATAAGAAAGTGCCACAGAAACTCAAGGGGAAGTTTTATAGAGTTGTGGTTAGACCTGCCATGCTGTATGGGACGGAGTGTTGGCCGGTGAAGAAATCTCACGTTCAGAGAATGATGGTGGCGGAGATGAGGATGCTTAGGTGGATGTGCGGGCTCACCAGGTTAGATAAGATTAGGAACGAAGTTATTCGGGAGAAGGTGGGGGTGGCCCCAGTGGATGAGAAGATGCGAGAAGCGAGACTTCGGTGGTTCGGGCATGTGCGGAGGAGAAGCCCCGACGCCCCGGTGAGGAGCTGTGAGCGGCTAGCGGTGGTCGGTGTGAGGCGAGGCAGAGGGAGGCCTAAGAGATACTGGGGAGAGGTAATTAGACAAGACATGGCCAGGATGGAAAGTCTGGAGGTCTAGTATCAGGGTTGTAGGATAGGGGTTTCTAGATTTTTCATACTCCTTTCCCGGGGTGTGAGGCGTGGTAGGGCCGCCCATAGATGATTAGTTTGTGTTCTCTTTTGGTAGTCATTTCTGGTAGTTACTGTTTTGATATCATTGCATGCCTGTTTCTTTATGGTACATATGCATCTTATGTTTAGATAATATTTATGAGGTGTATGCTTGAGTAACTAATGCGGTTTTTGTTTTTGTTTGCCTTTTTTTTCCATGCGCCGATGGTCGATTGGAAACAGCCTCTCTGCCCTCTCGGGTAGAGGTAAGGCCTGTCTACATATTACCCTCCCCAGACCTCACCTTGTGGGAATATACTGGGTTGTTGTTGTTGTTGTTGTTTTATTGGCCAACTCTTGTTGCCCCAAGTTTTACTACTCGCCAAATTCAAAAGCGTTCACTTTTTACTCCCATTTGCATTTTATTGACCCTAGCGGTTTATGTTGTGTTATTGCCCTTTCATTTATTTGTTGTCTCTTATATTGCTGATATTATTTTTTCCTCGTTCCTGTTGTTACGAATCTGTTATCTCTCGTTTCTCGAGCCGAGGGTCTTTCGGAAATACTCTCTACCGCTCCGGATAAGGGTAAGGTTTGCGTACACTCTACCCTCCCAAGATCCCACTAGTATTATATTAGGTTGTTGCTGCTGCTGCTTGCATATTATTGACACCAAACGTGTGTATTGATAGCCAAACTAGTTCTATGATTCATTTAATAACAATGAAAGTGGAAATCTTGAATTTAAAAGCGAGTGATTAACAAGTTAAAATTGTCAAAGGCTGAATGTAGTTTCCAGGCTGAATTCTCCCTTAATAGAGATCTTACTAATGAAATTGCCTAGTTGTTCAAGCAAATTTTATTACACATCAAATATTTGGGAAATCAAATTTAGTTACATTGTAACTTTATCCTATTTTTGCCTATAAGATCACATAACCAAGACATCTTTCATGAAGATTTAGATATACATAGTTCCAGTATTAAAAATCACCCTTTTCTAAATTATCGTCTATGCAATCATAAAAAGCGATTTTTTTAGGGACCGAATAAACTTTAATTTTGGGCTAATACAACTCAATTTTCTATGTGAAAAAAGATTTTATAAAGTTAAAAATAATGTGTCCTCACTTTTTTTATATAATATGTACAAGAAGAAGTTACTTTCACATCAATTATACAGTTTCAAAAATCAATACAACCTATACTATTTCTCACAGGCGAACCGTGGACAAGTTCCGATGGTTCGACTGAATCCACTACTTTCAGCTCAAATATATACATATAAAAAAAACTTTGAATTCGTCTTTGCTATTTTTCATATAGCATTAAAATTATGAATTGACAAACTAAACTCTCCTTATAAACAGCCAACTTCAATCTGTCTCTTTTCCCATAAAAGCCAAGTGTCTTCAATTCTTGATTTGTAGGATCATAAATCACTAATTGTCCATTGCTATTTTCCAAAACAAACTCACCATTTTTCCAAAACCCTAAAGGCCTCTCAACACTGGAAAGGGGGCCAATTCTTTGCAATTTAGTCCAACAATTTTTAGCTCCCAATTCATTTATCACCCATATATCAAAATATTTCTCCACTTGTTTCAAACAATAAACAATAAGAGAAATTGACTCATTTAATAGCACAATAACCCAAATATTTCTAATTTCTTGCTCCCCAAAAACTCCAATATTTGATGGTAATGGTGTATCTTTAAAAATCTCTTCACTCATATTAAATGAAAGAATCACCTCATTATTATCACCATTTTGAGCTAACCAACAAAAAAAATCTCTTTTTTATATATCATACTCCAAGAAATATTACCATACTTTATTTTACTTGGTACAATCCTATTATACTTTTTCCAAATATTTTCATCTAATGAATATATCTCAACTTGATAAACAACAACACGATCATTTGAAAGACAAAATAAAATTTGTATTACCTTATAATCATTTCTTTTGGAATCAAACCCTAATCCAAAATCACTTCCACATAGATGTTGAATTTGTGATTGAGGCAATATTTTGTAATCTCTAATAGAAGGATTCTGCATAATAATATTATCTGGATATCCACATAAACAAATAATTCCGTTACATGGACCAATAAGTCAAACGTGACCAAATTTGTCATTGAAATGATGGAAAATCTTGATTAATAAACACATCTAATGTGTCATTAATGGATAATGAGACCACCCTTTTATTTGTAATATTTCCGCGACGGCTAATTAACAAACGAACGTAATTTTTTTTACTGCTCAGATTATGTAAATGCTTTGATATGAAATTAGGGGTTTGATCAGAGAATACCATAATTTGCAGATACATTTGAACCTAATCAAAGAACACACAGGCAGTCTTGTCAAAATCTCAAAATTACATCTTCAGGGAGATTCATTGCCCCTATAATATATTCTCTCCCTTTTCTCCTGTTTTTTCATGAAAAAATATTTTTGTTGTATTTTTTTTATCTTTTGTGTGTGTGTGTGGGTTTTCTTGAAATAGAATTTTTAAAAAGGAGAGGGAAATAAGAAAGTCTAAACTAGTCCACAAATGTAGCAATTCTATTCTCAAACACGAGAACACAAGAAATTAATTAATTTTACACACATTATAAGTTTAATTTAATGTTTCAAGAAATAGTTAAAGTGGTGGTTCCAAATGAAGGTTGAAGTATAAACGTAGATTAATTTTTAAGTCCCTCATTTCTTGGAATTAAGCCATTTCCCATACTCAAAACCACCAATGGAAGGTGTGTCACGGAAAAAGTAATTAATTCCAAATCTCATTTCTTGGAATTGCTTGAATCCTGCTGTGAAGAAAAGGTGATGTGTTTTCGCTCACAATCACCACCATTTTTTGATGAACAAAATAAAAACTTAAGATGAGTATATATGAGAACTCTGGAAATTAAACACTAGTTTTTGGTGATGATGAGGGGTAATATACTACTCTTGTCCTATTTATAGCATTGATATGAGTGGCATTTGCAGAAAATATCGACCCATTTTTATTAGTGTTGATTGAATCTTTCTACTTTTTTAAGATTTGAGTTGTCATTGTTGATAATGCCGTGAGCAGTGAGGGGAGCCAGAATTTTCGTTAAGGGGTGTTAAAATATATTAAAGCAAACATACTAAAAAATTAAGGTGAGTCAATTCATAATATATATACATATAATATTTTTTTACCTATCTACAATGTATTTTTCCCGCTAGGGGTGTCAATTGACACCCCTTCCTATAAGGTGGTCCGCCACTGGATGTGACTGTGTTTTTCCTAAGCCAGTAATCTACCAGAAATAGTCTAGACCCCACTTGTTAAATTACACTGAACCTGTCGCAATTTGCTGTTGTTGAGATTTGAGTGAACAATGAAATCATAATGTGATATAGGGTACCACCGTGCTGTGGTTGTAGTGTGTCTCTCCGATCTCGGCTAGAGGGTTAGGTTCGATTCTTGAGTATGAAAAATATTCTAATAAGAAATATTTTCCTTTTTAATGGACCTTATATACGTTACGGAATCTGAATTAGTCAGGTCCGAATACTAGTATTAAACACTATATATGTGAAAAATAAATAGAGAAATGTGAGATAGGGTAGGGTATAGTGATAGTGAAAAGAGAGAACAAGAAGCTAAAGACTACACAGTGTACAGGGAAGGGAATGACATGAGGTAAACTAATGGAAGGCTACAGGTTTTCACAATCCACACATGCTTATTCCCATTCATGCACACTCTTTTGCTTCATTGTCTTTTTGCCAGCTTGGAAATTTAGTCAAAAAATCTAGGCAATGGAAAAAAGAAAAGAAAATGATAGTAGTAGCTATGTTTAATAAGGTAATAATTTGGTGGGTGGGTTTGTGGGGGATTGATTTTTTTGTGTCTTATACCAAGTAACCAAGCTTCTTCAAGGCCAAAAATACTTTTTTTTTAAAAAAAAAAAAATTTAAAAAGTAATTTCTTTAAGTTAAAATGTTTCGCCAAATTTTTAGAAGAAAAATAATTGCTTTTGAGCAGAAGCTGAAACTGTTTTGAGAAAAATATACTTAAAAATACTTTTTAAAAATTTGGCCAAAATTTGCTCAAATGTATTTTTCAAATTAATTAGCCAAACACAAGCTAAGTCTCACTGAAAGTACTTTTTAAAAAAAGTGGTTTTCAAAATAAACTGATTTTAGAAGCTTGGCTGAAGAGGCTATTAGTAAAGTTGTTGAGCTGTGTAAATTAGTTAAAAAATTTATTAAGTTTATGAACGTAATATTTTGTTTATACTTTATCCATATAATCAACAGCCTAAAGTGGAGCATTATATCAGTATTTGTTTTGGTTATAATATGTAGTGTTAGGCTTGAGATATACTATGTAGATTTTGTATAATTAATGCAGAACAAGAAAAGGAAAGTAAGTAAGGAGCATATTTAAATGTATTGCAATGAATTTATGAAGTGAAGGATCGAATGATGTTTTTCAAATGCTCAAACTTATAGTATTTCTCGTGTAATTATACTACAGTACGAATATGCTTTTATTATAGGATCATCCTCACATTAGAACTTTATATTATTCACATGACAAACTTAATATTATTCGCTCTAAAAGTTATTAAACACATTTTAAGCAAATCAATCAAAAGAGAGATGGAGGGTTAAATCCTAGTTAAAGATAATTAACTCTAGATCCGAGATGAGTAAGATGAATAAAAAAGCATAGTCGAGTATAAATGTTGATGGCGATTATGATCGGAGTTAATAGCATAATAAAGATGCATTAAGTAGCACCAAGTGGCAATAAATTGTAAATAAAAAAAGAAGGATTCACCCGATCTTGAGCGAGACAGATCCTCTTTCACTTGATAAAGATGAAGATCAATGATAGATAGATACATAAATCTTAGGATCCTTTTCGAATCTCACGAAGTTTTTGGATCAGAGATCCTCTTTTGCTCTTTTAAGAGATATGTTTACATACTTTCTAGAGAGAAGGAGAGGGAGAGGGAGAGGGAGAGAGCCCCCCTTTTGGGAAGTCCTCCCCTCTTATTTATAGGGGAGGGGGGAGTCTCCCTAGAAAATCCTAAAAAAATATACAATTAAAAGGGAATATTCGGCAGAATATCCCTTTTGAGTAATCTGAAGCAAACTAGCTATTTGATGAGTCCGACCTTGGTTATTGATGACGGTCCGACCTTGGTTATTGATGACGGTCCGACCTTGGCCTGTCTGACCAAGACCTTATGTTTTCGCGCGACGAATTTCTCTGATCTAATTTTGACCCATACAGTTAGTCCCTCCGCTTATTGATATCTCTTGGTCGAGCTCGATGAGCGGACTTCATTAGTTGTAGTTTGAGAAATATAGATGGGGAGGTATACCTCCTCTCTTTGGTGATGACCCTTGGCCATAAGCGTCGACCCCCTCTTTTTTGGCGATGACCCTTGGTCATTGGGGCCGACCTCCTCTTTTTGGCGATGGCCCTTAGCCATAAGGGTCGACCCCCTTTTTTTTGGTGATGACCCTTGGTCGTTAAGGTCGACCTCCTCTTTTTGGCGATGGCCCTTGGCCATAAGGGTTGACCCCTCTTTTTTGGTAACGGCCCTTGGCCGTTGTGGTCGACCTTCTCTTTTTGGCGATGGCCCTTGGCCATAATGGTCGACCCCCTCTTTTTTGGTGACGGCCCTTGGTCGTTAGGGCCGACCTCCTCTTTTTGGAGATAGCCCTTGGCCATAAGGGCCGACCCCTTTTTTTGGTGATTGCCCTTGGCCGTTGGGGTCGACCTTCTCTTTTTGGCGATGGTTCTTGGCCATAAGGGTCGACCCCCTCTTTCTTGGCAACGACCGTTGGGGTCTACCTCTTCTTTTTGGTGATGACTCTTGGCCATAAGGGTCAAACCCCTTTTTTTTGGCGACAACCCTTGGTCGTTAGGGTCGAGCTTCTCTTTTTGGCAATGACCCTTGGCAAAAAGGATCGACCCCCTCTTTTTTGGTGATGGCCCTTGGCCATAAGGGTCGACCCCCTCTTTTTTGGTGAAGACCCTTGATCGTTGGGGTCGACCTCCTCTTCTTGGCGATGGCCTTTGGCCATTAAGGTCGACCTCCTCTTTTTGGCGATGGCCCTTGGCCATAAGGGTCGACCCCCTCTTTTTTGGTGACGACTCTTGGCCGTTGGGATCAACCTCCTCTTTTTGGTGATGGTTCTTGGCCATGAGAGTTGACCCCCTCTTTTTTGGCGATGGCCCTTGGCCGTTGGGGTCGACCTCCTCTTACTGGAGATGGCTCTTGACCATAGGGTCGACCCCCCTATTTTTTAGCGACAACCCTTGGTCGTTAGGTTCGACCTTCTCTTTTTGGCGATGACCCTTGGCCATAAGGGTCGACCCCCTATTATTTGGTAATGGACCTTCGCCATAAGGGTCGACCCCCTCTTTTTTGGTGATGACCCTTGGCCGTTGGGGTCGACTTCCTTTTTTTGGCGATGGCCTTTGGCCATAAGGGTCGACCCCCTCTTTTTTGGCGACGACCCTCGATCGTTAGGGTCGACCTCCTCTTTTTGGTGATGGCCCTTGGCCATAAGGGTCGACCCCCTCTTTTTTGGTGATGGCTCTTGGCCGTTGGGGTCGACCTCCTCTTTTTAGCGATGGCTCGTGGACATAAGGGTCGACCCTTTCTTTTTTGGCGATGGCCCTTGGCCGTTGGGGTCGACCTCCTCTTTTTCGTGATGGCTCTTGGACATAAGGGTTGACCCCTTCTTTTTTGGCGACGACCCTTGGTCGTTAGGGTTGACCTTCTCTTTTTGGCGATGGCCCTTGGCCATAAGGGCCGGCCCCCTCTTTTTTGGTAATGTCCCTTAACCATAAGGGTGGGTCGACCCCCTCTTTTTTGGTAATGTCCCTTGGCCATAAGGTTCGACCCCCTCTTTTTTTGTCGACGACCCTTGGTTTTTAGGGTCGATTATCTCTTTTTGGCGATGGCCCTTGGTCATAAGGATCGACCCCCTCTTTTTGTGATGATGGCCCTTGGCCGTTAGGGTCGACCTCCTCTTTTTGGCAATGGCTTTTTGCCATAAGGGTCGACCCCTCTTTTTTTGGCGACGACCCTTAGTCTTAGAGGGTGTTATTTCAAACTTGTCAAAATATTAACCCGTCGTTGTTCGATAAAGATTGAACTTATCAAACTTTGGTGGCTAAGGCACTTAGCCTTTAACTGAGTTCGAGCGAGGTCGAACTTTGTTACACTTTGATGGTGAAGGCACTTAGCCTGAGTCCCAGTTCGAACGAGGTCGAACTTATCAAACTTTGATGGCGAAGGCACTTAGCCTGTAACTTAGTTCGAGCCGAACTTTTTTATACTTTGATGGCTCACGCACTTAACCCGAGTCCCAGTTCGAACGAGGTCGAATTTATCAAACTTAGATGGCGAAGGCACTTAGCCTGTGTCCCAGTTCGAACGGGGTCGAACTTATCAAACTTTTATGGCGAAGGCACTTAGCCTATAATTTAATTAGAGTGAGGTCGAACGTTGTTATACTTTGATGGTGAAGGCACTTAGCCTGTAACTCAGTTCGATCGAGGTCGAACTTTGTTATACTTTGATGGAAAAGGCACTTAGCCTGAGTCCTAGTTCGAACAAGGTCGAACTTATCAAACTTGGCAAAGACACTTAGCTTGTGTCCCAGTTCAAACGTGGTCGAACTTATCAAACTTTGTTAGCGAAGGCACTAAGCCTGTAACTCAGTTCAAGTGAGGTCAAAAATTGTTATACTTTGATGGAGAAGGCACTTAGAGTCCTAGTTCGAACGAGGTCGAACTTATCAAACTTTGATGGCGAAGACACTTAGCCTGTGTCCTATTTCGAACGAGGTCGAACTTATCAAACTTGGATGGTGAAGGTGTCACACCTCCTTTTTACGCACCACCCGAGAGGGTAGTGTACAAGGGAGTTTTTCCATTTGAAGTGAAATTATTCGAAATGGGATTATTTATTTATTTCAGAGTCACCACTTGGAAAGATTTGGCTTTTGGTGTCCCAAGTCACCGGTTTTATCTTGAATCCCAAATCGAGAAAATTTTCGACTTTCCAAGTGAAGCGTGCGATCCAGAAATTCTAAGTAAGGAATTCTGTTGACCCGAGGGAAGGTGTTAGGCACCCCCGGATCCCGTGGTTCTAGCACGGTCGCTTAAACTATTATAAATGACTTAATACCCGATTTTAATACATGTTATCCTATAGAAAGTGAACGTCATTTAAAAATGTGTTTTCAGATCACGTCACATGAAATGCACCCGGATCCCCGAGTTTAGGAATGTAATTTTGTTAAAATCGTGCCTAAAGAATCTAACACGTTATTATTTTGGGGAAGGCCGTGAAATTCGCTAAATGGCCAGTCCCAAAATCTAAGTATTTTTATATACATTTAATGAGGCCCCGCAATTGTGCGTTTGATTCGGCGAGGCTCGTCATTTTTTATTTAAGGATATCCTAAAGTGACTACAATTTTTTTCAATTTGTCTTTAAAATAATGAAAGGTCCTAATCAATTTGTCATTGGCCCAGAACCTTAATTTATAAACTAAACATACCTTCAGGCTCAAAGATAAACCCGGGTAAACGAATTCAATGACTTTCAGGCAGTAAACTGAGACTACATATTGCATATCAAATAATGGGCCAATACGTGTAATAGTTAACATGAATTAGAAAAGCACACAGTTTCAACTTCCTTATCCCATATAATCTGCTTATGACCTTAATTACAAACATGTTGCATATTAATTCCAGTTTCATATTCCCTGCTATTACTCAGTTTATTAGAGTGCGGATGCATAAGCTCAAATTGAGCGTTAACGTGACCACAATGAGGATTAAAATTCGAGATCTAGTGATGCTAGCCTAAAATGAATCGCCTATAATTAACCTTACTAATTTCATACACTTAATAATGATTTCTACCTTTTAAGCCGCACATTTACTCTAAACTTTCTGAATCCGAGAACTTAGAACTTATATACTAATTCGTGTCATATGAAACTCCCATATTTGTAAAAAATTCACATTACTTCAGTAAACTACATTCTACCTAATCACATATTGACATTGTTTCAGGTAGGGGTGGAAATTATTTAACCAATAGAAATTGACTCAATTTAATCCCAACTAATACTCAACTACCGAAATACCTACATACTTATGCTCAACTATTCCTTATTTTAGCACAGTCCATTATATGTTACAAAATTCAATCAGTCCAATTGATTATTACAAGTAAACTAACCTAATGAACTTATCTCGACTACCACAAAAATTAACTGTAATGTAAATGACTAATGAAACAGTATAACTTCAATCAGGATCAAGCAACATATATATTTCCATTTTTATGGAGGAATTACATCAAATCTGTTCCAGGTGTGTGTACCTGGAAATGGAAATACAATGAGAAGAGGAAGTGGTCAGCAATACCAGTAGCAAGACAACAACAACGATCAAATGTAGTTCAAACAACTGATAACCCAGGAACAATTGTAGAAAAACCAAATAGCAACAACAGTACCAAACCAGAAACACACTCAAACAGGGTGTGAAATGATTTTTGTAAGACCCAGCAGTGATAGCCAATACCCAAATTCCCAACTGAACTCAAGTTAAGCTAACAGTGGACCAACTAAACAATACCAATGCCCAAATGATTCTTAATATTTTCAGGATTCAAGTATGTAACAGAAGCAGAGAATTCAAGCTATTTTTGAGTTTTGGAATGAACTAGAAGATTGAACTAGAGATGGAATCTGAGATTAAGGTAATGGAACAATAGAGGAAACTCTTCATTTCAAAATTGTCCTAAAAAATGTTCTTTTTAAAAAATGTTCTCCCCCTTTGTCTATCCGTCTACATTTATATTTAAACTCCAACTATTGAATCCTTTTCAGCCCCCTTTTTCTTTATAGTTGTAAAAGAAAAAACCTTTTATTATTACCCCATGTTCCTTTCACTTTCCAACTTGTAATAATCCTTTACTATGTATACCCTTTTGACCTTTCATTATTAACCTACTGTTTCTAATTTTAATTAGTAAAAGTGTTCTAAAAGCTTGTCCTTTCCACTAATTGGTCCGTATTTTATTTCTTAATTGATTAGTGAGATTCCCTCAAGCTAGACTTCCTAAATTACCCCTGAAACCACTACACTCACTGCCCATCAACTATAACCAAATCCATCTAATTAATCAGCTAAACTACAACACCTATAATGAATTCAATCTTCTCAATTCAATAAGCAATTCAAGCTAGAAACTTAAACGAAATAAAAAATGGCATAAAAAATGAAAACCATTGATACAGGACAAAATCCTACTGAACTAACAAGATCAAATTTTTGATACAGATACATAGACTAACCTTGAAACGAATGACATCTCTAAATTAACATCAGGCAAAGCAGATTGAATGTAGTGAGATTAAAAGTAATAGGAAACCAACTTGGGAAATTGTTACGGATTTACCACAAATGATCTATGAACACTGATTAGCTTGAAAGGGAACAGACTAAGATCAGAGAGGCCAAACATACATACTAACAGTTTTTAGAGACCAAAAGGAAGAAACAAATAAAAAGTTTAAGGAAATTGACAAATTCATGATAATAGCCTAAACAAACAAACAATTTACGACATTTGAGTGACCAAACCATTTGATTCAATGTGATGAACAAATGGAAACATACGACTAAGAAGGAGAAGAAGAAAGATGAAAATTAAATGAAAACTAAAAGATAACAAAAGAAAAGAGAATTGAAAAATACCCGGAACTCAGGCGGACCAAATATTGGAAACTCCTCGTCCCTTTGCTTTGGACTGAAGCGGACCTTAATTGCGTGTTTGCAATATGGAAACATACGACCAAAGTCTTATTCAGTCCCAAAGATCCTCATAGTGCCGAGTTTCAGATTAGAAGAAAGTTAGGGCTTAGCTTATGTGATTCAATATTCGAGGCATCAGAGGGGGATTTGAGGGAAAAGGGGCATGGGGAGGTTGTGGGGGTTGTGGGTTGTTGATTTGGGATGGTTTAGAGACCGCGCCGCCACCGGGATCTTGTGGCGGCAGTTAGGGTTCTTGGTTTGGAATCGAGATTTATAGTATCCAGGTTAGATTCGAAGGGAGGTAAGCACAGGAGTGGAATAAGAAGGTCGTGAGGGTTCGATGTTGTAAAGATGGGGGCGTTTGGGCCAGGATCGGAGTGGTTGTTACCGGATTAAGGGCAATGGAGTATGAGATGAGTCTATGTGGTTTAAGGGGTCTTTGACATATTAAAATGAGTTTGATTAATCTGGGCCGTTGGATGATGGGATCCAACGGCCGTGATTAATTAACTTAAATGAAAACGGGGTCGTTTAAGGTAATACGGGGCGGATCGGGTTGGGAACGGGTATAAGGGTGATCTTTGGACCGTTGGATTGATTTGATCCAACGGTACTGGTTGAAAACGATAAAACAACGTCATTTGAAATGTTTGAGAGGCCTGGCCATTTGGACCGGGTTATGCATCTGCTTGGGCCTGATTTTATTTTAAAAGGAAATTGGCCCAGTTCCGATTTTGTTCTTCATTTTTATTTTGCTTCTTTTTTCTTTTATTTCTTCCTAATTTAATATTTCCTAATTTAAAGACCAAAGAATCCTAGATTATTTGTAAATCCAAAAATTAACTTAAAAATACTAATTAACTATTAATAATAATTATCACGTAAAATTAAATGCCAATTAAAACACAATCACATAATTGGACATTAAATGCTAATATTGCAAAAAATACATATTTTGTGATTTTCATTCTTTTAAAACCAAATATGGTTTAATTAATTCCTAATTGTAATATTAGATCCTAAATGCACATTCGACATATATTTTTGTATTTTAAAATAAAAAATAAAAAAAACATTCACAGACAAAATATACAAATAATTAACAACATGCTACGAAAACTCTCAAAATTGCGTGTAAAGGGCAATTATTATTTTTTTGATTTCTTTTGGAGTAATTCTTGTGAAGCAAAAATCATGTGCTCACAGCTGCCCCTCTTTGTCCAGAAACACAAAGAGTTGTCGCACAAAGATAAAGTGGGCGGATACGAGCAATTTTTGCTCATTTGAATACTCTGTGTGAAGCATTTTTTGAAAGATCTGACCGAACCTATGCTTCGAAGGTTTCCTACATATCCCTGGCTAAAAACAAATCAGGTCAATGTAGTTCGGGAAGTTTTGGTAGCTGGGACTACCAGGAGCTGTGGTTTCACTGATACTGTTGTCGTTGCTATTGCTACTGCTTATTGACCCTATTGTCTATGTTTTGAAGATTGACAAATGAATATAAGGAGAAGGACATGGTCTATCATGAGAAACACAGTTTAGTGATAACCACTGCACATGGAAGGTACATGAAGAAGATATGTACTGAAGCACATGCAATAAATATCTTCTGAAGATAATCGAAAAGGTTGCATTGAGTTCTAAGAGGAATAGACCTCTTAAGATAAGAGAACACAATCCTAAGCCAGGATAAGGATGAGAGTTCGTAGTAGTTAAGGACTGAAATTGACAAAGGGATAAGCGACATAGTCTTGATCAAATTCTAACTGCTGATCTATTTAATTAACTTAGTTGTTCTCTTTTACAGGTAATGCACATAAGCAGAAGTAAAGCATATTTGATAGGAAAAAGAATCGAGTCTGTTTTACAAGCAATATATGCGAGATACAATTGTGCACATCTGAAGCTACATGAACTAAGATAGAAGAACCAGTTTCATCATTGTGTTTATTCAAAGATCTAGTTCAATTATAGTAGGTTTTCATATCGTACCTTTTAGATTTTTATAGAATTAATTGTAATTGGCGCATTGAGTATTCAAGTTAGAGTTAACTTGAAAGTGTCGCAATAGTTGAGGCTGTGTGCCACACTGGGATTTGAGTTAATCCTTAGGTTTACAAAGTGTCTTTGTAAATGCAATTTTTGGCTCAGTGATTTTAGTGGAGTTTGGGAAAATCCTACTGAGTAGTAGGTTGTGGTTTTTTCACCTTTTGAGCCAGGTGTTTTCCACGTAAAATATCTGTGTACTTTACTTTCAACATTTATTATTCCGCAATCTGCTGTAGTTAGAACACGTAGAAGAACCATGTTCTTCTAGTACGAAAATTAGGTACCACACAAATCACCCCCACTTGTGTGGTATTGACATATAGAACATCAATTGGTATCAGAGCAGGTTATCCTTGAAGAGGTTAACACCTTAGGAAAGATCAACATGAGTGCTCCACCTGGGAACTGGGAAGGGCAATCCACTACTAGGCCTCCTCTCTTCAATGGACTCTACTACTCTTGGTGGAAAAATAGAATGAGGGATCACATCATGGGAGAAGATTATGAGCTTTGGGATATCATCACTGATTTTCCTTTAGCTACAACCAAGAAGAATGCTGAAGGAGTAGATGTTCCGAAGACAAGAGTAGATTGTGCTACTGAGGATCTAAGGAAATGGGAGAAAAATGCTAAAGCCAAGAAATGGTTGGTATGTGGATTGGGTCTGGATGAGTATAGCAGGATTCAAGGCTGTGCTACTGCCAAAGAGATATGGGACACTCTACAAGTGGCTCATGAAGGAACACCTCAGGTAAAGAGATCAAGAGGAACTCTACTGTATTGTCAATATGAAAACTTTACTATGAAGGAAGGAGAAACTATTCAAGAAATGTATACCAGGTTCACTACACTGACTAATGAACTGGGGTTTCTTGGAAGTATTATTCTGGAAGAAGACAAGGTGGAGAAAATCCTAACTAAGGTTCTGCCAATCTCCTGGGAAAGCAAAATCACTGTTGTTCAAGAATCAAAGAACATTGCTACTCTAAAGTTAGATGAACTAATTGGAAACCTCACTGCCTATGAACTAAGTAGGCAAACAATGAAAATGGATGCTCCAAAGAAAGAAAGAAGTCTGGCTCTTAGAATTTCAAAAGGATCAGATATTGAATATGAGGAGATGGCTATGATAACCAGAGATTTCAAGAAATTCCTTATGAGAGGAAAGGCCACTTCAAAAGGTACAACATTCAGCAAATCCAGAGCTCCAGAGAAACAAACCAATGAAGGTTGTTACAAGTGTGGGAAGACTGATCACCACATCAGAAATTGCCCACAATGGGAGATTGAATGGAAGAAAGAAAGAATTGAAAGAAGAAACAGGAAGAAGGAACAGGTTCAACCAAGAAGGAATAAGGGATCAACCAAAGCCATGGTTGCTGCATGGGGAGAAACATCAGATGAGGACTCAGAAAATGAAGCTGAAGATGAGCAAGATCTTATGGCCATCAGAGAGTCAGAAGATGAACATGAGGTAAGTATCCGACACCTTAAAGAAAAGATAAAATTTTTATCCAAAGAAAAACTGGCTGACTTGTTGATGGACTTCATACATGAGTATGAAATATTAAACAGTGAGAAAGATGTTCTGTCTAAAGAATGTGTTATCCTAGAAGAAAAATGTAAATGACTTGAGTCTAGGGCTGATAAGAGTGACAACATAAGTACTGAGTTGAAGAACCAGGTTCATCAATTTGAAAATAAAAATCTAGAACTCAAATCTGAAAACATTAAACTAAAATTAGGGCAAGGTAAGAAAAAGGCCGATCAATCATCTCTCATCCTAGAAGAAAATTTAAGAAATATGAAAGATGAAATGTACAAGAAAGATGAGTTGATTAAAGTCTTAAAAGAAGATTTAGGAAAGGTGAAGCATGAATTAGACAGAACATGCAAATGGAACAAGGCTTCTGATGCACTATCTTGGCTACAAGAACATCATAGTAGCAATAAGAGAGGACTTGGATTTGGGACTCAAGCTCCAATATGGGATCCCAAAAACAAGTATCTCACACTTTATGAGAATAAGATTTGCACACACTATGGTAAGACTGGCCATTACAAAAATGAATGTAATGCTAGAGAAAAGGCTGGTCAAAAGAACAAAGCTTTTGTTAAAGAAAAGCATAAACTGCCAACTTGGGCAAAGAAAAATTTGATTTATTCGTTTGCCCATAGAAAAGGACCCAAACTAGTTTGGGTTCCCAAGACTAACCCATGATTTCTTTTGCAGGATCAAGTGAAAGGAAGTAGCCAAATATAGTACATGGATAGTGGCAACACAAAACATATGACTGGTAACAAGAACCAGTTCCTTTCACTTGAGAACCTAAAAGGAGGCAATGTCTCCTTTGGAAATGGAAAGAAATGTGAGATCATTGGTGTTGGAAAGGTAGGAAAAACAGACTCTCATTCCATTGAGAATGTCTATTTGATAGATGGCTTAAAGTATAGCTGATAAGTGTGTCACCACTGCATGACAAAGGTAACCTTGTGGCTTTCACTTTCACAAAATGCTTTGTGATTAGCCTTACTACTAACAAGATTACTTTGCAGGGAAGGAGAGTTAACAATATTTACATTGTAGATTTGTCAACTCTTTTTGATAATGAACTCACTTGCTTAAGTGTGGAAATTAGTGATCCCCTCATTTGGCACAAAAGACTTGGTCATGCAAGTGTGAATCAATTAAACAAATTAGTCTCCAAGGACTTGGTAATAGGTCTACCTAATATCAAGTTCAAGGAAGACAAGGTTTGTGAGGCATGTGCAAGGGGGAATCATGTAAGATCATCCTTTAAACCTAAGAAAATGGTAAGTACTAGCAAGACATTGGAACCGGTTCATATGGATCTTTGTGGTCCAATGAGAGCCATGAGCAGAGGTGGTAAAAGATATGAATTGGTGCTAGTTGATGATTATTCTAGGTTTACTTGGGTGTTGTTTCTAACCTCTAAAGATGAAGCATTTGAAATGTTCACTGCTTTTATTAAGAAAACCCAAAAGTAATTAGGAAATCAACTGGCATCCATTAGGTCTGATCATGGAACTGAATTTGAAAATGCAAAATTTTCTGAATTGTGTGATGAATATGGAATAGATCACAATTTCTCTACCCCTAGGACTCCTCAACAAAATGGGGTAGTTGAAAGGAAGAATAGAACCCTTGAGGATATGGCAAGGACTATGTTACTTTCTAGTAAACTACCTCATAGCTTCTGGACAGAGGCCATAAACACTGCTTATTACATAATAAACAGATGCATGACTAGGCCTCTTGTAGAGAAAACTCCCTATGAGTTACTTAAAGGGAGAAACTAAATATATCCCACCTTAGGGCATTTGTTTGCAAGTGTTATGTGCACAACAATGGCAAAGACTCCTTAGGGAAGTTTGATCCTAGAAGTGATGAGGGAGTATTCTTGGGATATTCTTCACATAGCAAAGCATATAAAGTATTTAATAAAAGAACCCTATGTGTTGAAGAAAGTGTACATATTGTATTTGACGAATCTACAACTCTTTCAGAGAGACATGAACATGAAGATGAAGCCATTGGACTGGTGAGAAAATTAACTGAAGTCACAACACAAGTCAAGGTTGCACCAAAAGAAGGAGCAGGTGATGAAACAGGTCCATTCACCCCAGGCAATGTGACAGGTGAAACAATCCAAAGGATCCTGCTTCTGATCGTATTCCTCTACATTATGACAATGAAGGAGAAACCAGAATAAATCAGATGGTTGGAAAACGATACAAGTATTTGACTTCTCATCCCATTGAGAACATCATAAATGATCCAACATCAAGAGTCAAGAAAAGATCACAACTGATAAAACCTATGCACATTTGATGCCTTTCTGTCTCTTATTGAACCTAAAAATATGAGTGAAGCTCTACAAGATGCAGATTGGGTCAATGCTATGCAAGATGAACTCAATCAGTTTTAAAGAAGTCAAGTTTGGCACTTGGTTCCAAAACCTAAGGACAGATCAATCATTGGAAAAAAATGGGTTTTTAGGAACAAATTGGATGAAGATGGAACTGTTACAAGAAATAAGGCAAGGCTGGTGGTTCAAGGCTATAGTCAAGAGGAAGGCATTGACTATGATGAGACTTTTGCTCCAGTTGCTAGACTTGAAAAATAGGGTCCTCATACCTTTTGCAGCACATATGGAATTTACTCTTCATCAAATGGATGTCAAAAGTGCCTTCCTAAATGGCTATCTCAAGGAAGAAGTGTTTGTAAAACAAACTCCAGGATTCTAAAGCAAAGAATGTCCTGAATATGTTTACAAGTTAGATAAAGCTCTATATGGTCTCAAGCAGGCACCAAGATCTTGGTATGAGAGGTTGTCAAAATTTCTCCTGGAGTATGGATACAAATGAGGTAAAATTGACAGTCTATTTTTAAAAGAAAAAGGTAAAGATCTTCTTGTCGTACAAATATATGTTGATGATATCATATTTGGGGCCACTTCAGATAAGTTATGCAAGGAATTTGCAAAACTAATGGGCAGTGAATTTGAAATGAGTATGATGGGTGAACTAACTTTTTCCTTAGGCCTACAGATAAAAAAAGGCTCAAACGGAACCATGATTCATCAACAGAAATATACAAAGGAACTAATCAAGAAGTTTAAAGTGGAGGACTCTAAAGAAATAGATACACCTATTGCAACTACCACTAAATTAGAGGCTGATGAACATGGTTCATCAGTTGATCAAAAATTATATAGGGGTATGATTGGTTAACTCTTGTATCTTACTGCAAGTAGACCTGATTGAGTGAAGCTCTACAAGTTTCAAATTGGGTCAATGCTATGCAAGATGAACTCAATCAGTTTGAAAGAAGTCAAGTTTGGCACTTGGTTCCAAAACCTAAGGACTGGCCAATCATTGGAACAAAATGGGTTTTTAGAAAAAAATTGGATGAAGATGGAACTGTTACAAGAAATAAGGCAAGGCTGGTGGTTCAAGGCTATAGTCAAGAGGAAGACATTGACTATGATGAGACTTTTGCTTCAGTTCCTAGACTTGAAGCATTGTACCTTTAGGACTTTGTGCACATTTTCAGGCTAATCCTAAAGAGTCCTATTTGACTTCTGTAAAAAGGATATTGAGATACTTGAAAGGGACCACTGAATTATGTCTATGGTATCCTAAAGGTAGTAAATTTGATCTAGTAGGATATGCTAATGCTGACTATACAAGTTTTCTGGTGGATAGAAAAAACACTTCAGCTATGGCTCATTTTCTTGGTTCATGTCATGTATCATGGGCTACCAAGAAACAGAACTCAGTAGCATTATCTACTGCTGAGGCTGAATGTGTAGCTGCTGCTTCTTGTTGTGCTCAACTTCTGTAGATCAAGCAATAATTAGTAGACTTTGGTATCGAAGTAGGATTCATACCAATCTTCTGTGCAACACTAGTGCTATAAGTATGACAAAGAACCCGGTTCATCATAAAAGAACCAAGCACATAGATGTCAGACATCATTTCTTGAGAGACAATTATGAGAAATGGCTAATTTCCATAGAATTCTATGCAACTAATAAGCAAATAGTTGACATATTCACCAAGGCTTTAAGTAGATAAAATTTTGAAAGGAATAGGTTGGAGTTAGGGATGATTAAGATCACCTAAAAGAATCAGTTCAGAAAGCACATGATTTTTTATATATATATATATTTGAAAAAACATTGGTTAGGAGTTCTTAATTTGTGTGAATATTAGACTAATCTCTACTCAATCTCATACTGTAAATAGTATACTCTTGTGTCATGTGTTTATGAAATTCATTAAACTCTTACAAAATTTTTATTTTTTCATATGAGGCATATTCAAGAGAAGTGTCATTTGAAGAACCTGGTTCATCAAAATATGCTCATGAAAAGCTCAGGTATGTTTCTATTCTTTGCACAATTAGAAAAATTTAATAATCCATTATGAGCAAGAATCCTAGATATACCAAAAGTCCTAAATACTATCCGTTGTAACGTTGAACCAATTCCATTGAAACTAGAATTCCAAATTTAACGGAAACCTTACTTAATTCCTTGCCATTAATTCTTATTCGTAAGGAAACCGGATTCTATTATGATTAGACCTCTAAGTGACCACTGAAAAGTTGCAAAATAAGGGTAATTATTACCTCCTTTAAAACCCCCAAAACACTCTTCTATTCTTTATTCTTCAAAATACCTGAACTCTTCCTCCTTCGTGTCTATAACTCTCCATAGCTTCCACACCACAAGATTCACTTAGGGTTTCAGAATTCTATCAAAATGACAAATCCTCAAGATAACCCAGGCACTCTACCGCCTGTCTCACCCAACACCTCATCTTCCACACTACCTGTTGAAAATCCTAAACCTAGATTCCGTCGCAAGAAAATGCTGGCAAGAAATACTGTAGCAACTGGTTCTTTAAGGAAAACCTTGACTGAAAAACTTTAATCAAGTCAAAGGAAGGCAAGCCCTGTAACTGAGTCCAACTCGAGCTCAGAATCTGATAATTCCATCACCACAAGAGAAAGTGAAGAACTAGGGTCTTCTGTTCAGACCAAAATCAAGAAGCTCGAAGGGAAGTTGATACATGCTATGTGTTTACAGATATGGTTGAGCGGGAAGAAAATATGTTTGTTCTGATAGGGGCTGTTAGAGATATATGTGGGGGTGAGTATAAAAAGTTGAAAAAGAAGAGGAAGAAGGAGATCGTAGCCATTTGTGGGAATGGAGGAGAATAAGTATCAAAGTTAGGGGGAAGTGGATCAGGGGAGGCAGCTGAGGGGTTGATAAATCTGAGCAAAGTAGATGAACCTGGTTCATCTGATGAGGAGAGTCTAGATGACTTACTAAAAAGAGCGGGGACAAGTTATGACCCAAAGAAACGAAAAGCCTCATCACAAACAACCCCTGCTGCAGCAAAACCAACCAAGAAAATCAAGAAATCACCATCCAAGTCTACTGTTAGGATTAGAGCTACAAGAAGCTGAGTTAGAGAGAGTGAAGAGGAATTAAAAGGGCCTTGGAGGAAAGCAAGAAAAAGAAGAAATAAAAAGGGAAACAAAAGATTGGCCAAAGTTCAGAGACTGTTTCCGAGGAAGAAGAATAGGAGATGGAACATGTCCATCTAGATGATAGTCCCACTGTGAAAATTCCAGTTGTAAAGTCCTAGGGAACCAGGACTTCTGCCAAAAAGTCTACCAAATCAGTACCTACTGAATCTACTCTTGCCAAAAGAACAAGGTCAGCTGGAAAATGAAAGCAAATCAAGACTGCTGAAGAAGATGATGAGTGGAGAAGTGAGGAAGAAGAGGAAGAATCTGAAAAAGAACAGGACAAGCATGCCATGTTTGGTAAAAGAAAATTTTGAAGGGAAGACTGCTCAGGGACCTGGAGGAGCCAGGGATGATAAAGCTTCTGTCTGCTTTATAAGCTCAAGGCTGGAAGAACATGGTTCTTCCGATGGATGGAATGTTGGCTAGGACTGAACTTATTGAGTTTATGGCAAATGGAACAATAAAAAATGGGGTAGTGACTAGCAAGGTGAAGGGTGTAAAGGTAAAGTTTGGCGCATTGAAGCTGGGAAAGATCTTAGGCATCCCTAGTGAGGGATGTGATGATTATACAAGGCAGAGGTGGCCTTGCCTAGATGGATTGCCCACTGATCTTCAGATTACCAGAAACTTTTGTAACACTACATCAGAGGAAGAAGTGCCTGAGGCCACAATTGTTCAGAAAAGTGAAATGAGGCTAGACCACAAAGTGCTCTTCGAATTTGTCAAATGTCTTCTACCTAGACAGGAAAGGAGACATACAACAAATTACATGGATCTGGTCCTTATGCAATGTTTGAATGATGGTTAGCAAATCAATTAGCCTACCTTCATTGTGAAGCTACTTGGCAGGGTGCTGAATGGATCAAAAGCTCATGCCATTCCGTGTGGATTTATCTTGACAACTGTGCTTGAAAGATTAAATGTTCCTCTGAAGAAGTGGGAAATAGCATCGAGCAAAGAACACTTTGGTAGCAAGACACTTCAAGCCTGTGACTATCTGCTCAGCACAGCTCCAGTTGAACCTGATTCATCAGCAAAAACTCTCGTGAACATCAAGGTCAGAGCCTTAGTTAAGGAGGTTGGAGCAAAGGATGCTGAAATAGCAAGGCTTCAAGCAAGAGTTGCTGAATTGGAGGGAGAGAGAAATGGGTTGAGAGCTGAACTTGCAAGAGAAAAGGAGAAAAAAGAAGGAATGCTCAAACAAATGTTAAACCTACTACAAACCCAACCCTCAAGCTCTTCTAAGCCTTAGCTATTAATGTGCACCAGTCAAGACCCCTCAGTGACCCAGTTTGGGAGTTTTTTTTTAGATATTTATATCTTTATTTTGCTCATGGTTGGATAATTCTGCTTTTCTTTTTGTGGACTGCAATGTAGGAACTACTTGCTTATTAATGAATGATGCTTATCTTGTCTTTGTTAAATCTGATCTTTATAGTTATTTTCCGGATTGAGTTAATTAAAGCACGTGTTCACTTGCAGTTGCCCCAGTGGCCATGAGTACTGATTAAATGACTGATTTCACGTTAATTATTAAACTTTTCGATGATGCCAAAAGGGGGAAGATATGTGCCTAAAATGTTTTATCTGAACAAGTGATGTTTATGACCTAACTTAAATCTGGTTCTTTATGAAAATTGAATTCTCTAAAAATTCAAAGTGTTGATATTTCAGCCAAGATTCACAAGTTCTATGATTACTAAAAGCACAGAGTTTGTCATCATCAAAAAGGGGAAATTTGTTGGGTATGTTTTGAAGATTGACCAATAAACATAAGGAGAAGGACATGGTCCATCATGAGGAACACATTTTAGTTATAACCATTGCATATGGAAGGCACGTGAACAAGATATGTACTGAAGCGTATGCAATAAATATCTTCTGAAGATAATCGAAAAGGTTTCATTGAGTTCTAAGAGGAACATTCCTCTTAAGATAAGAGAACACAATCCTAAGTGAGGACACAGATGAGAGTTTGTAGTAGTTAAGGACTGAAATTGACAAAGGGATAAGCGACAGAGTCTTGATCAAACTCTAACTGCTGATCTATTTAATTAACTCATTTGTTCTCTTTTACAGGTAATGTACATAAGCAGAAGTAAAGCATATTTGAGTGCAAAAAGAATCGAGCCTGTTTTGCAAGCAATATATGCGAGATACAAGTGTGCACATCTAAAGCTAAATGAACTAAGATAGAAGAACCAGTTTCATCATTGTGTTTATTCAAAATCTAGTTCAATTGTAGTAGGTTTTCATATTGTACCTTTTAGCTTTAATAGAAGAAATTGTAATAGGTTCATTGAGTATTCAAGTTAGAGTTAACTTGAAAGTGTTGCAACAGTTGAGACTGTGTGCCACACTGGGATTAGAGTTAATCCTTAGGTTTAAAAGTGTCTTTGTAAATGCAGTTTTTGGCTCAGTGATTTTGGTGGAGTTTGGGAAAATCCTACTGAGTAGTAGGTCGTGGTTTTTTCACCTTTTGAGCCAAGTGTTTTCCACATAAAATATCTGTGTACTTTACTTTCAGCATTTATTATTTCGCAAACTCATGTAGTTAGAACACGTAGAAGAACTAGGTTCTTCTAGTGCGAAAATTAGGTACCACACAAATCACCCCCCTCTTGTATGGTGTTGACGTATAGAACATCAGACTCTCTTATTACACCAAGAGGAAAAGTAAAGCTAAGCTAGCTATGCCTATTAACTATGAGTTACAAGAGTCCTATCCATAATTCTCTTGAAACCTTGATCTTGAGTCTTAGCTAATTTTGCCATAGACTTCGATCTATATCTTTATGCTCGCGACTTGTAGGTGCTCGTTTCTTTCTGCAATATTGAGTAAAACAGGATTGGCGGAGCTTGTGACTTCAATCAGGTTTCGAGCGATCCGTACGCTTGTTTGCTTCACACTGGAGTTCATTTCTTTTTTGTTCTTTTCTTTTTTTTATTTATTCTGGATTTAGACTCATTCCATCGGTTATCTCGCACCTTGTGTTTGGAGGTCGACCTACTTAAGGTACCAAAACAAACAAACGAATAAAATTTTTGCCTCAGTTTTTGCTAGAAAATTTCTTGAGTTAGTTGTGACACATATCTAAGCAATCAAATCAGGATTGTGTATCCCTGTGAATGGATCCAGGTTATGCTAGAAAATGAACGGGTTATGCCGGAAAAAGAAAAGGGTCTCCGGTTATGCCGTGACAGGAAGAAAAAAATCCTCGATTTTTTGGTTTGGATTTGGAAAGAAAAAGCTCCTTGGGTTATGCTAGGGAGATCCTTGGGTTTTTGGCCGGGATTCGGAAAGAAAAAGCTCCTTGGGTTATGTCACGACCCGAATTTTTCCCCGTCATCGGGATCGTGATGGCGCCTACTCGTGGTAGCTAGGCAAGCCAATTTATTCAACATTATCCTATGCATACCATCATTTTTATAATCATACTTAATAACAAGAGAAATAATTACTCAATTTAATAAATGCGGAAGTCTTTCTAAATAGAGATGAATAATACTAAGGTAAAACACTGATAAAATCCTCTACCCAAGATACAGAATCACCAACTCACGAACTACTAAAGAATACTACACATAATGGTCTGAAAAAATAATAAATATCCGTATGTCTCGAAATAATGAGACCACAACAAATAACATAAGTAAATAGAAGAGGCGCCGGGCCTGCAGACGCCTGCAAGCTACCTCGGTCTCGAAATGCTCAAAACTCTCATGAGTACCCTGCTGCTGCTGCTGCTCGAAACCTGGACCTGTGTAAAAATGCACAGAAGTGCAGTATCAGCACAATTCGACCCCATGTGCTGGTAAGTGCCTGGCCTATCCCGACGAAGTATTGACAAGCCTAGGACCAGACACTCACACAAACCTGTGCAGTTCTATATATATACACCACAAGATAACAAGAAATACCAAGTAACAAATTAAACAAGGAGTATCATAATAGGGGAAAACACAACAATTCAACAACTTACTATTAAATCAGTAATGAAAATAAGAGTATAATGAAAACAGTTAATATCAAGACAAGGAATATCAAATAGTTGCACGGCATCACCCTTCGTGCTTTTACTCTCATCCTCACATCCATGGCACGGCATGATCCTTCATGCATGGTTCAAATAACAACGGAACATAATGTTCCTTCGTGCATAATCAATATCACAAGGCACAGCATGATCCTTCATGCATAATCAATAACAAGGCACGACATTTCTCTTTGTGCATAATCAATAATATAAGGCACGGCATGATCCTTCGTGCATAATCAATAAAACAAGGCATGACGTTACCCTTCCTGCAAAAATTAGTAAACAAGCACGGCATCACCCTTCGTGCATTATCACTCTTCCTCACCCAAATAATAATTACAGTTAAGGGAAAAAGAATGAAAACAATAATCATGAACCCTCCCGGCAAGGGACACATTAATTATCACAACATGGTGCCGGCAAGGGAAAACAATAATCAACTTTACAATAAAGTCCCGGCAAGGGAAACAATGCTCAATTTCACAACCCGGCAAGGGTTCAAGATTTCATCATAAAAACATCCCACAATAGATATCGACAAACGACTCACGGTCATGCTAGACGCCAGTGTATGGATGCTCGTCACCACAGCCCATACACCACACTCGATCACATAGCAATTGGCATATAAATCCTATTACCTCAAGTTAGGATAGATCAAACACTTACCTCTAGCCTTGAAGTCGAATTTATCCTTCAACTATAGCTTTACCTCGAATTTCAGCTTCAACTTGCTCGAATCTAATCACAATTGATTCAATTACATTAATAAATACTACTCCCTCCGTTTCAATTTATGTGAACCTATTTCCTTTTTAGTCCGTGCCAAAAAGAATGACCACTTTCCTTATTTGGAAATAATTTACCTTTATGCAATGATTTATAGCCATACAAAATAAAGGTGCCTCATTTTACACCACAAGATCAAAAGTCTTCTCTCTTTTCTTAAACTCCGTGCCCAGTCAAATGGGTTCACATAAATTGAAACGGAGGGAGTATATAACTTGGTTTGGATGCTTAAAAATGGTTTTCTCAAAGTTTATCCCAAAATTTCCCAAAAAGCCCCTGGTCCCTCGTGGTCGGAACTCGGGGTTCGGACCAAAATCCGGTTACCCATTCCCTCACGAGTTCAAATATATGATTTGTTTCAAAATCGGACCTCAAATCAAGGTCCAATTCCCCAATTCATGAAAAACCTAGGTTCTACCCAAAAACAAGAATTTCTACCATGAAAACCTTTGATTTCTCTTGAAAAACATGTTTAATGATGTTAGGAATTGAATGAATTAAGTAAAAAGTGACTTACAAGGGTTTTGGAGTGATTTTGCTCTTGGAGAATCTTGTGTGGTGTGTTGGGTTTTGAAAGAATGAAGAAAAGAGGTGTAAAATTCGTTTAAGTATCAGATTGCACAGCTGCGGTTATGGGAATTGCGAACGTTCGTTCGCAATTGCGAACATAGCAGTTTTGGGGACTGTTGCTCTCGCATTTGCGAGAAAAAGTCCGCATTTGCGAACTCTGGCCCAAGGTCTGCCAGTCTCGCATTTGCGAGACTTCCTTCGCATTTGCGAGCTTGGGGTGATTTCTGGGTTCATCTCATTTGCGATATTCTTCTCGCATTTGCGAGCCTGGGTATTTTCCTGCCATCTTCGCATTTGCGAAGATTGGTTCGCATTTGTGAACCAAGGCCCAAGCTTCGTCTTCTCGCAATTGCGAGAATTTCTTCGCAATTGCGAAGATACCAGATGGGTGAAAATACCAGCTGTGTTATTTTTCAGAATTTGCTCCAGCGGCCTATCAAATCTTTATCCGAGCCCTCGGGCTCCAAACCAAACATGCACAAAACTTCAAAAACATATTACAAACTTGCTCGTGCAATCAAATCGCCAATATAACATCGTTTTCATCAAATCAAGCTTCAAGTTCATGATTATCTTCCTTTAACTTCATTAACTTTCAAATTTGGAACTCAAGGTTCAAGACACATCAAACGACATCCAAATGTCACCAAACTTTGCAGAAAGCACTTATATAATATTTAAGACTTGTACCGGGTGTCGGAACCAAAATACGAGCCCGATACCATGGTCGTTTAATCCATTTTCATTTAATAATTTCAGCAAAAACAATTTAAGAGAAAAATTCATATCTTGGGCTCTAGGCCTCAAAATTCGACTCTGGACACATGCCCGAGTCCCATATTTTCCTACGGACCTTCCGGGACCGTCCAATCTCGGGTACGGGTCCGTTTACCAAAAATATTGACCGAAGTCAATTATATCAATATTAATATCACTTTTGTTCAAATGTTTCATAGAATTCACATATTCTAGCACAAAATCTTTCCGGCTACATGCCCGAATTATGCACGTAAATTGAGGCAACACAAAATGAGGTTTTCAAGGCCTCAGAAGTGCGGAACAAGTGAGGAAAACGGGTGATGACCATTTGGGTCGTCACATCCTCCACCTCTAAAACAACCGTTCGTCCTCGAACGGACAAGAGAAGGAAGTACCTGAGTCGGGGAACAAATGTGGGTAGCGGCTCCACATATCAGACTCGGACTCCCAGGTCAATGCCTTAGGGGGGTGACCTCTCCACTGAACACGCACAGAAGGAAAATTCTTCGACCTCAACTGTCAAACTTGCCGATCTAGAATGGCCACCGACTCTTCCTCGTAGGATAAATCATTGTCCAATTGGACAGTACTGAAGTCTAACACATGTGTGGGATCGCCGTGGTACCTCCGAAGCGTAGATACATGAAAAAATGGATGCACGACTGATAAGCTAGGTGGCAGAGCTAGTCTGTAGGCCACCTCTCCCACTCGGTCCAGAATCTCAAATGGACCAATACACCTAGGGCTGAGTTTGCCCTACTTACCGAACCTCATCACGCCCTTCATAGGCGATACTCGGTGCAATACCCGCTCACCAACCATGAACTCTACATCTCGAACCTTACGATCCGCATAAGTCTTCTCTGGACTGGGCTGAACGCAATCTCTCCTGGATAGTCTTGACCTTGTCTAAGGCGTCCTGTACTAAGTCTGTACCCAACAACCGTGCCTCTCCCGACTCAAACCATCCGACTGGAGACCGACATCGCCTACCATACAATGCCTCATATAGAGTCATTTGAATGCTGGACTGGTAGCTATTGATGTAGGAAAACTCTGCTAAAGGCAAAAAACTAGTCCCACGAGCCTCTAAAATCAATGACACGGGCTCGGAGCATATCCTCCAATATCTAAATAGTCCTCTCGGACTGGACGTCCATCTAAAGATAGAATGCTATGCTCAACTGAAGCTGGGTGCCTAATTCCTGCTGAACTGCTCTCTAGAAGCGCGAGGTAAACTGCATACCCCGATCTGAGATAATAGATACCGGCACCCTATGAAGACGAACAATCTCCCTGATGTAAATCTCTGCTAGCCTCTCCGATGAGTAAGAGACAGATACCGGAATGAAGTGTGCTGACTTGGTCAGCCTATCAACAACGACCCAAATAACATCAAATTTCCTCCGAGTCAAAGGAAGTCCAGTAATGAAGTCCATTGTGATCCGCTCCCATTTCCACTCGGGAATTTCTATTCTCTTGAATACGCCACCAGGCCTCTGGTGCTCATATTTCACATGCTAACAATTTAGACACCAAACGACATACGCACCGATGTCCTTCTTCATCTTTCTCCACCAATAGTGCTGCCGTAAATCCTGGTACATCTTCGCAGCGCCCGGGTGAATAGAATACCGCGAACTGTGGGCCTTCGCTAAGATCAACTCCCGAATCCCCTCAACATTGGGCATACAAACTCACCCCTGCAATCTCAATACTCCGTCATCATCTAGAGTTACCTTCGTGGCACCTCCTCGCTGTACAGTATCTCTCAAGTCACGCAAATGAGGATCATCAAATTGCCTCTCACGGATACGCTCTAATAGAGATGAACGAGTGACCGTGCAGGATAACACTCTGCTAGGCTCAGAAATGTCTAGTCTCACGAACTGGTTGGCTAAGGCCTGGACATCTAGAGCAAGTGGTTTCTGACTGACCGGAATGTACGCGAGACTACCCATGCAGGCAGACTTTCTACTCAATGCATCGGCCACAACATTGGATTTACCTGGGTGATATATGATAGTAACATCATAGTCCTTCAGCAACTCTAACCATCTCCGCTGTCATAAATTCAACTCCTTTTACTTGAATAAGTACTGTAGGCTTTTGTGATCCGTGTACACCTCGCACGCCACACCATATAGGTAATGCCTCCCGATTTTTAAGGCATGAACCACTGCTGCCAGCTCAAGATCATGAACCGGATAATTCTTCTCATGTATTTTCAACTGTCTTGAAGCGTAAGCAATAACCTTACCATCCTGCATCAATACCTCTCCAAGCCCCGTACGCGATGCATCACAGTAAACTGTGTAAGGCCCTGCACCCGTAGGTAGTATCAGCACTGGTGTTGTAGTCAAGGCTGTGTTGAGTTCTAAAAGCTCGCCTCACACTCGTCTGACCACTGGAACTGGGCACCCTTCTGGGTCAACCTAGTCATCGGGGCTGCAATAGAAGAGAACCCCTCTACATATCGACGGTAGTAACCTGCTAACCCCAAGAAACTCCAAATATCGGTCACTGAAGCTGGTCGAGGCCAATTCTGGACTGCCTCAATCTTCTTTGGGTCCACCTGAATACCTTCCACTGACACAATATGACCCAAAAATGCCATCGAACTCAACCAGAACTCACATTTCGAAAATTTGGCATATATCTGATTATCCTTCAGAGTCTGAAGAGCCACTCTGAGGTGCTGCTCGTGCTCTTCCTGGCTGCGGGAGTATACTGGGATGTCATTTATAAAGATTATTACGAACAAATCTAAATAAGGACTAAACTCCCGATTCATCAACTTCATGAATGCTGCTGGAGCATTGGTCAACCCGAAGGACATAACCAAGAATTCATAGTGCCCGTGTCTAGTGCGAAAGGTTGTCTTAGGAATGTCAGCCGCCCTGATCTTCAGCTGATGGTAGCCGGACCTCAAGTCTATTTTTGAGAACACCCTCGCTCCCTGGAGCTGGTGAAATAAATCATCAATCCTCGGCAGTGGATACTTGTTCTTTATCGTCACTTTGTTTAATTGCCGATAATCAATACACATCCGCATCGAACCATCCTTCTTCTTAACAAATAACACGGATGCTCCCCAGAGAGAAACACTGGGCCTGATAAAGCCCCTTTCTAGAAGATCTTGCAACTGATCTTTTAACTCCTTTAACTCCGGCGAGGCCATACGATAGGGTAGAATAGAGATAGGCTGAGTTCCCAGTGTCAGATTAATATAGAAATCAATATCCCTGTCGAGTGGCATGCCCGGCAGGTCTGAAGGGAAAACCTCGGGAAACCCCCGTACAATAGGAACTGAATCAGTAGAAGGAATTTCCGTGATGGAATCACGAACATACGCCAATTAATCTAGACACCCCTTCTCGACCATGCGTCGAGCCTTAACATAGGAAATAACAGTGCGAACTGAGTGGCCTGAGGTCCCTCTCCACTCTAGCCGGGGTGATTCTGGCAAGGCCAAGGTCACTGTCTTGTCATGACAATCTAAGATAGCATGATACAGGGACAACCAGTCCATCCCTAATATGACATCGAAATCCATCATGTCTAATAGCAATATATCAACATGAGTCTCAAGACCCCCGAATATAACTACACATGAATGATGCACCCGTTCGACTACTATAGAGTCACCCACTAGTGTGGACACATAAACTGGAATATCCAGAGCATAGCTAGGCACAGCCAAATACGGTGCAAAGTAGGAAGACACATATGAATATGTAGACCCGGGGTCAAATAATGCTGAAGCACCTCTGTCACAAACAACAATGGTACATGTAATCACAACATCTGATGCATGTGCCTCTGGCCTGGCTGGTAAAGCATAAAATTGTGGATCAGCGCCTCCCCTCTAAGCTACGTCTCTGGGACGGTCATCCACTGGCTGACCTCTACCACTGGCTGGATGGTCTCCACCTCTACGGTCTCGACCTCCACCTCTACGGTCTCTACCCCCAACTCTGGCAGGCTGTAGGTCAGCTGGGGCCTGAATCATGGGATGAGGACCCCGCTACTGAGTGTTGCCCATCGCTCGAGGGCAAAACCTAACAGGATGACTTGGGTCACCACAAACGAAACAACATTTAGGCCGATGGGGCTGCTGGCCCTGACGACCTAAATGGCCCCCACGAACACTTTGAAGGGGCTGAGCACTAATGGGAGGTTGATCTGAATACTGCTCACGAAACCCACAATCACCTGGTCCACCCTGTGAAGCCTGGAGGGTTGACTGAAAAGGTCTGGAAGAGTGGCCCCTATCAAAAGATTCCCTGCCTCCAGAAGAAGAACCACTAAATCTACCGGAATGACGAGGCCTCTTGTCTGAAAGGGTAACTACCTCCCCGAGCAAGAGCCATCTCAACTCTATTAGCTGCATTAGCTGCCTCCTGAAAAGATATATCACTCCCAACTCCCATAGCCATCTGAAGTCTAATCGGCTAATTTAGCCCATCTATAAACCTGCGGACCCTCTCCCGATCTGTGGGGAGTATCACAACCGCATGATGTGCCAGATCAACAAACCTCGTCTCATACTAAGTGACGGTCATAGTACCCTGCTGGAGGCGCTCAAACTACCTCCGAAGTGCCTCCCGCTGAATAACAGGGAGAAACTTCTCCAGAAATAACTCTGCAAACTGGTCCCATGATAAAGCCGGGGACCCTACTGGTCGAGTCAAACAGTAATCTCTCCACCAAGTCTTGGCGGATCCTGAAAGCCTGAATGTGCAGAAGTCAACTCCATTGGATTCCACTATTCCCATCATCTTGAGAATCTCGTAGAAAGTAAATAAGAAGTCTTGAGGATCCTCAGATGTGGCACCGCTGAAAGTAGTGGTAAACAACTTGAAGAATCGATCAAGTCTCCATAGTGAATTAGAAGTCATGGCCGCTCCATCTCCGGCCTGAGCTGTGGCACCTGACTGAGTGGCCACAGCTGGCTGAACCACTAGTGCCTGAGGCTGGGGAGCTACTGGCTCCGGAGTACGTGCAATAGGAGTCTGGACCCCTCCTCCAGCCTGAGAAGCGGCTGGTGCAGCTGGTAATAAGCCTGCTCTGGCAACGCTGTCCATGAAACCCGCTATTCTGACTAGATCCTCCCAAAGATCCGGGGTAAATAAGGCCTCCCCTGGGACCTGAGCTGGGCCCACTGGAGCTGCTGGGGCTGGAACCTCCTCACCAACCTCAACATGGGGCTCCACCTCTGGAATAGCTGCCTAGGGCTGAGCTCTGCCATTACCACGGCCTCCAATACGACCTCGACCCCTGCCCCTCACGGGAGCTGCCTGGGGCTTAGGCTGCTGATCAGCAGATGAAGAAGCGCATGTCCTCACCATCTGCGAAAGGATAGAGTAGAAATTCAATCAATATTTGAGGAACAAGTCGCACGACAAGAAGGAACAAATGAGAGACGCTTTCCTAACTCAATAGACTCTAGAGGACAAGTACAGACGTCTCCATACCTACCACTCAAACTCTACTAAGCTTGTTCGTGAGTGGTGAGACCTATGTAACCTAGAGCTCTGATACCAACTTGTCACGACCCGAATTTCCCCCCATCATCGGGATCGTGATGGAGCCTACTCGTGGTAGCTAGGTAAGCCAATTCATTCAACATTATCCTGTGCATATCATCATTTTTATACTCATACTTAATAACAAGAGAAATAATTACTCAATTTAATAAATGCGGAAGTGTTTCTAAATAGAGATGAATAATACTAAGGTTAAACACTGATAAAATCGTCTACCCAAGATGTGGAGTCACCAACTCACGAACTACTGAAGAATACTACACATAATGGTCTGAAAGAAAATAATAAATATATGTCTGTCTCGGAACAATGAGACCACATCAAATAACATAAGTAAATAGAAGAGGCGCCGGGCCTGCGGACGCCTGCAAGCTACCTCGGTCTCGAAATGCTCAAAACTCTCACAAGTACCCTACTGCTGTTGCTGCTGCTTCTGCTCGAAACCTGGACCTGTGCAAAAACGCACCGAAGTGCAGTATCAGCACAATCCGAACCCATGTGCTGGTAAGTGCCTGGCCTATCTCGGCGAAGTAGTGACAAACCTAGGACCAGACACTCACATAAACTTGTGCAGTTCTATATATGTACACCACAAGATAACAAGAAATACCAAGTAAAAAATTAAACAAAGAGTATCATAATAGGGGAAAACACAACAATTCAGCAACTTCTATTAAACCAGTAATGAAAATCAGAGTATAATGGAAATAGTTAATTTCAAGACAAGGAATATCAAATAGTTGCACGACATCACCCTTCGTGCTTTTTCTCTCATCCTCACATCCATGGCACGGCATGATCCTTCGTGCATGGTTCAATAACAAGGCACGGCATTACCCTTCGTGCATAATCAATATCACGAGGCACGACATGATCCTTCGTGCATAATCAATAACAAGGCACGGCATTAACCTTCATGCATAATCAATAATAAGGCACGGCATTACCCTTCGTGCAATAATCAATAAAACAAGGCACGACATTACCCTTTGTGCAAAAATCAGTAAACAAGCACGACATCACCCTTCGTGCATTATCACTCTTCCTCACCCAAATAACAATCACAGTTAAGGGCAAAAGAATGAAAATAATAATCATGAACCATCCCAGCAAGGGACACATTAATCATCACAACATGGTCCCGGCAAGGGAAAATAATAATTGTGAGCACATGATTTTTGCACCACGCAAATAATTCCAAAATTAAAATAAATATGTTTTTGAGTGCAATTACTTGCTTTGCTTGAAGTTAGTTATATTTTTGTGTGTTTGAATAAGTAAGAAATTAGAAAAAATCAAAAAAAAATAGTAGTAAGTAATTTGTTAGTTTAGTTAATTAGGAAATTAGTAAAATAGCTTAAGTAGTAGAAATTAGGAAAAAATAGCAGAAAATTACCAAAAAATACTAGGAAATTAGAGTAGGTAGTAAATTAGGATTTATAATTTTTCATAAAAGAAAAGAAAAAAAAAATATAAAAGAAAATGCATAAAAAATCAATAAAATCAAAAAATACAAAAAATATAGCTTGTGTATAATAAAGATGGGCCAATTGGATTGAATTGTTTGGCCCAGCATATTGGCCCAAAGAGACGGCCCGCCTGGTTTTATAATCATCTTGATCTCGGCCGTCCATTTTGATATATCCAACGGCCGAGAATATTAGGTGAATTATTGGTATAATTGAATAATTAGGAGTCAATCTGAGCCGTCTGTGTGATTGGATCCAACGGCTAGAGACCTTAGTCTCATATGTGATGATGCTACGTCGTTTTAGTAACGCCTCCTGGAGCCGTTGATCATCATCAAATGAACGGCTTAGATTTCATCGTATATGTGGCCTATATAAAGGCCTTGTCTGAATGGCCGTCCCATTTTGGCCATTTCTCTAACCCTAGAGACGGCCGCCTCTCTTCTCCCTGTCTTCATCTCCTTGTTCAAACCTCAGAAACCCTAGGCGGCCATGGCGGCCACCACCCTCCACGGTGGTCGCCGGCCATTCCCTTCACTCCCTTACCTTCTTTTCTTTCTTCTTCACCTTAAAACACCCAGAAACCCTAAGAAACACCTCTTCTTCATAAATCCCGGTCACCGGAATCCTTGCCGGTGATCGCCAAACAATGAACCACCGCCTGAAACCAATACCAATCGACGCCTTTTCATGAGATCTACCCAACCATACTAGCCTTCACCCTCGAATCAAACCCAATCGCTTCGAATATCCCAAAAAGGTTCGTCGGAACCCTAACTTCGGCGACCCCAAATTCAACCCTCAATCAAGACCTCACCTTTACCACCTCCAAAACACCCCTCTGCAATCAAAACTCAAAAAGGCCTCGTCTTTAGGCCTGAAAGAAGAATCAGAGAAAAATTGGAAGAAAAGGGTTCTGAAAAAGAATAGAGAAACATGAACGAATAAAGAAAAAAAGAAAACAAGCAAGAATGAAAAGGAGTCAGAGAGTTCAAGAGAGGGTGAGGAGTGAAAGGAATAGGAAGCTCGGGGGACCGGCCCCGCAAGCTAAGTCCCCCACCCTTTAGTTTTCTTTAGTTTATTAGGATGTCTGTTATTTCTTGCATGTTCTGATCCTGACTTCTATGATTTCTGTGTTTAGCATGTTTTCTTGTCCTTTCTGATTTTTAAGTTTGCATTCGTGAGTTGTTTGCTGTTTGATTATGTTCCCCGTAGTTCTGAAGTTCACATCTCTTTGTTGCTTTACTTTGTTAATTGTTGACCCTGCTATTCTGATTAGTTGTTTCACATGCTAGCCTAAGACTTTTCTGTTTATTTTCTCATGTTAAGCATTTCCTCTCCTTCTGTGTTTTAGTTAATGTTTGTTGCTTGTTTATCATTATGATCATTTCTTCTGTTTTGAGATCCTGTGTTAGTCATATTGTCTTTGTTTCTTTGCTTTCATATATGTTTCTCTTGTTTTGAATCTCTCAGCATGTTTTCTTTCTATCCTGTAGATTCTTAGTTTGTGCTTCGCATGTTAGCTATAAGATTCTTATATAATTATGTCTTCTTTTGTTCTATATCTCTTGCATGTTTCTTTAGTGATTAATTATAGGGTTTCTTTGCTTGCTTCTTTTGAGCCTGTTAATAATGGGATTTTTATCTGTTGATTGTCCTGTTTTTATGGTTCTCTGCTATAAGTTCAAAAATTTCATCTTTCCCCTGTCATTTTAATTGTTGAGTTGTGAGTCACTGATCTATATCTTAAGTTCAAGTTACTGTGGCCATTTTTGTTGCCTTTGGCTTTAATGATCTATGAAAGAATCAGGCTTCTTTTTCATCTTGTCCATCTTTATAATTGTTTGCTACCAATCATGTTAAGTCATAAGAGTCACTTTGAATTCCCTTTGTTTCCTCATCTTATAGATATTATAGTCTTTGGATCTGTTTAGTTCTTACAGTCCAACTTTCTCCCATTGTCATGAATGCATAGTTTGGATAGTAGCTTAACTTCATTCTTTTCTCATCATTACATTAAGTTGTTTTTGAAGTATCCTGGTTGATCTTTCTTGTTTCTTTGTCACTGTTTCTCCATGTTCTTCCTTTCATCATCTTCATTTTATGTGTCATGCATTTGTGCTAGATTTAGGATTCTTCTTCACTGTTTCTTCATGTCTTTTCCCTTCTTTATCTTCATCTTGATCCATCACATATATACATAAGGCTAGGATTAATACTTGAAAAGATATATCATCTAACATGCCTATGCTATTGTGTGCACTCTGAGGCTTAAATAAATCCTGTGTCTTAGAGTTTAATATTCTGAGCATGTTTATGCCTTGAACCTTGGTGATTCTGAATTGTTTAAACTTTCATGTGACTGGAACTGGTAGTTATTAAGTCTTAATTAGCATGATTTCATACTCTGTCTCATAAAATTAGATAATGTGAATTAATCAACTGAAATTCAACCATATCAATTGCCTTCTCTGAGTTTTGGTTGATTATTACATTTTGTTTGATCTTATGTGTCTTAATATGCAATCCATGTTTGAAACTGATTTAGTTTACTGGTTCTGGTTGAGTGTAAGTGTTTGATTAACATTGTTTGAACCCTAGGTGAATTGGTTATAGCTGTTAGCATTAGGATTTATGAAAGTGGTTAGTTTTTAAATAGGCTAACACTGAAAATGCATAATTAGGTTATAAGTTTAATAATTGGCCTAAGAATGGTCAACCTTGCAAAAGGTTGACCAATTCTATAAGCCCTAACACACAGCTCACTGTTAAACAGTGGCTGGTTGTGCAAAGGGGCTATGTCTGCAAATGCAGACTAGCCCAGGCTCTATATTGAGCCCTGAACAGCAAAGTGGCCAAACCTGTAAAGGTTTTGGGCCTAGTTGTTCAGTATATGGCTTTGATAGCCCAAGCTAAGTCTCAACTTGAGACTGGCTAACCTTTAAATAGGTTAATTATAACAATAAAACAGGCTATGCCTGCAATTAGCTTTAATTAGGGATAATTTGGTCTTAATTGATTGGAATTAGTTTAAAAGTGGCTAAAATTGAAATAGTTCTTAAAAATAAATCTGGCCAGCCCTTAAATACTAATACCAGGGCTGGCTATTAGTTAAATAGGTGCAAAACAAGCTAAAATCTGCCCTAGGCAAGCTGGTAAATCAGCAGTGCCCTTAGGGGCACAATTGGGATTTAAAAAGGTAGAATAGTAAATAGTTAGAACTTAAGAGGGTAATAGGGACACTTATGCTCCTGATTTCTGTAATTTTGCAGAGGTTTAGGGGTATAATGGTCTCCTAAAAATGGGAAATCTGTAAAAATCTCAAACCCTAAGGTCATACTAGTAAAAGGCCCTAAAAGGAATCTTTTAGAACCTTCCAGCACATGCTGGAAGGGTTTTTAGTAACTGAAATATGGACCAAAGTGTAGAATGAATAATTTTAGGAGGGGGAAGTGGGATTAATCCCATACTTCTTCCCCAAGTATTCAGCCCTAAAGGTTAGCTATAAATACACCTTCAAAAGAGCTGAAAGGGGGGTTCCATTGGAGAAGAATCTGAAAACACTTAAGCTGAAATTCATACAAAAGCATTGAGAGATAAAAATAGCAATAGAGTAATAAGATTTTCTGGTATTTTCGAGTGAGAGTCTACTGATTTTTGCTGATTGCTGGGTTCATTAGCTCGTTAATCTCTGGGTTTCCTTGTTGCTGTGTTGCTGTGTTGTTCTACCCATTTGGATCTTCACTCTACTGTTGCATTGCCTTGTTCGAAATATGTTATTCTTACTTGCTCCTCTCCCCCTAGAACTCATTGGGTCTTTTGCTGAATCAGGTACACTTCTTTATGAATGATGCTGTATTGGCGCCTTTGATGAAATAAAATGAAGATTCAAGTTTAATTTCATCATTGTTTTATAGTTGTAGTTCAATGTTGTAATTTGTTTGGTTGTAGTAGATAGTAGTAAAGAAGAAACAGACACGGAGACAATGTAATAGTAACAACAGTAGTATAGTAGTAGAAGCAAGTAACACCTCACCTAGTTAATTAGGTAATAACATTAAAACATAAGTTAACTAATAATGGTTTCAAAATTGGTAATCACTCACCAACAATAGATTCATAAATCATACTCATACATTAGGAGTCATTCAAGTGTAGAGGAACTTTAAAATCGGAAACATTGGATCAAACATTGAGTCATTCACGATGAAGTGTTAAAGTCTTGGTACATCAGTAGTATAAGTGTGTTGAATTACTTAGATGCTCGGGATTATTGCAATTAAATAACTGGGTTGTCTAAGTTCTACTTGTACAGTTTAATTAATTATTAAGGGCCTGAATCTGGAGGTGAGTGGTCAAAAAGAGAATAATGATTAGGAAGTATAATAATTCATTTACAACTGGATAATGCCATAAGAGCAAGTTAGCACAACTCTAGTAATGAACATTGTGCAACTTTCCTTAGTGTAATAATCTGACAATATGGCTAACAATTAGATCAACAGAGGTGCGGATAAAAGTCGCATGCTAATTTAGTTCTCCTAATTAGTTGTAACTATAAAATTTCCTGTACAATAGCTCTATTTTTCAATGAATAAAATCAATCTGATTTCGATTCTTAAATCCAGTTGATTAGTGTTTTATAGTTCTTTGCACTTATCGTTATTTCATATTATATTTTTTGGCTCAATATGCAAACTATCTTTGAACTACAATGTGAAGTTAATAAGGTCAGCAAGCTTAAGCCCAAAACAACCTGAAAACTGCCTGGGCCTTAAAGGCCTGGACCAATGCTGATTCATGCTAAGCGAAACGAAAAGAAGACCAGGCCCAATAAGTAATAAGAATTCGACGGGCCTGGATTATTATAGTGTTAGTAATACGATTAAGGAAAGAACAAGTATAGAAAATGTAGTCAAATACAAGTATTGAAACCTTTAATAAAAATTGGGACGAGCCTCGCCCGAATAACACCGGGGCCCCCATTTAGTAATGATATGAACGCAAATAGACTCGGGAAAGCTAATAGCCAATTCCATAGCTTCTCCCAAAAGATTTAAAAGCCGATAGATGTTACTTTAGGGCACTCTTTTAATATACCTTCCTACGAATGAGTGTGCACTTGGTGCGACTCAAATCCAAATCTCGGTAAAGCCGAAATACACCAAAGGTCATAGGCGTACTGGTTGCGGTATGACTTGAGGCGTGTTTTCGCGATACCGCAAATTCCTAAAAATAATATTTAACGTAAAAAGCACATTATGTTGTTAAAAATCTATAACTGAGTCAAACAAAAGTCAAGAACGACAGTGGAGCGACCGTGCTAAAACCACGGAATCCGGGAGTGCCTAACACCTTCTCCCGGGTTAACAGAGTTCCTTATCAGGACCTCTGCTTCGCAGACATTTTAAGAGTCAAAATTCCTCGGATTCGGGATTAACCGGTGACTTGGGACACCATTGTCATTCCCAAGTGGCGACTCTGATTAATCTCTAAATGTATCCCGAACCGATTGTCCTTAAATTGGAAAAAACTCCTTCCCTTACGTTATTTTATCCGTCTCAGGGTAATTGAACGTCGGGGTATACCCTACAAGTGTATTTATACACCTTACGCATGTTTAGGGTAGTAAAAAGGGAGGTGTGACAGCTCTGGCGACTCTGCTGGGGATCCAACCCTGAATTTCGATTTCAGGGTTTAAGAACTCGAGCTCCTTAGAACTGCCGTTCGCGTTTTTTGACTTCATTTGAACAACATGCTATGTGCTTTATCGCTTTGATATTATGTGGACTGTATATAAAATTGTGCCGAAAACCCTTCTCTCTTCTCCCCCGGGGATGTGCTTACTGGTTGAGACTCCCCTTTCTGTTAAAGTCACCTTAAATTAAGAAAACAGAGGCCGGATAAGTTACAAAGCCGATTGACTCCGCGGGTCACCGGTACGTAGGCCCCTCCTCGATTCGAGTTGTCCGCTCGGGTACACGGTCTAGCAATCTATGAAACCGTAAGATTTTGAACATAGGTCTAGGACGATTATTTGCATCATATTTGACTTAGGGGACTCAACACAGGGGTTGGGTCCGTCTAGGACAGGTGACCCGGTATTGAAAAGACCGAGCATGCTATGTGTTGCATTTTATTGTCCTTGATCGTTATGCGGACCGGCGAAAATCTCGAGAATGGAAAAATTGTTGAAAAAGGAAAAAGAGAGAGAGGAAAATAATGATTTGTAGAAGATAGGTACATGGAAAATTTGAAAATTTGAGAAAAATAGGTGGAACATTTTTGAAATAATTGGTCAAATAATCTGACCGAACTACACAGGTTTGATTCTCGCCATTAGGTGGGATACGTAGGCAACCCTTAAACGAGTCCAACCACACTTTTAGAAAAAGACCAAAAAGATTTTCTTTTCAAATAATCGAGGTGATTGCTATTTTTGGAAATGGCCGAATGTTCCGAAAGGACAACGGAAGGCTGTTTTTGCAAAAATGGCCACTTCGAAAATTATTTTCCTTTTCTTTCATTCAAAAAATTAAAAACTTGCATTGAAAAAAAGATTTTTCCTTTTCTAAATAAAATCACCTTAATAAATGTGCGGGACGAGCACGATGATGAATGAACAATTTTCCCTAAATAAAATCCCTTTGGAGCTGAGATTATGGTGGCAGGACATGAGATCCGATGGTCAAGACTGGGTCAAAAGGTACTTGAAAGGCCTTACGGGGTTACTCGAAATAGTTCCTCGAGGTGATGTGGTTAGAGCGTTGGTCACGTTTTGGGATTCGGCACACAACGTATTTCATTTCCCAGATTTTGAACTTACCCCAACTTTGGAGGAGATTGCCTTTTACATTGGGAAGACCGAGGTTCCGCTGAAAGGAAAATACCCGGTATCTCCGAGGACGGTGACAGTGCATCGCTTCCTCGACTCTTTGAAAATTGCCCGGAATGTTCATAATGAAGATTTGGCTGACGGGTTTTGTTCTTTAAGCTTCATCTACAATAGGTTTGGACATGTTGGGGGTTTCAATGATCCTACCAACAAGCTATGTTGCAAGTCCAACCGGGCGAAATGGGAAGAACACCGGAGGTTCGCATTTTTGGTGGCATTTCTCGGAGTTGTTGTATTCCCGAGGAAAGATGGACATATCAATATCAAAGTCGCCGGGGTAGCTTCCACACTGATAGTACAAGAAAACTGTACTCTGGCCCCGATGATTGTTGCGGATGTCTATCGTGCTCTGACTGCGTGCAAAGCAGGGGCTACTTTCTTCGAAGGGTGTAACTTGATCTTGCAAATCTGGCTAATTGAGCATTTGTGCCACCACCCTTCATTCTCGAGCTATGGTTCGACCGATCGAACATGTTTGGAAGAGTTCAATGCGAGGACAAAAGAAGTAAGGTTGCCAGAGGGAGTCCAAGGTTGGATTGGGTATCTTCGATCACTAACTGACGGTCAAATTGATTGGACGTATGACTGGTTACCTCTTGACGAGGTGATATACATGCCAACAGAGGGATCGCCATTTTTGATCATGGGTTTGAAGAGTATACAGCCTTATGCTCCATACAGAGCTTTGCGACAGTTAGGGCGGTGTCAGATTATTCCGAGGGATGGAGACCTCAGTGTGCAGGCCGTGGAGATTGGTCCAGACGGGCAATTCCCGGAAGCAAAAATCCGGCAAATCTGGAACGAGTGCCAAAATTTGAAGATTGATACTTGTGTGCCGAATAGAGCAAAGGGGGAGATATCACCTGGGTACTCCACCTGGTACCGACGAGGGGTTGAACACGAACGTCTTTCAAAGAGACCTCACTTGCAAGACCTGATAGAGCAATCCGAGGAAAATCTGAAATGGGCATCCAAGGAAAAGGAATATAAGGCAAAAATCAGTCTGTTGGAAGATAAACTGAGAAATCTTCATTTCGAAAGCGGCTTACAAGCAGCATCCGATGAAGTGGAAAAGAAACAGTTGAAGAAAGAAAATGATATGTTGAAGGCTCAAATAGCTCAAATGAAAATTGCATCCGAGACCCCAGTTCGTTCAGCCCGAGATGAAAAGTTAATTGAGATTCTCCGGCGGAAAGTGAATGACTACAGCTTTGATTTGGACGTAGCTGAAAAAGAGTTAGTCAAGGCTCGGAAGCAAATGGACAAAGACGCCGAGGAAAGAGCCAAGTTAGTCCGGCAGCTACATGACAAGCACGATGTTGAAATAGCTCAGCTTAGAAAGAAAATGATCTCAGCCACAGTCAAAAGTAACAAGATTATCAAAGATCTTGAAGAAGAAAGAGAATACTGCTACACGACTATGGCTAGATTGGAATTGAAGCTACAACAAGTGCAAAAGGACAACCAACACACCTTGGATGCTCGCGCTCAGCAAATAAGTCGTCTATTGCAAGAAAAAGGGGTCATCAGAGAAAAGATTGTTCGCATCGCCCGGTATATCACCCAAAAGACTCAGCTTTGTGAAGATATGACTCGGAGGACTTTTGTTTCTGTAGTGAAGTATTTTGTACAACAAGTCATGGCCGACCTGGATAGGCTTCAAAGGGGTTTAGCATATAGGCCCGCGGCAAGGCCGAACGATGCCTCGCGGGCACTAGGTGCCTTAATGTACTCTTAGGTCATGCATCGTCTTTTATTTTTTATTTTTCTTAAACATCACTTTGTAATCAAGGTTTTGAATTATTAATGAGAAAACAAAAGGTTGTTACCAATTCTTTTTACTTTATGTCATTTCCTTTATATCCGCTAGGCAAATAAATAGGAGCGTAATTATGAAAACGACAATGAAAAAGAAAGAAAAAGCAAGAAAAGAAAAGAAAAAGAAAAAAAGAGAGAGCAAGAAAAGAGAAAAAGCAAGAAAAGAGAAAAGCAAAAGAGAAAAGAAAAGAAAAGAAGAAAAGAAAGAAAGAAAACAAAAGAGCGGAGAAAGGAAAAGATGATCGAATGTGAGCAGCGGCCGGGATGATGCATAACGATTCAGGCAAATGTGTTTGTTTTTAAAGTCGTTACATCTTATTCATGCGCTAACAACTAACAAGTGTTGATGTTTGTGAGTCCAGATTTTCTAGGCAACTGGCATACTGGCTACCCACTCATACAACACCAGATCCAAAAAGATGACAAAGGCTGTATCCCAGGAGATCGAGGCAACCATTGTAGACCCTGCTCACGAAGAAGAGATCGTGGATGTGGCGGGGATGAAAGAAGAAATGTACAAGTTAAGACAACAGATGGCTGAAATGTACCAGGCTTGGTCGAGAGGTCAACCACTACCAGCCTATCCTGCTAACCCTGCATATGTCCCTCCGGCCAATCCTAACCCAGAGCCACCAACAATGAACTCGTCTTCCACCTACCCCGACTACCCTCACTACTATGCTTCCACCTCCCAGATACCACCACCTCCAGCCAAGCAAACATCACCTCAGGTTCCACAAGTTGCTCCTGTATATGTGGCACCTCCGCCCGCTGTTATCCACAAATCCTCTAGCGAACCAATGTTTCACATCCAGGATTCTCACTACTACCCTCCGGAGCCGACTTTCAGACAACACGAGTCCCACGCTCCGATGATAGAAGCAAGTGCCGGGCAGGAAGAGATGGCTCGGAAAGTGAAGAGTCTTGAGAACGCTTTCCGCAATATGCAAGGGCCGGGAGGGCAAGTAAGTGTAGCCTACAAAGACCTGTGTTTGTTCCCTGAGGTGCAGCTTCCTGCAGGATTTAAGTTGCCCAAGTTCGACATGTACAACGGACACGGGGATCCGGTAGCTCATCTAAGAGGATATTGTAGCAAGATGAGAGGCGCGGGAGGTAGAGATGAATTGTTGATGGCGTATTTCAGCCAAAGTTTGAGTGGATCAGCGCTGGAATGGTATACCCGACGGGACCATACAAGATGGTTCGTTTGGGATGATTTAGCACAAGCTTTCGCTAGTCATTTTTAGTACAATCTGGAGATCATACCCGACAGGTTATCCCTTACCAAGCTGGAGAAAAAGCCAGGAGAGAGCTTTAGAGAATACGGTTTTAGATGGAGGGAACAGGCCGCTAGAGTGGATCCACCAATGAAAGAAGGAGAGATGGTGGATTGTTTTCTGCAAGCTTTGGATCCAACCTACTACGGCCATCTAGTGTCGGCAATTGGAAAAAGTTTCAACGAAGTTGTGAAAATGGGAAGTTTTGTAGAAGAGGGTTTGAAGACAAACAAAATTATGAGTTTTTCGGCTATCAAAGCCACAAATCAAGCTATACAGAGTGGAAGCGGAGGAGTGATGGGAAAGAAGAAGAAAGAAGAAGTGGCAACCGTTGAAAGTAGGTCATGGAGTCGCAACCCACATTATAACCCACCAAGACCCTATCGCCAACACCCACCAAGCCCGTCGACCCCATATAATCCACCACCACCATCTTACCCGCCAAATCCCTACAATGCACCGAGCCCATATAACCCACCACCACCACCATACCCACCGACTGTACCACATTACCATCACCCTCAAACCCAAGCTTATCCACCACCACCACCCCACGTGTGGAGAGCTCAAGCTCCACACAATGTGTACCATACCCAAAACACATACCCAACCCCTAAACCTTACCGAAACCAGAATAGACCCAAGCCGGACGCTGATTGGAGAAATAAAGCAAGAAAGACATTCACTCCTCTCGGAGAGTCATATACCAGTCTTTTCCACAGGTTGAAAGAATTGGGGATGTTGAGACCAGTTGCACCAAAAGTTCCAAACCCACCCCCGAAAAATCTTGATTCTTCTGTCAGATGTGAATACTGTTCGGGAACATTGGGCCACGATACTAAGAAGTGTTGGCAATTAAAGAATGCCATTCAAGATCTTATCGATGAGAGGAGAATCGAAGTACAGGCTCCCGAAGCCCCAAACATTACCCAGAATCCATTGCCAAATCACCACGAAACGAATATGATAGAATTGGTGCAGGGTGATGGCAATCAAAAACCATCTCAAGCCGTCATGATGATAAAGTCGAGTGACAAGTTAGAGAAAGAAATTGTGAAAGAGGAAGTAATTGTTGAGAAACCAAAGCCAGTAGTGATGGGAGGTTTAAAGGTGGTAGTTCCAGGTGCAAAGACGATCGTAACTGTGAAAGGAGCAAGTGCAGAGCCAGTAATCATAAAACCAGTAGTGCAAATGCCAGTGGTGAATACAAAGGCTGTGCCTTGGAACTATAACAAGGTAACAGTAGTTTACAAGGGAAAAGAGATTTCTGGTGAAGTTAATGAAACGCATGGACTTACTCGATCTGGAAGGTGTTTTGCTCCAGAGGAACTGAGAAAGATGAAAACGGTGAAAGAAAGTCAACTGAAGAAGCCAGTGACGGAGGAGGAAGCAGAGGAATTTCTTAAGAAAATGAAGTCACAAGAGTACTCAGTGGTCGAGCAGTTAAGAAAGACCCCGGCCCAGATTTCTTTGTTATCTTTGTTGATACATTCAGAGGAGCACCGGAAGGCTCTTATGAAGATTCTAAATGAGGCTCATGTTCCAGAGAAGATTTCAGTGTGTCATTTGGAGAAGATTACCGGCAAAATTTTCGAGTCCAATAGAATCACCTTCTCTGATAGGGAGTTGCCGGTGGAAGGAACTGAACACAATAAAGCATTGTACCTCACGGTAAAGAGTGAAGAGTCAGTCGTGACTAGGGTATTGATTGACAATGGATCGAGCGCGAACATCTGCCCGCTGTCAACTCTAGGGAAGCTGAACATTAGCCCGGATAGAATCCGGAGAAACAATATCAATGTGAGAGGGTTTGACGGCGGAGGTAAGAACACGCTGGGAGATATTATTTTGGAAGTGACCATCGGTCCCGTTGATTTTACGATGGAGTTCCAGGTGCTCGATATTGCCGTATCATATAACTTGCTGTTAGGTCGACCCTGGATTCATGCGGCCAAAGCGGTACCATCTTCTCTACACCAGATGGTCAAGTTTGAATGGGAGCAGCAAGAGATTGTTGTACACGGAGAGGAAAATGCTTGTAATGTGGTAGCACCTTTTGATGGTACTGATGGGGATAGGGGTCCTTGGGTCTACCAAGTGACGGATGCTATAGAAGTGAACAAAGTTGCTGAAGGAGAAAAGTTACCAACCCGATGATGGCACCAACTGCTATAATGGTGGCCAGAGAAATGCTGAAAAATGGATTTGCACCGGGGAGGGGATTAGGCAAAAACCTGCAGGGAGTCACTCAACCAGTTCAGCTTTCGGAGAATAAAGGTACATTCGGCTTAGGGTTCAAACCCACCTTTGCCGATATCCAAAGAGCCTCTAAAGCCAAGAGAAACTGGACCTTGCCCAAACCCATACCCAAATTATCCGACATCTTTATCGGGCCTGGTACAAAACATCAACCATCTGCTGCAGCAAAGTGCATTGAGACCCAACTTGATGAAGAAAGGCTTGGTTTTAAGAAATTGTTCTGGGAGGTGAATACGATTGAAGCAGGGGAAGGCACGAGCAACATGGACGTGCAATTTGTGGGGCCCAGAGTCACATTGAACAATTGGGAAGCTACTCCTTTCCTTATCCGGAAGGAGTCTTGGTAGTTAGCTCAAAATTTCATCATTGTTTCCCCCAAAAGTTGTTATAATTTCCCCATTCCCCTCATGAAAAAAAATCACCATGTATCCCGAACATCGTTCGTTTCTTTTTATAATGAAATGCAGTTTTTCCTTTTTCTTTCCTTTTGCCTTATTTTTCTTTATTTTTCCTTTTGTACGGTTTTGCATGTGTTGATTCCAATGCCATGTCATGCGTGAAGGATTCTAGACCCAGTTCTGACAATCACGCTACTATACAAGAAATCGAGGAAGATAGTGAAATAGAATGTGAGGATGAGGAAGCCCTGGAGGAAATAAGTAAGGACATGAAACAATACGAGGAAAAACCCAAGCCGAATCTGAGTGATACGGAATCTGTAAACTTGGGGAGCAAAGATGATGTCCGAGAAACAAAGATTAGTGTGCACTTGGAGGCACCCCTCAGGGACGAATTGATAAGGTTGTTACATGAATTTAAGGACATCTTTGCCTGGTCCTATGATGACATGCCCGGGCTTAGCACAGATCTGGTGGTACACAAGTTGCCTATCTACTCGGAATGCCGGCCAGTAAAACAAAAGCTGAGAAAATTCAAAACGGACATTAGCGTAAAGATAAAGGAAGAGGTGAATAAGCAGTTTGAGGCAAAGGTCATAAGAGTTACCAAATACCCCACCTGGTTGGCAAATGTTGTGCCGGTCCCAAAGAAAGATGGCAAAACCAGAGTGTGTGTAGACTATAGAGACCTCAACAAAGCCAGTCCAAAGGATGACTTCCCATTGCCAAACATTCACATATTGATCGACAATTGCGCCAAGCATGAAATCGGTTCGTTTGTGGACTGTTATGCAGGTTATCACCAGATCCTGATGGACGAAGAAGATGCTGAGAAAACTGCCTTCATTACACCTTGGGGAACGTACTGTTATAGGGTAATGCCGTTTGGATTGAAGAATGCCGGGGCAACTTACATGAGGGCAATGACCACGATGTTTCATGATATGATGCATCGAGAAATTGAAGTATATGTGGATGATGTCATCATAAAGTCCAGAAAACAACCTGATCATGTGAAAGATTTGAGGAAGTTTTTCCAAAGACTCCGGAGGTACAATCTAAAACTCAATCCGGCAAAATGTGCTTTTGGAGTACCTTCAGGGAAATTGCTGGGGTTTATTGTGAGTCGGCGAGGTATTGGATTGGATCCATCAAAGATCAAGGCTATTCAAAGTCTACCTCCGCCGAAGAACAAGAAGGAGGTCATGAGCTTATTAGGAAGGTTGAATTACATTAGTCGGTTCATTGCTCAGTTGACATCAACATGCGAGCCAATTTTCAAGTTGCTGAAGAAAGATGCAGCGGTGAAGTGGACCGACGAGTGTCAGGAAGCCTTTGACAAGATCAAAGAATATTTGGCTAATCCTCCGGTGTTAGTTCCTCCAGAACCAGGGCGTCCTCTGATTTTGTATTTGACGGTGCTAGATAACTCTTTCGGTTGTGTACTTGGTCAACATGATGAGACAGGCAAGAAAGAACAAGCCATCTACTACCTCAGCAAAAAGTTTACATCTTACGAGGTGAAGTATACCCAACTGGAGAGAACTTGTTGCGCATTGATTTGGGTGGCTCAGAAGCTAAAGCATTATTTGTCAGCATACACTACGTACTTGATATCACGGTTGGATCCTCTCAAGTATATATTTCAGAAGCCTATGCCTACGGGAAGACTGGCCAAATGGCAGATTCTGCTCACGGAATTCGACATTATCTATGTAACTCGTACGGCAATGAAGGCACAAGCTATTGCGGACCACTTAGCCGAGAATCCGGTGGATGATGAATATGAACCACTGAAAACATACTTTCCGGATGAAGAGGCAATGCTTGTCGAGGAGATGGAGCAAGAGGAAAGGCCGGGATGGAAAATGTACTTTGATGGAGCCGTCAACAGCAGGGGCGTTGGTATCGGAGCGGTACTCATTTCAAGTACGGGACAACACTATCCCGTCACAGCTCAGCTTCGATTTTTCTGTACCAACAATATGGCCGAATATGAGGCATGCATCTTGGGATTAAGGATGGCGATTGACATGGGTATTCAAGAGATTTTGGTCATGGGTGACTCGGATCTCTTGGTACACCAAATTCAAGGGGAATGGGAGACACGAGATTTGAAATTGATACCATATCGGTATTGTTTGCACGAGTTGTCTCAAAGATTCCAGTCTATAGAATTCTAGCATATCCCGAGAACGCACAACGAGATTGCAGACGCTTTGGCCACATTGTCCTCTATGTTGCATCATCCGGACAAGACATACATAGATCCGCTCCAGATCCAAGTCCAAGATCAGAATGCTTATTGCTTCGTTGTGGAAGAAGAGTCGGATGGAGAGCCGTGGTATCATGATATTAGAGAATATTTGAAAGATGGCAAATACCCAGAGCAAGCCACCGGAGACCAGAAGAGAGCCATCAGGCGTCTAGCCAATGGATTTTTCTTCAGTGGAGGAGTGGTATACAAAAGAACACCAGATCTGGGTTTATTGAGATGTGTGGATGCACAACAAGCAGATGAAATTATGATTGAAGTACATGCTGGAGTATGCGGACCCCACATGAGCGGATATGTTTTAGCAAAGAAGATCTTGAGAGCTGGGTACTACTGGCTCACGATGGAGCGTGATTGTATCAGGTATGTAAAGAAATGCCATCAATGCCAGGTACATGGGGATCTGATCCATTCTCCGCCTTATGAGTTGCACACAATGTCGGCACCTTGGCCCTTTGTTGCTTGGGGCATGGATGTCATTGGCCCAATAGATCCAGCCGCCTCTAATGGGCACAGGTTTATCCTGGTTGCAATTGATTATTTCACCAAATGGGTCGAAGCTAAGACATTCAAGGCAGTGACGAAGAAAGCGGTGGTGGATTTTGTGCACGAGAATATCATATGCCGATTTGGAATCCCCAAAGTGATTATCACAGACAATGGAGCCAATTTAAACAGTCATCTCATGGCGGAAGTTTGTGAAAGGTTTAGGATCACGCACCGTAATTCCACACCTTACAGGCCGAAGGCAAATGGTGCAGTAGAAGCGGCAAATAAAACACATCAAGAAGATTCTCCGGAAAATGGTGGAGGGATCCAGGCAGTGGCATGAAAAGTTACCCTTTGCTCTCATGGGTTACCGCACGACGGTACGTACTTCTATCGGAACCACACCTTATACTCTGGTGTATGGAACAGAGGCCGTTATACCCGCAGAAATAGAAATACCGTCATTGCGAATTATAGCCGAATATGAGATAGATGACGATGAATGGGTAAAGGCCCGGTTAGAACAGTTGAATTTGATTGATGAGAAGAGATTGGCCGCGGTCTGCCATGGACAGTTGTATCAGCGGAGAATGGCCAGAGCATATAATAAGAAGGTACGACCTTGAAAGTTTGAAGTCGGACAATTGGTATTGAGGCGTATCTTGCCACATTGGGCAGAGGCAAAAGGCAAGTTTGCACCGAATTGGCAGGGACCGTTCGTGGTATCACGGGTGTTGTCTAATGGAGCATTATACTTAACTGATGTTGAAGGAAAGTGCGTAGAGACTGCTATCAATTCGGATGCGGTCAAAAGATACTATGTATGATTCCTTTTCAATTGTATGTTTTGTATTTTGTTGTGATTTTGGAATTGAAATGACGAAGGCATTTTATTCTCTATCCAAACACTTTATCCATTGTTAACCCCTTTGAGCCTTAATGAATGAATTCTTTCATATCCCTCTCTCGGAATCACTCTAATGCAATAAGTTCTCAATTGCCGGAATGAAAAATGAAATGATGGAAAAATGAAAAGAAAAAAAAAATGATGAAAAAATGAAATGAAAATTGAAAAAAAAAATGATGAAAAAAAAGAAAAAGAAAAAAGACAAAAATCGGGAAAAAGTCAAAAAAGAAATCCATCTAACTTATGAAGTTGGATGAACTACGTCTGACTTGATCCCGAAAGGGTACGTAGGCAGCCTCTCTGAGGTTCAGTCACAATAAAGAAAAATCCAAAAATTCCCCACATATTGAAACTGGGGCAGAAGTTATGTTTTAATAATTCCGAGAGTTGTAAATATTTTTAGCCCTCGTTGAAATTTTGAGCCTTTATATCTTTCTTTCTTAACCCGTCCAAAAGCCACGTTACAGTCCAAAGGAAGACCTTCTGATCAATTCCGAAATGATAACGAATACAACGAAGGAGGAGCGAAGTATCGGACAATACCCGTGGAACAGAAAACAAAATACAAAAAGGAAAAATGGAAAAAAAAATAAAAAAAATGAGAGAGTCTCATCAGTGAAAACCTTAGCCGGCACTGTGAGACGATTGTGAGGTTGAGAGAAATAAAATGAGAGAGTCTCATCGGTGAAAACCTTAATCGGCACTGTGAGATGATTGTGAGGTTGAGAGAATAAACGAGAGAGTCTTATTGGTGAAAACCTTTCGAGGCACCGTAAGGCGATCGTGAGGACTATCAAAAGAGAAAAAGGCAACAAAAAAGAGTATTGGTTTGGGTCAAAGGCGATTCAGAGTCAGAATAATGATTGGAACGAACTGGGTCAGAGTTTAAATACATGGCATGGTCAGCGGAATCAGCCAGCAAATACCCAGATAAGTTCTGTCATCTCTCCAAAATACCCTTACCTTCCTTTCATTTTTACTGCATTTCATTGTTTACCCTTTTGAGAGCTAACTACCAGCTCCTGATAACGGAAGTTGAAATAACACTGGATCAGAAAGAATGGAAGATTGGGGAAAGGAATAAAGAAGCTTGGCAAACATGGCCAAAGAAAAAGAAAACAAAACAAAAATGGGAAAAATGAGAAAATACAAAAAGAGTCTGCAAGGGACAAGAAGTCGAAAGCCATGCAACATGAAAAAGCAAAAACAAAGGAAGCAATAAGAAGTGGGGACGGCAGATGCCAGTTGCCAGCAGTTTATATCTAATAAATTTTGTTTCATGCAGGAACAAATCGTCACTAATCACTTTAAAGTGAATGTGACCAATGTGGAAAATTTAAAATACCAAAAGAGAAAGTCTGCCGAATAAGTGGAGAAATTCACAGGCAAGAGATAAGTCGGTAAAAGAAAATACCAAAAAGAGGAGGTAACATATTTCTAAAATCCACTCCCCAGTCCTCAGGCTGAGGGAATACTTTCTGCATTCGCATTGCACGTTTAATTTCTGTTAGGCGCCCACCTTCAAATACGGGAATATTTTCTGCATCCGCATTGCACGTTTAAATTTCTGTTAGGCGCCCACCTTCAAATACGGGAATATTTTCTGCATTTGCATTGCACGTTTAAATTTCTGTTAGGCGCCCACCTTCAAATACGGGAATATTTTCTGCATTCGCATTGCACGTTTAAATTTCTGTTAGGCGCCCACCTTCAAATACGGGAATATTTTTCTGCATTTGCATTGCACGTTTAAATTCCGTTAGGCGCCCACCTTCAAATACGGGAATATTTTCTGCATCGCATTGCACGTTTAAATTTATGTTAGGCACCCACCTTCTAATACGGGAATACTTTTCTGCATTTGCATTGCACGTTTAATTTACGTTAGGTGCCAACCTTCAAATACGGGAATATTTTTTTTTTTTTTTTTTGCACGTTTAAATTTCTGTTAGGCGCCCACCTTCAAATACGGGAATATTTTCTGCATTTGCATTGCACGTTTAAATTTCTGTTAGGCGCCCACCTTCAAATACGGGAATATTTTCTGCATCGCATTGCACGTTTAAATTCCGTTAGGCGCCCACCTTCAAATACGGGAATATTTTCTGCATTTGCATTGCACGTTTAAATTTATGTTAGGCGCCCACCTTCAAATACGGGAATATTTTCTGCATTCGCATTGCACGTTTAAATTTCTGTTAGGCGCCCGCCTTCAAATACGGGAATATTTTCTGCATTTGCATTGCACGTTTAAATTTACGTTAGGCGCCCACCTTCAAATACGGGAATATTTTACGCATCCGCATTGCACGTTTAAATTTACGTTAGGCGCCCACCTTCAAATACGGGAATATTTTACGCATCCGCATTGCACATTTAAATTTACGTTAGGCGCCCACCTTCAAACACGGGAATATTTTACGCATTCGCATTGCATGTTTCATTTACGTTAGGCGCCCACCTTCAAATACGGGAATATTTTACGCATCATCATGGTTTATATATTTAAAAGCCCACATTGGGGCGAGAAAAAGAAAAAAAAGAGGTAGTTTGTTGTTTTGTTTTGAGCAGGTTCAGCTCGGGATCAAGAAAAAACAAGAAAATCAACAAAAAGAGAGTCATCAAGAAAAACAAGATAATCAACAAAAAAGAGAGTCATCAAGAAAAACAAGAAAATCAAAAAAAAAAGGAAGATTCTGCATCACCGGAAAGGGAAGAAGAGCAAAAGCTAGATTAGGAACAATTGTAATTGTAGGATCATAGCTTAGAATAGCTTCTTCATTTTACATTTTCCCCTCCGGTGTAATAAGGAGTAAGTCAGCAGGTCTCAACAGTGTCAATGCAACAGTGAGTCTGGTAGTTTTTAAAACTGCCAGACCTTCCCGAACTACACTGACCTGATTCCTGTTTAGCCCAGGATATGTAGGCAACCTCTAAAGCAGGGTGCGGTCAAAAGGTTTTCAAAAAATGCTTTCACGGAATATGTCAATGTGCAAAAATCTCTCATTTCTGCTCACTTATCTTTGCACTGAAACTCTTCGTGTTCCCGAGCAAAGAGGGGCAGCTGTGAGCACATGATTTTTGCACCAGGCAAATAATTCCAAAATTAAAATAAATATGTTTTTGAGTGCAATTACTTGCTTTGCTTGAAGTTAGTTATATTTTTGTGTGTTTGAATAAGTAAGAAATTAGAAAAAATCAAAAAAAAATAGTAGTAAGTAATTTGTTAGTTTAGTTAATTAGGAAATTAGTAAAATAGCTTAAGTAGTAGAAATTAGGAAAAAATAGCAGAAAATTACCAAAAAATACTAGGAAATTAGAGTAGGTAGTAAATTAGGATTTATAATTTTTCATAAAAGAAAAGAAAAAAAAAATATAAAAGAAAATGCATAAAAAATCAATAAAATCAAAAAATACAAAAAATATAGCTTGTGTATAATAAAGATGGGCCAATTGGATTGAATTGTTTGGCCCAGCATATTGGCCCAAAGAGACAGCCCGCCTGGTTTATAATCATCTTGATCTCGGCCGTCCATTTTGATATATCCAACGGCCGAGAATATTAGGTGAATTATTGGTATAATTGAATAATTGGGAGTCAATCTGAGCCGTCTGTGTGATTGGATCCAACGGCTAGAGACCTTAGTCTCATATGTGATGATGCTACGTCGTTTTAGTAACGCCTCCTGGAGCCGTTGATCATCATCAAATGAACGGCTTAGATTTCATCGTATATGTGGCCTATATAAAGGCCTTGTCTGAATGGCCGTCCCATTTTGGCCATTTCTCTAACCCTAGAGACGGCCGCCTCTCTTCTCCCTGTCTTCATCTCCTTCTTCAAACCTCAGAAACCCTAGGCGGCCATGGCGGCCACCACCCTCCACGGTGGTCGCCGGCCATTCCCTTCACTCCCTTACCTTCTTTTCCTTCTTCTTCACCTTAAAACACCCAGAAACCCTAAGAAACACCTCTTCTTCATAAATCCCGGTCACCGGAATCCTTGCCGGTGATCGCCAAACAATGAACCACCGCCTGAAACCAATACCAATCGACGCCTTTTCATGAGATCTACCCAACCATACTAGCCTTCACCCTCGAATCAAACCCAATCGCTTCGAATATCCCAAAAAGGTTCGTCGGAACCCTAACTCCGGCGACCCCAAATTCAACCCTCAATCAAGACCTCACCTTTACCACCTCCAAAACACCCCTCTGCAATCAAAACTCAAAAAGGCCTCGTCTTTAGGCCTGAAAGAAGAATCAGAGAAAAATTGGAAGAAAAGGGTTCTGAAAAAGAATAGAGAAACATGAACGAATAAAGAAAAAAAGAAAACAAGCAAGAATGAAAAGGAGTCAGAGAGTTCAAGAGAGGGTGAGGAGTGAAAGGAATAGGAAGCTCGGGGGACTGGCCCCGCAAGCTAAGTCCCCCACCCTTTAGTTTTCTTTAGTTTATTAGGATGTCTGTTATTTCTTGCATGTTCTGATCCTGACTTCTATGATTTCTGTGTTTAGCATGTTTTCTTGTCCTTTCTGATTTTTAAGTTTGCATTCGTGAGTTGTTTGCTGTTTGATTATGTTCCCCGTAGTTCTGAAGTTCACATCTCTTTGTTGCTTTACTTTGTTAATTGTTGACCCTGCTATTCTGATTAGTTGTTTCACATACTAGCCTAAGACTTTTCTGTTTATTTTCTCATGTTAAGCATTTCCTCTCCTTCTGTGTTTTAGTTAATGTTTGTTGTTTGTTTATCATTATGATCATTTCTTCTGTTTTGAGATCCTGTGTTAGTCATATTGTCTTTGTTTCTTTGCTTTCATATATGTTTCTCTTGTTTTGAATCTCTCAGCATGTTTTCTTTCTATCCTGTAGATTCTTAGTTTGTGCTTCGCATGTTAGCTATAAGATTCTTATATAATTATGTCTTCTTTTGTTCTATATCTCTTGCATGTTTCTTTAGTGATTAATTATAGGGTTTCTTTGCTTGCTTCTTTTGAGCCTGTTAATAATGGGATTTTTATCTGTTGATTGTCCTGTTTTTATGGTTCTCTGCTATAAGTTCAAAAATTTCATCTTTCCCCTGTCATTTTAATTGTTGAGTTGTGAGTCACTGATCTGTATCTTAAGTTCAAGTTACTCTGGCCATTTTTGTTGCCTTTGGCTTTAATGATCTATGAAAGAATCAGGCTTCTTTTTCATCTTGTCCATCTTTATAATTGTTTGCTACCAATCATGTTAAGTCATAAGAGTCACTTTGAATTCCCTTTGTTTCCTCATCTTATAGATATTATAGTCTTTGGATCTGTTTAGTTCTTACAGTCCAACTTTCTCCCATTGTCATGAATGCATAGTTTGGATAGTAGCTTAACTTCATTCTTTTCTCATCATTACATTAAGTTGTTTTTGAAGTATCCTGGTTGATCTTTCTTGTTTCTTTGTCACTGTTTCTCCATGTTCTTCCTTTCATCATCTTCATTTTATGTGTCATGCATTTGTGCTAGATTTAGGATTCTTCTTCACTGTTTCTTCATGTCTTTTCCCTTCTTTATCTTCATCTTGATCCATCACATATATACATAAGGCTAGGATTAATACTTGAAAAGATATATCATCTAACATGCCTATGCTATTGTGTGCACTCTGGGCTTAAATAAATCCTGTGTCTTAGAGTTTAATATTCTGAGCATGTTTATGCCTTGAACCTTGGTGATTCTGAATTGTTTAAACTTTCATGTGACTGGAACTGGTAGTTATTAAGTCTTAATTAGCATGATTTCATACTCTGTCTCATAAAATTAGATAATGTGAATTAATCAACTGAAATTCAACCATATCAATTGCCTTCTCTGAGTTTTGGTTGATTATTACATTTTGTTTGATCTTATGTGTCTTAATATGCAATCCATGTTTGAAACTGATTTAATTTACTGGTTCTGGTTGAGTGTAAGTGTTTGATTAACACTGTTTGAACCCTAGGTGAATTGGTTATAGCTGTTAGCATTAGGATTTATGAAAGTGGTTAGTTTTTAAATAGGTATAAACTGAAAATGAACAAAAATAGGTTGTTAGTTAAATAATTGGCTTAAGAATGGTCAACCTTGTAAAAGGTTGACCAATTCTATAAGCCCTAACACACAGTTCACTGTTAAACAGTGGCTGGTTGTGCAAAGGGGCTATGTCTGCAAATGCAGACTGGCCCAGGCTCTATATTGAGCCCTGAACAGCAAAGTGGCCAAACCTGTAAAGGTTTTGGGCCTAGCTGTTCAGTATATGGCTTTGATAGCCCAAGCTAAGTCTCAACTTGAGACTGGCTAACCTTTAAATAGGTTAATTATAACAATAAAACAGGCTATGCCTGCAATTAGCTTTAATTAGGGATAATTTGGTCTTAATTGATTGGAATTAGTTTAAAAGTGGCTAAAATTGAAATAGTTCTTAAAAATAAATCTGGCCAGCCCTTAAATACTAATACCAGGGCTGGCTATTAGTTAAATAGGTGCAAAACAAGCTAAAATCTGCCCTAGGCAAGCTGGTAAATCAGCAGTGCCCTTAGGGGCATAATTGGGTATTAAAAAGGTAAAATAGTAACTAGTAAGAACTTAGGAGGGTAATAGGGACATTCATGCTCCTGGTTTCTGCAATTTTGCAGAGATTTAGGGGTATAATGGTCTCCTAAAAATGGGAAATCTGTAAAAATCTCAAACCCCTAAGGTCATACTAGTAAAAGGCCATAAAAGAGAATCTTTAGAACATTCCAGCACATGCTGGAAGGGTTTTTAGTAACTGAAATATGGACCAAAGTGTAGAATGAATAATTTTAGGAGGGGGAAGTGGGATTAATCCCATACTTCTTCCCCAAGTATTCAGCCCTAAAGGTTAGCTATAAATACACCTTCAAAAGAGCTGAAAGGGGGGTTCCATTGGAGAAGAATCTGAAAACACTTAAGCTGAAATTCATACAAAAGCATTGAGAGATAAAAATAGCAATAGAGTAATAAGATTTTCTGGTATTTTCGAGTGAGAGTCTACTGATTTTTGCTGATTGCTGGGTTCATTAGCTCGTTAATCTCTGGGTTTCCTTGTTGCTGTGTTGCTGTGTTGTTCTACCCATTTGGATCTTCACTCTACTGTTGCATTGCCTTGTTCGAAATCTGTTATTCTTACTTGCTCCTCTCCCCCTAGAACTCATTGGGTCTTTTGCTGAATCAGGTACACTTCTTTATGAATGATGCTGTATTGGCGCCTTTGATGAAATAAAATGAAGATTCAAGTTTAATTTCATCATTGTTTTATAGTTGTAGTTCAATGCTGTAATTTGTTTGGTTGTAGTAGATAGTAGTAAAGAAGAAACAGACACGGAGACAATGTAATAGTAACAACAGTAGTATAGTAGTAGAAGCAAGTAACACCTCACCTAGTTAATTAGGTAATAACATTAAAACATAAGTTAACTAATAATGGTTTCAAAATTGGTAATCACTCACCAACAATAGATTCATAAATCATACTCATACATTAGGAGTCATTCAAGTGTAGAGGAACTTTAAAATCGGAAACATTGGATCAAACATTGAGTCATTCACGATGAAGTGTTAAAGTCTTGGTAAATCAGTAGTATAAGTGTGTTGAATTATTTAGATGCTCGGGATTATTGCAATTAAATAACTGGGTTGTCTAAGTTCTACTTGTACAGTTTAATTAATTATTAAGGGCCTGAATCTGGAGGTGAGTGGTCAAAAAGAGAATAATGATTAGGAAGTATAATAATTCATTTACAACTGGATAATGCCATAAGAGCAAGTTAGCACAACTCTAGTAATGAACATTGTGCAACTTTCCTTAGTGTAATAATCTGACAATATGGCTAACAATTAGATCAACAGAGGTGCGGATAAAAGTCGCATGTTAATTTAGTTCTCCTAATTAGTTGTAACTATAAAATTTCCTGTACAATAGCTCTATTTTTCAATGAATAAAATCAATCTGATTTCGATTCTTAAATCCAGTTGATTAGTGTTTTATAGTTCTTTGCACTTATCGTTATTTCATATTATATTTTTTGGCTCAATATGCAAACTATCTTTGAACTACAATGTGAAGTTAATAAGGTCAGCAAGCTTAAGCCCAAAACAACCTGAAAACTGCCTGGGCCTTAAAGGCCTGGACCAATGCTGATTCATGCTAAGCGAAAGGAAAAGAAGACCAGGCCCAATAAGTAATAAGAATTCGACGGGCCTGGATTATTATAGTGTTAGTAATACGATTAAGGAAAGAACAAGTATAGAAAATGTAGTCAAATACAAGTATTGAAACCTTTAATAAAAATTGGGACGAGCCTCGCCCGAATAACACCGGGGCCCCCATTTAGTAATGATATGAACGCAAATAGACTCGGGAAAGCTAATAGCCAATTCCATAGCTTCTCCCAAAAGATTTAAAAGCCGATAGATGTTACTTTAGGGCACGATTTTAATATACCTTCCTACGAATGAGTGTGCACTTGGTGCGACTCAAATCCAAATCTCGGTAAAGCCGAAATACACCAAAGGTCATAGGCGTACTGGTTGCGGTATGACTTGAGGCGTGTTTTCGCGATACCGCAAATTCCTAAAAATAATATTTAACGTAAAAAGCACATTATGTTGTTAAAAATCTATAACTGAGTCAAACAAAAGTCAAGAACGACAGTGGAGCGACCGTGTTAAAACCACGGAATCCGGGAGTGCCTAACACCTTCTCCCGGGTTAACAGAGTTCCTTATCCGGACCTCTGCTTCGCGGACATTTTAAGAGTCAAAATTCCTCGGATTCGGGATTAACCGGTGACTTGGGACACCATTGTCATTCCCAAGTGGCGACTCTGATTAATCTCTAAATGTATCCCGAACCGATTGTCCTTAAATTGGAAAAAACTCCTTCCCTTACGTTATTTTATCCGTCTCAGGGTAATTGAACGTCGGGGTATACCCTACAAGTGTATTTATACACCTTACGCATGTTTAGGGTAGTAAAAAGGGAGGTGTGACAATAATCAACTTTACAATAAAGTCCCGGCAAGGGAAAACAGTGATCAATTTCACAACCCGACAAGGGTTCAAGATTTCATCTTAAAAACATCCCACAATAGATATTGACAAACGACTCACAGTCATGCTAGACGCCAGTGTATGGATGCTCGTCACCACATCCCATACACCACACTCGATCACATAGCAATCATATAAATCCTATTCCCTCAAGCTAGGATAGATCAAACACTTACCTCTAGCCTTGAAGTTCAATTTATCCTTCAAATATAGTTTTACCTCGAATTTCAGCTTTCAACTTGCTCAAATCTAATCACAATTGATTCAATTACATTAATAAATACTATATAACTTGATTTGGATGCTCACAAACGGTTTTCTCAAAGTTTATCCCAAAATTTCCCAAAACGCCCCTAGTCCCTCGTGGTCGGAACTCGGGGTTCAGACCAAAATCTGGTTACCCATTCCCTCACGAGTTCAAATATATGATTTGTTCCAAAGTCGGACCTCAATTCGAGGTCCAATTCCCCAATTCATGAAAACACTAGGTTCTACCCAAAAACAAGAATTTCTACCATGAAAACCTTTGATTTCTCTTGAAAAACATGTTTAATGATGTTAGGAATTGAAAGAATTAAGTAAAAAGTGACTTACAAGGGTTTTGGAGTGATTTTGCTCTTGGAGAATCGTGTGTGGTGTGTTGGGTTTTGAAAGACCGAAGAAAAGAGGTGTAAAATTCGTTTAAGTATCAGATTGCACAACTGCGGTTGTGGGAATTACATACGTTTGTTCTCAATTGAGAACATAGCAGGTTTGGGGACTGTTGCTCTCGCATTTGTGAGAAAAAGTTCGCATTTGCTAACTCTGGCCCAAGATCTGCTAGTCTCGCATTTGCGAGACTTCCTTTGCATTTGCGAGCTTGGGGTGATTTATGGGTTCATCGCATTTGCGATATTCTTCTCACATTTGCGAGCCTGGGTATTTTCCTGCCATCTTCGTATTTGCGAAGATTGGTTCGCATTTGCGAACCAAGGCCAAGGCTGCGTCTTCTCGCAATTGCGAGAATTTCTTTGCAATTGCGAAGATACCAGCTAGGTGAAAATACCAGTTGTGTTATTTTTTAGAATTTGCTCCAACGGCCTATCAAATCTTTATCCGAGCCCTCGGGCTCCAAACCAAACACGAGCACAACTTCAAAAACATATTAAAAACTTGCTCGTGCGATCAAATCGCCAATATAACATCCTTTTCATCAAATCAAGCTTCAGGTTCATGATTATCTTCCTTTAACTTCATTAACTTTCAAATTTGGAACTCAAGGTTCACAACACATCAAACGACATCCAAATGTCACCAAACTTTGTAGAAAGCACTTATATAATATTTAAGACTTGTAACGGGCGTCAGAACCAAAATACGAGCCCGATACCATGGTCGTTTAATCCATTTTCATTTAATAATTTCAGCAAAAACAATTTAAGAGAAAAATTCATATCTTGGGCTCTAGGCCTCAGAATTCGACTCCGGACACTTGCCCCAGTCCCATATTTTCCTATAGACCTTTTGGGACCGTCCGATCTTGGGTCCGGGTCCGTTTACCAAAAATGTTGACCGAAGTCAACTATATTAATATTAATATCACTTTTCTTCAAAAGTTTCATAGAATTCACATATTCTAGCACACAAGCTTTCTGGCTACATGCTCGGACTATGCATGTAAATCAAGGCAACATAAAATGAGGTTTTCAAGGCCTCGGAAGCACGGAACAAGTGAGGAAAATAGGTGATGACCCTTTGGGTCGTCACAGGTTATGCTAGGGAGATCCTCAGTTTTTGCCGGGATTTAGAAAGAAAAAGCTCACTGGGTTATGCCAGGGAGATCCTTAGTTTTTTTGGCTAGGTTTTGGAAAGAAAAAGCTCATTGGGTTATGCTAGGGAGATCCTCGGTTTTTTGGCCGGGATTTGGAAAGAAAATATTCCTTGGGTTATGCCAAGGAGATCCTTAGTTTTTTGGCTGGGATTTGGAAATAAAAAGCTCATTGGGTTATGCCAGGGAGATCCTCAGTTTTTTGGCCTGGATTTGGAAAGAATAAGCTCCTTGGGTTATGCTAGGGAGATCCTCAGTTTTTTGCCTGGATTTGGAAAAAAAAGCTCCATGGATTATGCCAGGGCGATCCTCGGTTTTTTGCCGGATTTGGAAGAAAAATCTCTTTGGATTATGCCAGGGAGATCCTCAGTTTTATTTTTGCCGGGATTTGGAAAGAAAAAGCTCCTATCCTACCATAATTTGTTTTTCTTTTGGGGGTTTCATTTTATTTCTTTTCTTTATTATTATTATTATTATTTTTTCCTTCTTTTTATATGTTTTCCTTTTTATTAGAAAAATGCATGAAAGAATTTGGGAGAAAACTTCCCTTTTGGACGATTCCATGCTGCAAAGCTTTTTCAGCGCTTGCGCGTTCCTTTCCTCTTTCGATTGCACCTACTTTTTGCATGGTTGCCTGAATAATACCTATTCCTAATAAAGAATAATTCGTTAGTTGGAAACGGTGGTTGGTTTTGTGGCCTTGCTCATTCCAATTGCTTGAACCCGACCCCATTTCTGTTGAGAACTTTGCTGCTTGTTGGTCTTGAAGATGAATCTCTTTTCAAACCGATGGGATTCAACTTTTAGCATTTCATGATGACTCGCCCATGTAGGCTCTGGCCCTTTTACTTCTTTTGCTCTTAAGACCTTTGCCTTTGACTTTTTTCTTTTCAAAACGTCTTTACTTTGAAAGCAATCAACCACCGTGGTCAGTCGAGATTGGACTAACGCACCTGCTGAGGCTGGGTATTTTCTTTGGCTCTTGCTAGGCGGAGCTTTATAGAACTAGTCTTGCCACCTTTTCTTTGCAGTAATTCCAGAATAAAGGTTAAATCGAAAGGGATTCAAAGAAGAAATATAAAAACGACAAGCAGACGAGTTTAAAGAGAAGCGTCCCTCTCAGGGGAAAAGAATGACTTATCTGGGGTGTGCATGCTGACTTCAAATGAACATGATATGCTACTTGGACTGGATGGCCGATCCACACAAACTTTCCAGCTTCTCGTGAACCCATTGTTCAGTATTTCAAAACCAGAGAACCTTGCCAGGACTCCTTTAGTGGTAAGATGTCTTCTTTTCACCAATCGACCTCTCTCATTTCTCTTCTCACTATTGCCCGATAGTGCTCTTTCCGAGTTTTCACTAAGCGGACTCTCTCATTTTTAGTTTCTCTACTTGCCATCGCCTTATGGTGCCCTAATGTGTTTGTATCATATTTCAACAATGGCTTTTTCCACCTCCCTGCCTTTGCCAATCGATCGGAAGGACTTGGACAAGGTTTTTGGGGTAAAAAGGATTTTAAGCGAAATTATAACTTTGGAATCATTTTGGCGGATTCATTGCTAAACCATTATATCATCTGCCCCAGTTTCAATTTTAGGGAAATTGGGATTTTTATTTTGGTGTGACCGAACCTCAGCGAGAGGCTGCCTACGTATCCTTTTAGAATCAAGTCAAACGTAGTTCAGGCAAATATTTGTGTTTTTTGATTTAATGATACTTACATGTTTTAAAGAGGGTAATCAAGGAAGGGTAACCGACTCAAAAGGTTTGCGAAATATTGATAGTGTTTGGATAGCGAGAACGGAAGCCTTCAACATCTCAATTGAACGAAGTCATCACCATAGAAGGTCTAGATATAGTAGCTTTTTACTGCATCCGCATTCACAGCTGTTTCAGGCCCATTTCCTTCAATATCACCCAGATATAACGCTCATCTCGGCAATATCTTCCTGATGATGTATAGACCCTTCTAATTATGAGAAAATTTTCCTTTTGCTTCCCGGTGATGAGGAAGAATGCGCCTTAATACTAATTGACCTACTTCAAAATTCCTGGGTCGCACATTCTCGTTGTAAGCACGGGACATTCTTTGTTGGTACAACTGCCTATGACAGACCACCTCCATTCGCTTTTCATCAATCAAGGTCAACTGTTCCAGGCGAGTCGACCCACTCACTGTCCTTAATCTTTGCTTCAACGATGATCCAGAGAGAAGGGATTTCTACCTCTGCAGGTATTACTACCTCAGTTCCATATACCAAAAGGTATGGGGTTGCTCCTACCAATGTGCGCACCATGGTGCGATATCCCAGTAATGCGAAGGGTAACTTTTCATTCCATTGTCTGGAGCTTTGAATCATTTTCTCAATATCTTCTTGATATTCTTGTTTGCTGATTCGACGACACCATTGGCTTTCGGCCAGTAGGGGGTGGAGTTTCTATGCGTTATTTTGAATTGTTCACATATTTCTTCCATCAAACGACTATTCAGGTTTGCAGCATTATCTATGATGATAGTTGTAGGAATACCAAAATGGTAGATAAGATTGGAGTGCACAAAATCTACTACGTCTTTCTTAGTGACCGATTTGAGAGTGATGGCTTCAACCTATTTTGTGAAGTAGTCGATGGAAACCAATATGAATCTATGTCCATTTGAGGCTTTTGGTTCGATCGGCCCAATGACGTCCATGCCCCAAGAAATGAATGACCAAGGTGCTGACATAGGATGTAGTTCTATTGGAGGGGCATGAATCAAATCAACGTGCACCTGACACTGATGGCATTTCCGGACAGAGCTCATGGTTATTCAGTAATATCCTACTCGAAGGACTTTCTTTGCCCAAACATACCCATTCATGTGAGGTCTACACACTCCTACGTGTACTTCATGCATAATCTTTCCAGCCTCTTTGGTGTCAACACATCTTAATTGAGATCTGAGGTCCTCTTGTACAAGACATCACCACTTAAGAAAAAACCACTTGCATGCCGTCGAATGGTTTTCTTTTGATCCCCACTAGATTGCTCAGGATATTCTTGCATTTTCAGAAATCTTTTGATGTCATGGTACCATAGCTGGGTATTTGGTTCTACCTCAACCGTATGACAATAGCCATGCCTTTACTGATTTGGATTTCCAAGGGATCAATGTGAGCATTGCCTGGGTAGGTCAACATTGCGGCCAGAGTGGCGAGTGCATCAGCCAGTTCAATCTGACACTGAGGGATGTACCTGAACTCTATCGATTTGAACCGCTTGCTAAGATCTTCTACATGCTGTCGATAAGGGATAAGCTTAACATCCCAGGTTTCCCATTCTCCTTGGGCTTTCTGGATAATCATATCTGAGTCTCCCATAATCAATAGGTCTTCAACATCTTGGTCAATTACCATATGCATACCCATGATACAGGCTTCATATTCAGCGGTGTTGTTTGTGCATAAAATAAAAGCCTGGATGTGGCCGGATAGTGGTTACTAGTGGGTGATATCAATATTGCCCCAATTCCTACACCTTTTATGTTTACCGCCCCATCAAAAAACATCTTCCAAGCATGTGTGTCTCCAGAGATGGCCTCTATTAAATTTACTTCTTCATTCGGGAAGTAAGTGTTCAATGTTTAGTATTCATCATCAATCGGGGTTTTAGCCAAATAGTATGCCAATGCTTGAGCTTTCATTGCTGTGCGAGTGATATAAACTATGTCAAATTTAGTGAAAAGAATCTGCCATTTTGCTAATCTCCATGTGAGCGTCTATTTTTGAAATATATATTTCAAAGGATCCAACCTAGTTATGGGGTGGGTGGTGTAGGCTTGCAAGTAGTGTCTCAACTTCAGAGCGACCCAAGTCAAAGCACAACATGTTCTTTATAATAGAATATTCTTAGCTTCATAGCTGGTAAACATCTTGCTCAAATAATAGATCACCTTCTCTTTCTTCCCGGTTACATCGTGTTGCCTTAGGACACAGCCGAAAGAATTTTAGAAGACCGTCAGATACAAGAATAGATGCCTCCCGGGCTCCGGTAGGACCAAAACTGGTGGATTTGACAGATATTCTTTGATCTTATCAAAGGCTTCTTAACATTCATCCTTCCACTTTACTGGTGCATCTTTCTTTAATAATTTGAATATGGACTCACATATGGATGTCAGTTGTGCAATGAATTGGCTGATATAGTTTAATCTGCCCAACAAGATCATCACATCTTTCTTTATTCTCGGAGGAGGAAAATCCCTGATAGACTTTATCTTTGTTGGGTCTAACTTGATACCTCTCTTGTTGACTATAAAGCCCACAAGTTTACCATACGGAACCCCAAATACACATTTTGTAGGGTTCAACTTCAGATCATACTTGTGCAACCGTTTAAAGAATTTCCTCAAATCTCGAACATGATTATCCCGGGTTTTAGACTTGATGATTAGGTCGTCCATATATACCTCTATTTCCCGATGCATCATATCATGGAAAATCGCTCTCATGGCTCTCATGTAGTCCGCCTCAGCATTCTTCAAGCCAAATGACATGACTCTATAACAATATATTCCCCAGGGTATGGTAAAGGCTGTCTTTTTGGCATCTTCTTCGTCCATCAATTCCTAGTGATATCCCGTGTAATAATCCACGAAGGACTATATCTCATGTTTGGCGCAGTTATCAACAAGGATGTGGATGTTGGGCAAAGGGAAATTGTCTTTGGGACTTGCCTTATTCAAATCTCTATAATCCACACACACCCGGGTCTTTCCGTCTTTCTATGGAAGTGGAACTACATTAGCCAACCATGTAGTATATTAGACCACTTGGATTAATCCTGTTTTCAACTGTTTCGTGATTTCTTCCTTTATCTTATCGCTGGTGTCAGTTTTAAACTTTCTTTGCCTTTGCTGGAGTGGAGGGTAATTGGGGTTAGTTGGCAATTGATGAACCACCAGGTCAACACTTAGCCCTGGCATGTCGTCGTACGACCAGGAAAACACATCTTTGAACTCATACAAGAGTTGGATTATTGCATCTTGGGTTTTCTCATATGTGTGAATGCTTATCTTGGTTTCCCGAATTTCTTCAGAAGTCCCCAAGTTAAATGGATCAATATCATTCATGTTTGGCTTAGGCTTCTCAAATTGTTCCAATTCTCGATTTATTTCCCTAAAAGCCTCTTCTTCATCATATTCAAGTTCTTGGTTCATTATTTCACAATTAGACAGCGTGTTTGGATCTGGGCATGAAGTCTGTAAGCATATCATGTTATTTAAAGCCGCATTATTAGAACTGAAAGAGAAAAATAGCAAAATCAAAAAGAGTAAAGGAAAATGAACGATGAAATTTGATTTCATTTCTTGGAATTTGAAGATAACAGGGTTTACATTTCGAAATTTAAAGACAAAAAACTAAAGAAAACAACTAAATTACAAACTAGAATAACTCAAGATGCAGAAAAAGTAGCAGGACAAGTCTACCGGGACTCCCTCCTGATTAGAAATGGCGTAGCCTTCCAATTTTGCAACTTGGCGCGTGGTCCCATATACAGCACCTCAACGGTGCTAGTGCCCTCTCCTAGTTGAACCATATGGGTTTCATAAAGCATTTTTCCCATTACCCCACATATTTCCTCAATTTCCTCAGCCGATAAGGCCTCATCATCATATTCTTCTTCATCATATCTTGGCTTGACAAAAGTTTCATACAAC
>JASVEL010003369.1:0-26166 GCA_032618575.1 Nicotiana noctiflora
TCAAACTTATCATCTTGAAGGTCGTTGCCTTTCTCTGTGCATATGTAAGCGGCAGTGTGCTCTGCGGTATCTGGGGTCCTGTTACACCTAGGGAATTCCGGCGTTCCAAATTTCCGTGAAGAGAGTTCCGGGACCACTTCCCAGGGGGAGAGCTGTCGCGTGAACCTTCACGAACCTGACTTTATCCTTTTAGAGAAATCCCCAAACATCTTCGTTGTGGCGGGGTCTATTATCGATCCATTGTTGCTTGATCTTTCAGGTACTCGTTTGGCACAGGGAGATATTTTTGGCGCTACTATGCTGGAAGTCTTCAGATGGATATGTAGCTGAGCGATAGCCAACTACTGTGCCTGCAACATTTAAAAAATTTCATGAGGACTAGCTTCCTATGTTTCTTGAGCCAGGGTTTGTTGGACTTCCTATTGGTGATATGTTGAATGATCCCATCGGTGTGCGAGGCCTTGTCTCCCTACTGCGCGTCTCACTAACCTACATCCACTAGAATTAGTTAAGGTGTGTTGTCGGGATTCTGTAGTGGTTCTCTAGCGGCCGGAACATCCACTTCATTTTTCCATGATTCTCGAGGTGGTCGTTGTGGACTCCGTTTACTGAACTAGACATTTTGACATGAAATCAAAGGATTCAGGACGAGAAAAAGTGTGAACGATAATGTGTGTTTGTGCAATGAAACTAGCAAGAAAATAATGACTACTATATTTAGCCCCACTGTGGGTGCCAAACTGTTTACCGTAAAAATGGTAACAACAATTAAATTTTTAAATGGGATTCTAAAAGTATGTGATCTATTCCCGAGCTAGTTGTTAGAGCAGTTGATGCTAATAATGTGGAGTTTAATGATAAAATGCAAGCTAAAACAAAATAGTAATCGAATCAAGGGCCTGCTGCCCGGTAGGTCTTGTCGACAGGGGGCCTCGGGGCTAACATCAGGGTCGAATTTGAGGTATCGGGGATAGTCAGGGTGGGATAATAGTTGACAATATAATTAAACAAGGATATTTATGGCCAGTACTAAGTTATATGATGAAGAACAAGTATGAAAGTGATGGATATCGAGGCAACCTCGGGCTAGTGAGAACGAACAAGTTAGAAAGAAAAAAAAAAAAAAAAAAAAATATATATATATATATATATATATATATATATATATATATATATATATATATATTATTGCACTTGCCGAGAAATGGAGCAACATCAGTCCGTTACAAAGTGGTGTGGGTTCCCTTTATATAGGAGGCGAACCCAGTTATAGTACAACGTGCATTAATTGTAAATTATGGATGTGGGACGGCTAGACGCGGTGCATCAGCTCAAGGTAGGCCGGCTAACTGAAGAGTGTAAAATCATCCATCAAAATTTTAAGAAATTTCTCAGTTATATCATAAAAAATTGCTGACATGCAACACTTAAATATAGCAGGGGCATTGCACAAACCAAATTGCATTCTCCTATAGGCATATGTTCCATGAAGATATGTGAAAGTTGTCTTATCTTGATCTTCTGGTGCGATTGGTATTTGTTTATACCCTGAATAGCCTTAAAGCAAATAATAAAAATCATATCCTGCAATTCATTCCAATATTTGATCAATGAATGGCAAAGGAAAGAAATTAGAATACGAAGATTTCTGCCTGATATAATTGCTCCCACGTCTATCTTCTGACCTTGGTGTTTGCCTTTACCAGTGTTCATCCGAGTTGGGAAACTAAATGCTGAGATGCTAGAGAAGCTAATCATCTGTTTGAGATATCTATATATGATGGAACTACAAAACTTTAATGGATTATAACGTAGTTTGCAATCTTTGCTTTTGCTTTAGCTAGTTATTTTTTGGTTTCATTGATATTTCATGTGGAATTTCTTTCCATGTGCAGATTACGTGATTTAGTTTAGTCCTATGTAAAAGTATTGACTCAAAGTATAACAAAGTTCGACCTCGCTCGAATTGAGTTACAGGCTAAGTGCCTTCATCATCAAAGTTTGATAAGTTCGACCTCGTTCAAACTGGGAAACAGGCTAAGTGCCTTCGCCATCAAAGTTTGATAAGTTTGACCTCATTCAAACTGGGACTCAGGCTAAGTGCCTTCGCCATCAAAGTATAACCAAGTTCGACCTCGCTCGAACTGAGTTACTGGCTAAGCGCCTTCGCCATTAAAATTTGATAAGATCGACCTCATTCGAACTGGGACACAGGCTAAGTGCCTTCGCCATCAAAGTATAACCAAGTTCGACCTCGCTCGAACTGAGTTACTGGATAAGTGCCTTCGCCATTAAAGTTTGATCAGTTCGACCTCATTCGAACTGGGACACAGGCTAAGTGCCTTCGCCATCAAAGTTTGATAAGTTCCACCTCGTTCGAACTGGGAATTAGGCTAAGTGCTTTCGCTATCAAAGTATAACAACGTTCAACCTCGCTTGAACTGAGTTACAGGCTAAGTGCCTTTGCCATCAAAGTTTGATAACTTCGACCTAATTCGAACAAGGACAAAAGGCTAAGTGCCTTCTGTGAGCACGTGATTTTTGCTTCATGAGAATTACTCCAAAAGAAATAAAAAATAAAAAATAATTTCCCTTTACACGCAATTTTGAGAGTTTTCGTAGCATGTTGTTAATTATTTGTATTTTTTGTCTAAGAATGTTTATTTTTATTTTTTATTAATTAAAAATACAAAAATATATGTCGCATGTGCATTTAGGATAAAATTTTGCAAATAGGAATTAATTAAACCATATTTGGTTTTAAAAGAATGAAAATTACAAAATATGTATTTTTTTGCATTTTTAGCATTTAATGTCCAATTATGTGATTGTGTTTTAATTGGCATTTAATTTTACGTGATAATTATTATTAACAGTAAATTAGTATTTTTTAAGTTAATTTTTGGATTTACAAATAATCTAGGATACTTTGGTCTTTAAATTAGGAAAAATTAAATTAGGAAGAAATAAAAGAATAAAGAAGCAAAATGAAAAATGAAGAACAAAATCGGAACTGGGCCAATTTCCTTTTAAATTAAAATCAGGCCCAAACAGATGCATAACCCGGTCCAATTGTCCAGGCCTCTCAGACGTTTCAAACGATGTCGTTTTGTCATTTTAAACCAATGTTGTTGGATCAAATCAATCCAACAGTCCAACAATCACCCTTATACCTGTTCCCAACCTGGTCTGTTCTATATTACCTTAAACAACCTCGTTTTCATTTAAGTTAATTAATAAAGGCCATTGGATCCTATCATCCAACGGCCCATATTAACAAACTCATTTTAATATGTCAAAGACCCCCAAACCCTAAAGACCCGTCTCCTTTCCAAACACCCTCAGTCATCTGTGGACTCCCCCCAAACCCTAGCCGCGGGCATACTCCACCGCCCTTAAGCCGATGGTAACCACTTTGATCCTAGCCCAAACGCCTCCATCGTTACAGCATCGAACCCTCACGACCTCCTCATTCCACTCCCGTGATTACCTCCCTTCGAATCTAACTCGGATGCTTCGAATCTCAATTCTGAACCAAGAACCCTAGCCGCTGCCACAAGATCCCCGGCGGCTGCGCAGCCTCTAAACCATCCCAAATCAATACCCCACAACCCCCAAAACTTCATCATACCAATCCCATGCCATTTTTCCCTAAATTCCCCCTCCGATGCCTCGAATATTGAATCACATAAGCTAAGACCTAACTTTCTTCTAATCTGAAACTCGGCACTGTGAGGATCTTTGGGACTGAATTATACTTTAGTTCTATGTTTCCATATTGGAAACACACGATTAAGGTTTGCTTCAGTCAAAAGCAAAGGGACGAGGAGTTTCTAATCTTTGGTCCACCCGAGTTCCTGGTATTTTTCAATTCTCTTTTCTTTTGTTATCTTTTAGTATTCATTTAATTTTCACGTTTCTTCTTCTCCTTCTTGGTTTTTGTTTGATTTTGTGATTGAACCAAGTTAGTCTGTCCGTAGGCATAAAATTATAGATTTGTTCATCACATTGAATCAAATGGTTTGGTCACTCAAATATCGTGAATTGTTTGTTTGTTTAGGTTGTTATCATGAATTTGTCAATCTCCGTAAACATTTTGTTTGTTTTTTCCTTTTGGACTCTAGAAATGTTAGCATGTGTGTTTTGCCTCTCTGATCTTAGTCTGTTCCCTTTCAAGCTAATCAGTTGTTCATAGATCATTTGTGTTAAATCCGTAACAATTTCCCAAGTTTGTTTCCTATTACTTTCAATCTCACTACATTCAATCTGCTTTGCCAGTTGTTAATTTAGAGATGTAATTTGTTTTTCAAGTGTGGTTAGTCTATGTATCTATATCAGAAATTTGATCTTGTTAGTTCAGTAGGATTTTGTCCTATTTCAATGGTTTTCATTTTTTATGCAATTTTTGATTTGGTTTAAGTTTCTAGCTTGAATTGCTGATTGAATTGATAAGTTTGAATTAATTATAGGTGTTTTAGTTTAGCTGATTAATTAGATGGATTTTGTTATACTTGATGGGCAGTGAGTGCAGTACTTTCAGGGGTAATTTAGGAAGTCTAGCTTGAGGGAATCTCACTGATCAATTAAGAAATGAAAGGGGGCCAGTTAGTGGAAAGGACAGCTTTTAGAAAACCTTTACGAATTAAAATCAGAAATAGTAGGTTAATAATGAAAGGTCAAAAGGGTATACATAGTAAACGAATATTACAAGCTGGAAAGTGAAAGGAACATGGGGTAATAATAAAAGTTTTTTTATTTTACAACTGTAAAGAAAAAGGGGGCTGGTAATGATTCAAGAGTTGGAGTATAGATAGAGAAGTAGACAGATACACAAAGGGGGAGAACATGTTTAAAAAGAACATTTTTTTAGGACAATTTTGAAAATAAGAGTTTCCTCTATTGTTCCATTACATTAATCTCAGATTCCAGCTCTAGTTCAATATTCTAGTTCATTCCAATACTCAAAAATAGCTTGAATTCTCTGCTTCTGCTACGTACTTGAATCCTGAAAATATTCAGAATCATTTGGGCATTGGTATTGTTTAGTTGGTCCATCGTTGGCTTAACTTGAGTTCAGTTGGGTATTTGGGTGTTGCCTATCACTGTTGGGTCATCATTTCACACCTTGTTTGAGTGTGTTTCTGGTTTGGTACTGTTGTTGCTGTTTCATTTTTCTACAATTATTCCTGGGTTGTCAGTTGTTTGAACTACATTTTATCCTTGTTGTTTTATTGCTCCTAGTATTGCTGACCTCTTCCTCTTCTCATTGTATTGTCATTTTTAGGTACACACACTTGGAACTGATTTGATATAATTCCTCTATAAAAAATAGAAACGTAGTTGTTGCTTGATCCTAATTGAGTTTATACTGTTTCATTAGTCATTTACATTACAGTTAATTTTTATAGTAGTCGAGATAAATTCATTAGGTTAGTTTACTTGTGATAATCAATTGGACTGATTGAGTTTTGTAACATGTAATGGACTGTGCTAAAATAAGGAATTGTTGAGCATAAGTATGTAGGTGTTTTGGCAATTGAGTATTAGTTGGGATTAAATTGAGTCAATTTCTATTCGCTAAAATGATTTCCAGCCCTACCCGAAACACTTTCAATATCTGATTAGGTAGAATGTAGTTTATTGAAGTAATGTGAATTTTTTACAAATATGGGAGTTTTATATGACACGAATTAGTATATAAGTTACAAGTTCTCGAACTCAGAAATTTTAGAGTAAAGGTACGGCTTAAAGGCAGGAATCATTGTTAAGTGTATGCAATTAATAAGGTGTCACGACCCCAAAACCCGATCATGATGGCGCCCAGCACATTGCTAGGCCAGCCTGACCGACCTTTAATAATACAGAGCTACCATCTCTCACTTTACCCTTTTAGCATTTAACAGTAATAAGAAATGATATAAAATCCAACACAAACTGTGAAAATATCCCAAAAATAGTATAACACCTCCCACAGAATCTAGAATCATAAGTCATGAGCCTCTACCACAATACAACTGTAATACTGTATACAACTGTGACTCAAGTGTAGAAAAGTTTAAATATAAGATAAAAGGAGATGTCAGGTCCTGCAGACGCTAGCAGCTACCTCGACAGTCCGGATAGAGCACTCTGAGTAGCTGAGGAGTCAGCCCTGTTGTGATGTACCTGGATCTGCACACAGTGTGTAGGGAGTAGTGTGAGTACTTCCAACTGAGTGGTAATAAGCACGGGTAACACAGCGAAGATAAGAACACCCAATAAAGCACTAAGCAAGGCTATACAAAAATATCTTTTACCATTATTAACATGAACAGTCTCAGAACCAATAATATCAGCTAAACAGTATAACAAGTATATCTAAATGAAATGCAAATGCATGAACATGACCGCTACGGCGCATAGCCTGATCCATTGGGTACCCGCGCTCACTGTTGGGGTTCAGACTCTGGAGGTGCTCCTACAGCCCAAGCGCAATATCCATGATATGATGCGGCACGGAGCCCGACCCACTATCAGTCCAGCTACATGCAATGCAAGCCTCACAGGCTCAGAAATATCATTTGAAACCTCTTTTTATCAATAATAGTAGAAAACAGAGTTTTAGAGATACCAGAGTTTGGAAAACCATTTTACACAGTGTTTAGATCAGGACTGATATCAGAATAACATGCTATAATCACAAAAACTATGATAACGATCCTCACGGTATCCAAATAACTGGCTCACAGCCCAAAGATATCAACAACCATCCAAGTAGGAGGTTTATTGGCTCAATGATAGCCAACGACACAGTATAATATTACCAGGTCAGACTAAGCCATAGTCCCCAATCACATTCGACCCCGCACTCATAGTAGAGTATGTGTCTCGCCTTAACACAGTGTCCCATAGCGATAAACCAAGGTTTCGTACCTGTTGGTCATCACCCACACCCATTACTCACCTCGACTCGGCTTGAAGACTAGCCAGCACTTAGTGATTTTCTATAACCCAGGCTTAGATCAAAAATCCTCCATTGTTACACCTTAATTCTTCCAATTTCAGAGATTAACTCTATAATTTATCAACGTATTAACATAAATTGAGTCCATGAGTGCTTACCTGATGAATTCCTCGATTTCCTCCTCAAGATCGCCTAAATCGCCTCTTAGTTCAAAGCCCCAAATGTGATATAACTTCCCTTTTGTTCATTAATCACTGACGCATTTTCTCTTCTGCGATATATAGCTCGCCTAAGCGAGACCGCTTATGCAGTTAATAGGTCACTTCTGCGACACATGCTGAAGCCCAAGACCGACTTCCGCTTATGCGCCTGTGATTCCGCGCCTGCGACCAATCGTCCGCTTCTGTGGAATTTCCACTGCCCAGCCCATGATCACATCTACGATCATTTTGCCGCTTCTGCGGGGCCACTTTTATGGTCCCCCATCCGCAGAAGCGAAACCTCTGCTACAATATACACTAGTAGTTATAAAACATCAAAATCCATCCGATTAACCCTCCAAAAACATCCCGAGGCCCCCGGGACCTCAACCAACAATACAAATCTACTCTAAATCATCACAAGAACTTGTTCCAATCATTAAAACACAACCTCAAACACACGAATCATCAAATTAAGTCCGGTTCAAGCCTAAGATTCAACCAAAACTTCTGAAACCTACATTCTATCAAAAAACCCGACCAAACGATGTTCGAATGACCTAAAAATTTGCAGACATATCCAAAATCACCTAATGAAGCTACTGCAATTGTCAGAATTCTATTTCGACTCCTGGATCAAAATCTCACCTATCGATCGGATTTCGCCAAAATTCCAACGTGGCCAATTCAAGCCTATTTCTACACCGGGCCTTCAAATTCAATTCTGATCGCTACCCTAAGTCAAAAATCACCTCCCTAAACTAGCCAAATCATCAAAATTTGATTCCGAGCTCTCTAACCACATAGTCAACTCCAAGTTGACTTTTCAGAAATAAGCTCCACTCAAAAAGGCTATGTGCCTTATTTCCAACTAGAATTAATCCTAATTCACCCGATAGACTCTAACACATATAAAGAAACATGAAACACATAAATAAAGGGATAATGGGGTGGTAACTCTAATGACGACGGGCCGGGTCATCACATTCTCCCTAATTTAAGCAAACGCTCGTCCTCGAACGGGTCAAGAAACATACCTGGAGACTCAAATAAGTGAGGATATTTTCTCCGCATCTCCTACTTGATCTCCCAAATGGCCTCCTCCACGGGCCGACCTCTCCACTAAACCTTCACTGGTGCAATATCCTTGGACCTCAATTTCCTCACCTGACGACCCAATATAGCTATAGGCTCCACATCATAGGTCAAGTCATCATCAAGCTGAATAGTACTGAAATCCAACACATATGATGGGTCGCCAACATATTTCCGGAGCATAGATACGTGAAACACTAGATGAACTCCCAATAGACTGGGTGGCAAAGCAAGCATATAGGCCACCTCTCCAATCCTCCTGAGAATCTCAAAAGGGCCAATAAATCTTGGACTGATTTTTCCTTTCTTCCCAAATCTCATGACGCCTTTCATAGGCGAAACCTTCAGTAAGACCTTCTCACCTACTGAATAAGACACATCCCAAACCTTCTGATCTGCATAACTCTACTGGCGTTACTGAGCTGTGTGAATTCTCTCCTGAATCACATTCACCTTATGCAAGGCATCCTGAACCAACTCTGTCCCCAACAACCTAGCCTCGCCGGGCTCAAACCAACCAACTGGAGATCTAAACCGTCTCCCATATAAATCCTCATACGGTGCCATCCGAATACTAGATTGGTAGCTGTTGTTATAGGCAAACTCTGTGAGAGGTAAGTAATCAGCCCACGAAACACCAAAATCAATAACACAAGCTCAGAACATATCCTCTAGGATCTGAATAGTACGCTCGGACTGTCCGTCCGTCCGAGGATGAAATGCAGTACTCAACTAAACCTGGGAGCCCAACTCACGCTGAAATGTCCTCCAGAACTGCGAAGTAAACTGAGTACCTCTGTCTGATATGATAGAAACTGGGACCCCATGCAATCTTACATTCTCCCGAATGAATATCTCAGCTAACCGCTCTGAGGAGTATGTAGTACACACAGGAATGAAGTGAGCTGACTTGGTCAGCCTATCCACAATCACCCAAACTGAATCAAACTTCCTCGTTGTCCAAGGGAGTCCACTAACAAAGTCCATAGTGATCCTTTCCCACTTCAACTCGGGAATATCAATATGCTGGAACATGCCACCCGGCCTCTAATGCTCGTACTTGACCTATTGACAGTTGAGGCACCGTGCTACATGCCTCACAATATCCATCTTCATCTTTCTCCACCAATAATGCTATTTCAAGTCCTGGTACATCTTCGCAGCACCTGGATGGATAGAATATCGTGAACTATATGCCTCCTCTAATATCAACTCACGAAGGCTATCCACATTGGGCATGCATATCCGGCCCTGCATCCTCAATACTCCATCACTATCAATAGTGACATCTTTGTCATCATCATGCTGAACTCTGTCCTTAAGGACAAGTAGGTGTGGATCATCATACTGGCGCTCACGAATACGATCATATAAACAAGACCGGGAAACAACGCAAGCCAACTTCTGGGCTCTGAAATATCCAACCTCGCCAACCGATTGGCCAAAGCCTGAACATCATAAGCAAATGGTCTCTCCCCAACAGGAATATATGCCAAGCTTCCCAAACTAACCGCCTTTCGGCTCAAAGCATCAGCCACCACATTGGCCTTTCCCGGATGATATAGAATAGTAATGTCATAATCCTTGAGCAACTCAAGCATCTCCGCTGCCTCAAATTAAGATCCCTCTGTCTGAACAAATGTTGGAGACTACGATGATCAGTATACACCACATAGGACATGCCGTACAAATAGTGCCTCCAAATCTTCAAGGCATGAACTATGGCAGCTAACTCCAAATCATGAACAGGGTAGTTCTTCTCATGAGGCTTCAACTGACGAGAAGCATAAGCAATCACTCTACCCTCCTGCATCAACACACAACATATCCCCATTCTCGAGGCATCACAATATACTGTATATGAACCTGAAGCTGATGGCAAGACTAACACCGGAGTTGTGGTCAAAGCTTTGTGGTTTCTGAAAGCTCTCCTCGCACACATCCGACCACACGAATGGTGCACCCTTCTGCGTCAACCTGGTCAAAGAATAAGCAATGGATGAAAATCCCTGAACAAACCGGCGATAATACCTCGCCAAACCAAGGAAACTCCTGATCTCCATAGCTGAGGATGGTCTAGGCCAACTTTGCACCACCTCTATCTTCTTCGGATCAACTTGAATACCATCACGAGACACCACATGACCCAAAAAAGCTACTGACTCGAGCCAAAACTCACACTTGGAGAACTTAGCATACAATTTCTCCTCCCTCAACCTCTGCAACACAACGCTCAAATGCTGAACATGCTCCTCCTGGCTACGAGAATACACCAAAATGTCATCAATGAACACGATCACGAAAGAATCCAAATATGGCTGGAATACACTGTTCATCAGGTGCATGAACTCGGCTGGGGCATTGGTTAGCCCAAAAGACATCACAAGAAACTCATAGTGCCCACATCTCGTCCTGAATGTAGTCTTCATGATATCAGAGTCTCTAATCTTCAACTGATGATAGCCTGAACGAATATCAATATTCGAGAACACCCTCGCTCCCTAGATCTGATCAAATAAATCATCAATGCGCGATAGAGGATACTTGTTCTTTCCTATTACCTTGTTCAGCTATCTATAATCAATGCACATCTGCATAGAACCATTTTTCTTCTTAACTAATAGCACTGGTGCACCCCATGGTGACATACTAGGACGAATGAACCCCTTATCTAAAAGCTCCTGAAGTTGTTCTTTCAATTCCTTCATCTCAACTGGTTCCATACGGTAAGGAGGAATAGAAATGAGCTATGTGATCGGTACCAAGTCAATACCAAAATCGATATCCCTGTCTGGTGGCATGCTCGTCCGGTCTGATAGGAACACATCTGGATAGTCCCTCACAACGGGCACAGAATCAATACTAGGAGTCTCAGCTCCCATCTCTCTCACAAATGCTAGATACGACAAACACCCTTTTTCAACCATTTTTTGAGCCTTTAGGAATGAAATAACTCGGCTAGGAACATAATTTGTCGAACCCCGCCACTCAATCTGAGGAATACTAGGAATAGCCAATGTATGTGTCTTGGCATGACAGTCCAGAATAGCATGACATGGGGACAGCCAGTCCATGCCCAAGATCACATCGAAATCCACTATACCTAATAATAGTAGATCCACTCGGGTCTCCAGACCCCTAATAGAAACAACACAAGATCGATAGACGTGATCCACAATAATTGTATCACCCACTGGGTGGATACATGAACAGGCAAATCAATACTACCACGGGTCGCACCCAAGTGATGTGCAAAATAAGAAGACACGTACGAATATGTGGACCCGGGATCAAACAAAACAGAAGCATCTATGTGACACATTGAAATGATACCTGTAATCACTGCATCTGAGGCAATAGCATCACGCATATTAGGAAGTGCATAAAAACATGCATGACCACCACTAGATCTCTCCTCACCCTTAGGGCGACCTCTAGAAGACTGACCTCCACCTATACTAGCCTGAAATGGTGCTGAAGAGGAGGGCTGATCCCTCTGCTGAGACCTATCCCTACGAAGTCGAGGGCACTGCCTTCTAATATGGCCAAACTCGCCACACTCAAAACAACTGCCTGGTGTTAGGGAAGGGGACCGAAGGAAACCCCTCATATCAAAGTGGCCGGTAGAAGAACCTGGTACGGAAGAGCCCTAGACTAATGGGGCACGAGATGAACTTTGAGCTGGGAGGGCACTATGTGATGACTGCACCTGTTGAGGCCCATGATTTCCACAACCTGAAGATACCCCACGACGCTCTGGGTGGAGCACTACTAAAGCTTTCAAAACCTCAAGGCCTCTTGGCCTCCCTTTCCTCTCGCTCACGGCAACGATCCGCCTCAACAGAGCATGCCATATCAACAACCTACTCAAAATATGATGATAATATTCTCTCTCTAGTCATCAGAATGCGAATAGAATAGTTGAGGCCATCAATAAACCTCCTGATCCTCTCCCGATCTGTCGGGATCATCCAAATAGCATTCCTAGCCAATTGAGTATACGTCAACTCATACTGAGACACTGACATATCACCCTGTACTAGCCACTCAAACTGGCAACATAGCTCCTCTCGATGGGACTAAGGCACATACTTCTCTAAAAAGAGAGTGGAAAACTACTGCCAAGTAAGAGGTGCCACCCCTACAGGACTACGCCTCTCAAACTCCTCCCACCAAATGAATGATGGACCAGAAAACTGGAATGTAGTAAATGAAACACCACGGGACTCAAGAATCCCCGTTGTACGCGCAATCCTTTGACACTTGTCTAAGAAACACTGGGCATCCTTGCCCTCAGTACCACCGAATAAAGGTGGCTAAAGTTTACCAAATCTCTCCAATCGACGATGCTCCTCATCAAGCATCACTGGTACAACATACTCTGGGGCTGGCGCAACTGGCTCAACTGGAATAGCCGGAGCAACTACCTGAGCTGGGACTGCCTCTACCGTCTGAAGTCCCTGCACAACCTGCTCTGGTGGGCGAGCTGCGGGGGTCTTGTAAGGCCCCGTAAACTATTTGTGCTTGAAACCTAGTAGCCTTGGTGTCCTGGTCCGCCTAAGATATTAGGAATGCGTAAAATTCTTCGCAGCTCACAAGCTCGCCGCGGTTCGGACCTTTGGTAGTGATTTAAGTTTCAAAAATTGAAAGAATAAATTTTTCAAAAAAAGTCAATTCTGCGACCAGGAATGTGATCGCAGATCTTCTATGCGGACCACATTCCTACCACAGAGTTAACAGAATGTTTTCCAAAAATAATGTTGAAAATGCGGTCTAATATGCGATCGTAGAATAGAAATGCGGACCGCAGATCCATCGCATAATTTCTTGTGAATTTTGAGTGTCAAATCTGTGGTGCAATCTGCAACTGCAGAACACAAATGCAGACCGCATTCTAGTCACATATCGTAATAGAACATGTGCATTTTTGGGGAAATTCTACGGTCCATTATGCGGACCGCATGTTGATTCTGCGACCGCAGAATTGACTCGGCCCAAATTTTTATAAAATTTTGACCCGACCCCTTCTTTAATAAAACACCTCCAACCTTCATTTTTCTCCTATTTTCTTAACAAAACTAGAGAGAGGAAAGAGGGATTCTAGAGAGAGAAGTCTATCCATCTTCACAGAGTGCTTCTAATCGTTTGGTCCGGAGGTTCCTAGGGAAAATGTCACCTTCCCCAATCTTTACAAGGTAATAACCCTAACCAACTTATTTGATTTTTAGTTTTAAAATGAGTAAAGAAATATTTGCATACAATAGCTTTTGAAAATAGAATTTAACACTAATGCGTGTTATTGAAACTTGAATTTTTGTAAAGAGGAGTAGGTAGGAGTAAGAGTTTGCAAATACGGAAGTTGGAAACTTAGGATAACTTGGGTGAGATTAAGTAAGAGATTGAAAGAAGTAAAATTCGACTCCATGTATGTATGGCTAACTTTGATTCTTGTGAAATCGCCCTTATGTGTACAATTCGTTGGTATGTGATAATTTTGAGGAATCGTTGTGAAATTATTTGATTTGGTTGTTGGGTATTCAATTGATGTTGAACTATGTGTGGTGTGGTATAGAATATGAACCGAAAGATAAAAAGGAAGTTGAGATTGGTAAAGAATTGTGATAAATTGTTGAACATAATGATATGGGTACTCGCGAATATGGAAACATTGTAACTCGGTTGTGATACTAGTTTGAAAAGTAATTGAAAGCATGAACCAATTTGTAAATTGCTTATTTGCACTTGTTGTGATCTTGTGTAGTGCCTTGTTTGTTGTTTGTGATTGTTGTGATTGAAACTGTATCGTGGGATCGGGTTGCGTGCCGCAACACGAAGTAATAATGTGTGGGTTGGGGTGATAAGGGTGGTCGAGGTAATAAGGGTGGAAAGCGATCGAAATCGCCACTGAAATTGATATGAAATCATTAATGTGAAATTCTGAAAGGAGACAGTAGGAGAGTTTGCAACCTGTGGGACACTGATTGCCCCTTTGTTTGACTTGATTGTGTTTTTCGTGATTGTTTGGTTGTTGCCTTCTTTGTTGATCTTTAATTGTGCTTTGGGCTGAGAACTACTTGAAACGAAGTAAATGTGGGAACATGATTGGCTGGCTTATCATTTCTTGGTGTAATCATTTGTTGTCTTATCATCGTGATTTACTTGTTTAATGGCTTGAGTTTACTTAGGACAAATCTTGTCCATACATACTAGTACAATTCCAGTGTACTGACGTTCCTTTTGCTGGGGATGTTACATTCATGTTATGATTGTAGGTGGATCAGTAGTGGGTACTTCCACTCATCGGCAGTAGCATCCTTCATCTTCCACTGCCCATTTTGGTGAGCCCCTTTCCTTCTCGGGGCCCTGCATGGCTCATGCCACTTCTGTTTTAGACTTTATTTTGATTTTGTAAGGTATAGTCGGAGCCTTGTTACCGGAAAGTATTGTATCATCCCTTGTATCCTAGAGGCTCCGTAGATAGTAAACTGTAGGACTATGGCCTATGTATGTATGTATGTATATATATATATATATATATATATATATATATATAGTGCGTTGTAATTTGTGAACTTGTTAGTAATGTTACTAGTGTGGGTATGTTTGAAAAAGGTGAATTCGGTTATAATTGGTAAGATCTTTGGCTTGTAAGTAATAACCAACACAGGGGTAACGCGCGGGTTAGGAAAGACACCCAGGTCCGCTTGACTGGGGTTACCCGGTCAGGTGTCGGTCATGTCCCTCGAATTGGGGCATGACAGGTCTGATGACCACCCCCGGTCTGGGACGTCGCTGATGTAGTAGTAGCTGAAACTACCTGAGCCAACCCAGTACAAACTAATATGATCTGGGCCAAAGTCTCCTAGAGGCTAGGAATAACAATAGGCACTGTCGGTGCCTGAATGGGTACTGCTTAAGCCTCACCCACTGGGGGCTGATCCTGGATAAGGGCAACAGGTGGGTGTACCGGCACTGCCCCTACCACTCTACCACGACCACGGCCTATAGTTGGTGGCAATGGTAGTCGTCCACCTCGTCCTATAGCACGAGTCCTCACCATCTGTGAGAGAATAGAATACAAATGTTCAGTTCTCGGAACAACAAAATCGCACGACAGAGTTCAAGAAATGTGAAGTGTTTCCTAAAAGGTCTGCAGCCTCCCGAAGAAAATATATATTGTACTTATTTTTATTATTATTCAATAATGTATAAATAAAATTAGACTTTTTCAAACATTTCAATCACATCGTTTCACGACCCCAAAACCTGGCCGTGATGGCGCCCAACACATTGCTAGGCCAGCCTGACCAACCTTTCAGAATACAGAGCTACCAGCTCTCACTTTACCCTTTTAGCATTTAACAGTAATAAGAAATGATATAAAATCCAACACAAACTGTGAAAATATCCAAAAACAGTATAACACCTCCCACAGAATCTGGAATCATAAGTCATGAGCCTCTACTAGAATACAACTATAATATTGTATACAATTGTGACTATAAGTACAAAAAAGTCTAAAGATAAGATTAAAGGAGATGTCAGGTCCTGGGGACACTAGCAGCTACCTCGACAGTCTGGATAGAGCACTCGGAGCAGCTGGAGTCAGCCCTGCTGTGATGTACCTGGATCTGCACACAAGGTGCAGGGAGTAGTATGAGTACTTCCAACTCAAGGGTAATAAGAACGGGTAAGACAACGAAGATAAGAACACCCAATAAATAACTAAGCAAGGCTATACAACAATATCTTTTACCATTATTAACATGAACAATCTCAGAACCATCAATATCAGCTAAACAATACAAAAATTATATCTAAATGCAATGCAAATGCATGAACATGACCGCTACGGCGCGTAGCCCGATCCATTGGGTACCCGCGCTCACTTTGGGGGTTCAGACTCCGGAGGGGCTCCTACATCCCAACCGCAATATCAATGATATGCTGCGGCACGCAGCCTAATATACTATCAGTCCAGCTACATGTAGTGCAAGCCTCACAGGCATAAAAATATCATTTAAAACCTCTTTTTATCAATTATAGTAGAAAACAGTGTTTTATAAATAAGAGTTTGGAAAACCATTTTAGATAGTGTTTAGCTCAGGACTGATATCAGAATAACATGCTATAATCACAAAAGCTATGATAACGATCCTCACGGGATCCAAATAACTGGCGCACAACCCAAAGATATCAACAACCATCCAAGTAGGAGGTTTACCGGCTCAATGATAGCCAACAACATAGTATAATATTACAAGGCCGAACTAATCCATAGTCCCCAATCACATTCGACCCCGCACTCACAGTAGAGTATGTGTCTCGCCTCAACACAGCATCACATAGTGATATACTGGGGTTTCGAACCCGCTGGTCATCACCCACACCCATTACTCACCTCGACTCGGCTCGAAGACTAGCCTGCAATGCCCTTTCCACAAGAATCGGCCTCCACGGGTGTAGAATCTGATCAAAACCAATAGGAATACATCAAAATAGGCTATAGGAACATAACCCAATCGAAATAACTCGAATTACACCGAAAATCATGAAGTTGCCAAAACCTGACCCCTAGGCCCGCTTCTTAAAAAATTACAAAAGTTACATTTTTAGAATCCTTATATCGACACGAGTCCATACATATAAAGTTTATCAAAATCGGACTTCGTATGCCTATTCAAATCAGTGATTTTCTATAACCCAGGCTTAGAGCAAATAAATCCTCCATTGATACACCTTAATTCTTCCAATTTCAGAGGTTAACTCTATAATTTATCAATGTATTAACATAAATTGAGTCCATGAGTGCTTACCTGATGAATTCCCTCAATTTCCTCCTCAAAATTGCCTAAATCGCCTCTTAGTTCGAAGCCACAAATGTGATATTACTTCTGAAATTTCGAACCCTTCTGTCCATTAATCACTGACGCACTTTCGCTTCTGCGATACATAGCTTGCCTAAGCGAGACCGCTTATGCGGTTAATAGGTCACTTCTGCGACACATGCTGAAGCCCAAGACCGCTTTTGCGGTATAATTTATGCCCTTGCGAGTCCGCTTAAGCGGACCTCCTTCCGCTTCTGCGAGCCTACCCAACATACCAACTTTCGCTTCTGCGAAACTTTTCCCGCGCCTGTGATTCTGTGCCTGCGACCAATCATCCACTTCTCCAAAATTTCCACTGCCGAGCCCTTGATCGCATATACGATCATTTTTTCGCTTCTGCAGTCCCCCATCCATAGAAGCGAAACCTCTGCTGCAATATGCACCAGCAGTTATAAAACTTTAAAATTCATCCGATTAACCCTCCGAAAACATTTTGAGGCCTCCGGGACCTCAACCAACAATACAAATCCACTCTAAATTATCACACGAACTTGTTCCAATCATAAAACACACCCTCAAACACATGAGTCATCAAATTAAAGCCGGTTCAAGCCTAAGATTCAACCAAAACTTCTGAAACCTACATTCTATCAAAAACCTGACCAAACGATGTCCGAATAACCTTAAAATTTGCAGACATATCCAAAATCACCTAACTAAGATATTGCAACTGTCGGAATTCCATTCCGACTCCTGGATCAAAATCTCACCTATCAATCGCATTTCGCCAAAATTCCAACGTAGCCAATTCAAGCTTATTTCTACACCGGACCTTCAAATTCAATTCCGATCTCTCTCCTAAGTCACAAATCACCTCCTGAAACTAGCCAAATCATCAAAATTTGATTCCGGTCCCTCTAACCACATAGTCAACTCCATGTTGACATTTTAGAAACAAGCTCCACTCAAAAAGGCTATGTGCCTTATTTCCAACAAGAATTAATCCCAATTCACCTGATAGACTCTAACACAGATATAGAAACATGAAACACAAAAATAAAAGGATAACGGGGTGGCAACGCTCGTGACAATGGGATGGGTCGTCACATAAGGTTAACTACAGGCAATTTATTTTAGGCTAGCATCACTAGATCTCAAATTTTAGTCCTCATCGTGGCCACGTTAACGCTCACTTTGAGCTTATGTATCCACGCTCTAATAAACTGAGTAATAGCAGGAAATTTGAAACTGGAATTAATATGCAACATGTTTGTAATTAAGGTCATAAGTATATGGGATAAGGAAGCTGAAATTGTGTGCTTTTCTAATTCATGTTAACTATTATACATATTGGCCCATTATTTGATATGCAATATGTAGTCTCAGTTTACTGCTCGAAAGTCATTGAATTCGTTTACCCGAATTTGTCTTTGAGCCTGAATGTATCTTTAGTTTATAAATTATAGTTCTGGGCCAACGACAAATTGATTAGGACCTTTCCTTATTTCAAAGACGAATTAATAAAAATCATAGTCACTTTAGGATATCCTTAAATTAAAAATGAGATGAGCCTCACCGAATTAAACGCACAAACTGTGGGGGCCTCATTAAATGTATATAAAAATACTTAGATTTCGGGATAGGCCGTTTGACGAATTTCACGACCTTCCCCAAAATAATAATGCGTTAGATTCTTTAGGCGAGATTTTAATAAAATTACATTCCTAAACTCGGGTGTGCATTTCATGTGACCCAAATCCAAATCCTAAAATATTGTATAAAAATATGTTGAGGATCCGGGTGCATTTCATGTGACATGATCCGAAAACACATTTTTAAATGACGTTCACTTTCTTTAATTTTTTTAATTAAAGAGGTAAATAATATTTAAAATTGCACTATAGGATAACATGTATTTAAATCAGATATTAAGCCATTTATAACATTTTAAGCTATTATGCTAGAACCACGGGATCCGGGGGTGCCTAACACCTTACCTCGGGTCAACAGAATTCCTTACTTGGAATTTCTAGTTCGTAGACTTCACTTGGAAAGTCGAAAATTTCCTCGATTTGGAATTCAAGATAAACCGGTGACTTGGGACACTAAAAGCCAAACCCATTCCAAGTGGCGACTCTGAAATAAATAAATAATCTCATTTCGAATAATGTCACTTTAAATGAAAAACTCCCTTGTACACTACCCTCTCGGGTGGTGCATAAAAAGGAGGTGTGACACCTATGGCGACTCTGCTGGGGACAAGAACCCAGAACATCTTGTTCAGGGTTAAGAATTCGAGCTTAGAATAATTGTTATATTTGGCTTTATCTGATTTTCCTACATGTTTCATGCTAAATGTGCTAAATGCTTTACCGCTTTGATATTTGGTGAATTGTACATATAAACTGTTACGAAACCCATTTTTTCTCTGAGTCTTCTAAATCATGAAGAAGGGTACACTTTGTGTGACTTCTTTTCTGTTTAGAGTCAATTCCATTTTAGAACGAGGTTCGGGCAAGTTGCTAAGCCGGCGGAGCTTCTGTACCCCCAGTACGCTGCCCTCCCCCCTCCGGCTTGAGCTATCCGCTCGGGTAAGCCATGTCTAGAACAATAAATCCAATTGTTAACCTAGTATAACAAAGCCTCATGCCGGATCCCTAGTAGGATCGTTTGTTTGCATCAGGTGTATTTGGCCTTGGAGACTCAACACAAGGGTTGGGTCTAACTAGGAGAGGTGTACCCAAAATGAAAAAGACAATCCTAACGCATCTTACTTGCTACCTGTGCATTTATTTACTTCGAACTTGCATGCTGACCGGCTTTTAAATATTAGAGAAAATAATAATAATAATAATAATAATAATAATGAATAAAAAAATAAAAAAATAGCACTGTAAAGGGTTAAGAGAGTTATTCACTAGTTTTGAAAAATACCAATGCCCGAATGGTGTCAAAATTCTTTTTATAGTTTATTTTATTCAAAACGATTTTAAAGTTTTTTTTGTGTCTTGTTTTCAAAATAATTTATTTGGGGAAAGAAAAATAGTCGCTTTTATCAAAACAAGTCATTTAAACTCCTAAATAAATGTGTAGGATGAGAACAACTGAAAATAAACATTTCACGACCCTTAAAGAGATCCCTTTGCAACTCCACATGTGGTGGAATGATTTAGGAGCAAGTAGCAGAAAAGCGCTGATAAACTTTCTGGGTGGCCTCATCGATTTATTAAATGTCGAGCCGGGGTTGGATGTTATTGAGGCATTAATACCTTTCTAGGATCCTACACACAACGTATTCTGATTTTCTAACTTTGAGCTTATGCCTACTTTGGAGAAAATTGCGGGTTATGCCGGTCTCAACACAAATTTCATAACTCGGTACCTTTGGCGCCAAGCCGATAACTCCGCACAAGTTTCTGGATTCGTTAAATATCAGCCGAAATATCCAGGAAGAGAAGTTAACGAATGGGTATTGCACATTTCAGTTTTTGTATCATCAATATGGTAACCCCCGAGGCTTTGAAGAACCCAACCTTGGTTTGACTCACGCCGGAAACAAAGATAAATGGGAGGCCAGACAGGTTCTAACTTTTATGGTGGCTTTCATGAGAGTTATGGCTTGCCCTCGGAAAGACGATCACATAGAGATCGGCCTTGTTGGGATGTTAGATATTGCAACCAAGCAAGCCAACAACACGCTGGTTCCTTTGATCGTAGCTGAAATTTATCGAGCCTTAACTATATGCTGAGAAGGAGGAAAGTTCTTTCAAGGTTGTAATTTGTTGCTGCAATTATGGATGCAAGAGAATCTTTGCCTTTGAATTGGGTACATGAGTTATGGTTTGACCGGGTTGATTTGTATCAAAGAATTTGGGACTCGGGTAACAGGCATTGAGTTCCCCGAAGGTATGGAGGCTTGGCTATCACATTTGAGATCATTGACTGCTGATAAAATTGAGTGGACCCTCGGCTGGCTTCCTGCTGCAGAAGCAATGTACACTTCGGCTAAAGTTCCTTACATCCTCCTGATGGGAGTTCGTAGCATCCAACCTTATGCTCCGTACAGGGTTTTGCGTCAGCTGGAAGGTTTCAAACTGTTCACAACGATGAAGATTTAATCAAGCAAGTTATTTATCTAAGCCCAAAGGTTGTCTTCCCAGAATAAAAAATTCGTGAAATCTGGAATGAGTGTAGATTCCTCAAGCCTAAAACGATAATATGAGATTTGGCCAAGGGCGAGGTAGACCCAAAATATACGGTATGGTCTAGAAAGAGATTCCAAATCCCTGAGAGGCCTGCTAAGAGACCACACGTCCAACAATTTATGGATGGAACCCTGGTCCAATGGGGTTGGTTAAAAAAATAAAAAGGAATACAGGGTCCACATAGGAGCATTGGAAAAATAGGTTCAGGATCTCCGGTTCAAACATAGTTTAGAAACCACAGCCGATGAGGGGGACAAAAAGAAGTTGGCCCGAGAAAATAAAGCCCTGAGAGCCCAAATCCAACAAATAAGGATAGATGCTGACAAGCAACAAAGGAGTTGGTTGGATGAACGGCTGATAAAGGGTATGAAAAGGGAAATCGTTGAGTGCCAAGACAAGTTGAAGAAATTCGAGAGTATCGTAGCGGGACTACAGGCGTAATGGGCAAAAAGAACAGAAGAGCGCACCCATTACCTATAGAAATTAAAGAGGGATTACAAAAAAATCATTGTCAATATGAAAAGAAAGGTGACCACCCTTGAAGACAAAGCAGCTAAGAAGGCCAAAGCTTTTGAGACTGAAAGTGGACATTGTTATGACTTACTGGCCTAAATGGAGGTAGAAATACAACAGCTACAGAATCTGCGTCTTCAAGATTCTCAGATTTTAGAAGCCCGTAATGATCAAATAAGGCGTCTTCTCATAGAAAAGGGTTGAACCAGGGACAGTATTGAAACCACTGCCCATGCCATTGTTAAGAAATGTAGAGTGTGTGAAGACATGACCCACACTACCTTCTTTTCAACAATAATGATTTTTGTCAAAAGGATAATGTATGAATTGGAACAATTGGAAAGGGATCTCGCACCCAAACCCGCGGCAAGGCCGAACGATGTCCCGCGGGCACCACAAATTGAAGCTTTAATGTACTCGTAGCTCGAGTCTATTTTTTTTTTGGGAATCTGTTGTTTGTTAGAGTCCATTTTCCTATTCGTACCAGAGTCTATTAGTAGTTCTTGAGTCTGTACTTTGTTTCATGTCTGTTGTTTTCCTTTCAAAATTTCTAATGGGTAATAAAATGTTTTGTTAATGAAATGGAAAATTCGCAAAAAAAATGTTTCTTTATTTTTGCACTTGTCACGAACTACGCTTGATCTGATTCATGCGAGCTCATGATACGTAGTCAATCTTCATCAGATTCGACCGTAACCATAAATAAGACAAAAAGGGGAAAATAATAAAAGAAAGTAGGGAAAAGAGAGCAAAAATCAAAAGAAGAAAATTGGGGAGCATAAGGAAAAGTTGGAATGACGCATACAACCAATGCAAAACATGTAGAAACCCACTTAACTGCATAGGTGCATCACACCCCAACGTGAGATTACCTATCTGTTATTTGTTTCAAACTAACCATTTGTCACTGCTATGTCCAAGTTTTATAGAAAAGTGGTTGTTTTGTGGTAATCTGGCCTCACATTCATACATCACGAGGTCAAAAGGAAGTGTTCATCCATCCTTCACAAGGTCAAAAGGAAGTGTTCATCCATACTTACAAGGTCAAAAGGAAGTGTTGAAATGTCTTTAGAAATTCCTCTCCCAACGATTCCTATTCCGGAGGATAGTTTGATCTCATCCATCCCAACTTCTGAGTCAGCAACTGCTAAAGAAAATAGAATTTTGCATCTTTGCATGATGGAAACGTTAGACGCCTAGGGCAATGGAAAAGAACCACCAAGTGCGATTCCTGGGTTCCCTGAGATGTTTCCGAGGGCGAGTGGGATTTCCAACATCCCATAAGTTATCAAAATACGCTACCGGGATATCCTACCATTTCAGCTCACTTCGCTGGATCACCTTCTGAGTCTCACCCCTAGGTATCAGCACCAGGTGCGGCTTCAAACATAATCACCGCACCACCTTGTTCAGCTACGGCACAACCTGCTTTAGTCAGGCCTAATTTCCACTCATCTTTATTCACATTTCAATCACCATCTTTCTCACTGGAACCTACCCAATTTACCACCAATGCTTACCCTCAGCCGCCTCGATACGAACTAACACCAGGGCAAGATCAAATCTCCAAAGTATCCGAGAAAGACGAGATGAGAAAAAGAATGAGGAGTCTTGAGCAGAGTTTAAAGAATATACAAGGCTTAAGTGGGTGAAAAAAGTGTGTCTTATGTTGATTTGTGCATGTTACCCCATGTGCACCTCCCATTGGGATTCAAAACCCCAAAATTTGAGAAGTATGATGGGCACGGTGATCCTATTGCTCATCTCAAGAAATATTGCAACCAACTACGAGGAACTGGCGAAAAAGAGGAACTCCTCATGGCTTATGTTGGAGAGAGTCTGGTTGGTATTGCATTTGAGTGGTATATGGACCAGGACATATCCCACTGGCACATATGGGATGAACTTTCTAGAGACTTCGTCAACCAGTTTCAATATAATATTGACATATCTCCAGATAGGAACGCACTGACAAACCTGAAGAAGAAATCCTCGAAAAGCTTCCGAGAATATGCAGTTAAATAGCACGAACAGGCATCCAGAGTAAAATCTCCAACGGATGAGGTCGAAATGGTCACATGTTTCCTCCAAGATCAAGAAGTAGACTACTTTCAAAATATGATGTATGCAATGGGTAAACCATTCGCTGAAGCCATCATGATTGGCGAAATGATTGAAAACGGATTAAAAACTGGTCAAATTTTGAGCCAATCCGCTATCAGAGCTACCTCCCAAACCATTCAGGGTGGATCTGGAGGAATAAAAAGGGGTAAGAAAAAGAAAGAAATATCCATGGCGGCATCAGATGCAAGGAAATGTCGTACCCTCGGGTCCCTTTTCCTAGGAAGAACCCCACAGCACTACTACCCCCACCAAGATATGGCCTATGCTCCTCAGTCCTACATGGTCATGAATGCTCAAACTTATGGCCGACCATCGAAACAAGCCAACCGGAACCAAGCTCCACTTCCCAGAAACCAGCCGCCTTACCAGAACCACTATAACCCTCGTCCTCCACAAAATAACTTCCGACCTCGTGAACCACCCAGGAGGCCAAATTTTACACCAATTGGTGAACCATATTCCAGTCTATTTTCAAAGCTTGTTCAAATGGGTCTACTACAGCCCATGCCTCAAAATAGGCAAAACACATAATCACCCTTATATTAGCGGGACGTCCGATGTGCTTATCACTCAAGGGTTGAGGGACATGATACAGAAAACTGCTAGACTTCGAAAATACTCATGGAAGATGTAATAGTGTGAGGAAAGGTAGTTATAGGATGAAGAAGTCCCAAATATGACTAATAACCCACTGTTATCCCACAACAACGAGCCGATAATTGGGATGATATGTGAGGATAAGGAATTTGACCTAGCGTTGAAGGCCATCATTGCAATCGCTGATGCAGAAAAGAAACCAAAAGCTACCTCAAAGCAAGACAAAGGGGAGAAAAAGAATAGAACCGTCCCTCCAAAGCCGGAGAAGGATGTTGAAATGGAAACTGGGGCAATGCCTCCCAAAGACGTTGTTCTTTATTTCCCGTAGAGCCATAAAGAAAGGCGAATGACCTTGAGTCCTCCTAGGAGACTCAAGCTGGACAAGGTACCCCAAATGTATGTTTCCAAGAGGGCTTATGTGATACGGGGGCCGATTAATCCACCAAGGCTGAATGAGCTTGTGGTTATTGGTCGCGCATCACAAAAGCCTATGACAGATCCTATTGTTGTACCCTGGAATTACAATAAAACAGTGGTGACCTATAAGGTCAAAGAAATCTCATGAGCGGTTCAAGAAAACCACCCTGCTGAAAAATAAACCAATTTGGAAGAAAAAAACAAAGCCACCAGAAAGCGCTTCCCATCTAAAAAGCCTGTGAGTGCTGAGGAAGTAGGGAATTTCTTTTAAAAGATGAAAATGGTGGATTATGAAGTGATTGACCAGCTTCGAAAGTTTCCCGAACAAGTTTCCCTGTTATCTCTATTGATAAACTCCACCGAACATCAAAAAGTATTGATTAAAACTCTTAATGAAGCATATGTGCCTGTTGAGACTTCTTTAGAGCAGCTGGAAAGATTGGCAGAAAGATTCTTTACAATCAACCAAATTTCCTTCAGTAAGAATGACTTGCCCCCAGAAGAAGCCACACATAACAAAGCCCTGCACCTAACAGTCAAATGTGAAGGGTACTACATGAAAAGGGTTATGGTGGTTGGATGTCCCGGGGTAGACATCTACCTGCTATCGACTTTACAATTCATAAAAATTGTGACCAAAAAAATTCGACCCAAAAATGTATGTGTACGAGCTTTTGATGGTATAAAAAGAGACACAATTGGAGAGATCGACCTGATTCTGACATTTGGCCCAGTGGATTTTGAAATAACTTTCCAGGTTCTAGACATGAACACATCCTAAAACTTTCTTCTGGGGAGTCCATGGATTCATACGACCGAGGCTATACCCTCTACCCTTCACCAAATGACAAAGTTCAAGCATGAGGGTTAAGAAATCGTGGTCCACGGGGAAGATGTGCAATCAATCTATCGGGACCCTTCAGTCCCATATCTTGAAGCAAGAGAGGGAAGCGAGCACATAGTTTATCAGGCTTTTGAAATTATAGTCGCCGACCAGTACGAAGAAGGAGACCCTTGTCCCCAAACCTTCCTTTCTAATGCATCAATCATGGTGGCTAAAGAAATGATCCAGTATGGTTTCAAATTAGGAAAGGGGCTTGGGAAATCATTGCAAGGAATAACTGAACCTATCACCCTGCCTTCAATTGAGAAGTTCTTCGGGATCGGCTTTCATCATACCCCATATGATATGAATTGGGCAAATAAAAGAAAGAATAAGGGATGGGTTTTACCTCAATCACTGC
>JASVEL010003370.1:0-100723 GCA_032618575.1 Nicotiana noctiflora
TAGCCCCTTAATTTATTTCATATGCTCAGATCACACTGATCTCGAATTCAATGATCTCACCTTACCCATTATGAACTGCTCAGGCGATAAGTGTCACGCCCCAAATCGGGGAACATGACCGGCGCCTGACCGGGTTGCCCCAGTCAAGCGGACCTGGGTGCCTTTCATTCCCACGCATTACCCCTGTGTTGATTGTTTCTTATTAACCAAATATCTTACTAACCATTAATGATTTCACATTAAACAAATAAAACCGTACGAGTGATTCATTAACAAGTTTGCAGTTTTTACAATGCCCGACATAACATAATGTATACATAAGACTGGAGTCCCACAGTTTACATGTCTACAGAGCCTCTAGGATACAAAAAAAAAAGAATACAATATTTGCCGGTAACAAGGCTCCGGCTATACCTTACAAAACCAAAATGAAATCTAAACAAAAGTGGCATGAACCACACGGGGCCCCAAGGAAGAAAGGGGCTCACCAAAACGGGCAGTGGAAGGAGAAGGATACTACTGCCGATGAGCTGAAATGCCTGCTACTGATCCACCTACAATCATAACACGAATGTAGCGTCCCCGACAAAAGGGACGTCAGTACACTTGAATTGTACTGGTATGTATGGACAAACTTTGTCCCAAGTAAACTCAAGCCATTAAATTACATTAAAACTAATCAAGACAGCCAACCATGTTTTCCACCTTTTTCTCATTTCAGATAAGCCTCAACATAAGCACATTCAAGGTCAACAAATAGAACAACAACCAATCAACAACATAAATTGCAAGTAGTCAAACATAGGGGCAATCAGTGCCCCCCAGGTTGCAAACTCTCCTCTTGTCTCCTTTCACAATTTCACATCATTGATTTTTGTATCAATTTTCAATAGCGATTTCGATCGCTTTCCATCCTTATTGCCCCCGACCACCCTTATTACCTCGGCCACCCTTATCACCCCAACCCACACCTTATTTCCTCACGTTGCGGCGCGCAACACGACCCCGTCTTACAGTTTAAAACACAACAAGTTCAAACAAGCAGATAAGGTACTACACACAATTTCAACAAGTTCAAATAAGCAACTTGCACATTGTTTCATGTTCTCAATTACTTATCAAGCTAATATCACAACCATGTTACAATATTTCCACAATTCAAGTGTTTCATCTCTTTCCACAATAAACAAATTCTCAAGCATTTCGTTTGTTTTACACAAGGTGCCATATAGGCCATCATAATCATTATTCACAATTCTTTACCCATTTCGACTCTCATTTAATTTTCGGGTCATATTCTATACCACATCACTCATATTTCAACAACAACTTTGAGAATTTCACACAATTTGTCAAATTAACACTAACCAAACAAATTTCACACATATAGGCGATTTCACAAGAATCAAAATTAGCCATACATACCTGGTGATGAGTTTTCTTCCGTTAACTTTCTACTTTATGCTTACCCAAGATATCCTACTCTTGCCAACCTTGTTCTTGAAGACTCTTACTTCTACTCACTTCTTTTTACTAGAAATCAAGTTCAATAATCATGCATGAGTGTGAAATTCTATTTTCAAAAGCTATTATATGCAAACCTCTCTTTACCCAATTTAAGTCTGAAAATTAGAGAAAATAGTTGGGGATTTTACCTTGAAATGATTTGGGGAAGTTGAATCTTTGCCCTAGAATCCTTTGAACTAAGATGGTTGGAACAATCTTTGAAGATGAAAGATTTCTCTCTCTAAAAACCCTCTCTTCTCTCTCTAATTTTGGTAAGATGATATGATAAAATGAAGAAGAAAGGTGTTATATTAAAGAAGAGATCGGGTCAAAATGTCACAAAAATCTGGGCCGGGGCAAATCTGCGGTGCACTTTGCGACCGCAGAATCAACATGCGGTCTGCATAGTGACCGCAGAATGGCCTCAAAATGACTCGAGTTCTGTTACAGAATGCGACCGATATGCGTTCCGCATTCTTGTTCTGCGGTCGCAAAGTGCACCGCAGATTCACTATGCGATCGCATATCGACCGCATTTTCAACACGATTTTTGGGAGACTTTCTGGAATGTTTTGCGGCAAGAATGCGGTCCGCATATCAGGTTTGCGGTCGCATTCTTGACCGCATATTTGACACTTTTCGGAAAAATTAATTCTCTACATTTTTGAAACTTAAATCACTACCAAGGGTCCGAACAGCGGCTCGCAAGCTCGCCGCGAAGAATTCTACGCATTCCTAACACATTATCGGACCATGACACCACAACTACTAGGTTTTATGCACAAATATTTTACGGGGCCTTACATCCTCCCCCCTCAGACATAATCAAAAGTCCTACAAGATGACACAATGTGTCATTAGGCCACTAATTCGTACGTGATACAAAAGGAAGGCGAACACTAGAGAGAACTATTCAACTCTCACACTAACATGGACTTCCTCAGAAAAATAGGAAACAGAACACATAAGAGCAATTATGGACACTGAAATAAACATCACACTGTTGCGGCGTGCAACCCGATCCCAACAATATACCCATGGCGGCGTGCCACCCGATCCAAACAATATAACCATGGCGGCGTGCCACCCGATCCTTGTATAAAACTCACACAAGGAGCCATACGTCGAGCTGAATAGCTCATCACATCAAAATGCTGAATATCGATCATAAGCACACTAAGGTGCATGATATCAAACACAAGGAAACATATAGCGCTATAGGCTACAAACTCAAGCACAACTGAGGTGCGATATATGATCTGAGTCTTGAGAGCTATCATGCTCATATAACATCACCGCTGAGCGGAACCTCAACACATAAGGAACTTACCAAGCCGTCTCACACTCATACGGCGCAATATATCTTTACATGAATTTACTAACCGCGAAATAAGACCGCGACTATCCCTCCACAAAGGGCACATTGCTGGAAGAAACACAATCGGTTTAATGCAAGGCTCACTTCCACATTTAAATCTATCCATCGACCTTAAGTCTATCCTGGTCGTGCCAAGCTAAGTCAATAATATTTCACAGGTCTATAACCCAATAAGCAGAGTGCCCTCCAGGCATAAATTCTCAAACGGATGATATCACCAAAATCCTCAAACTTGGTTTAAATTTCTAACCAATCAAATGACTACATGTCACACCTATACAATCTTCTTGTGGGACAAGCTCCCACCATCTTCCGAATAATTAAACGGGCCTGCACATCCAACCCACCGGCTGCACTAACACTGAAAAGCGATCAAGAGTCCCTAACCGGGATGCAAAGCCTTTCTCACAGAACACCGATCTCAAATGATACTGATGTTAATACCCATCTTACTCAAAACACTGAAACTCTTTTCCTGCTCATCTGAGCTCTTTATATCACATTCATTGACCAAACTGTGACCTTGGTCGTTACTTCAAATTTCATACTACTCACTGCACCCCACGTGCCGATATACGATAGACACAATTTCCATCACAATTCTAGAACTGACGATTGTAACGACCCGGCCCGTCGTTATGGGAATTTACCACCCCGTCATGTTGCAATTACATGTTTTATGCTTTTATATCAGTGTTAGAGCCTATCGGGTGAGTTAAGAGTGAATTAAATTGGAAATGAAGCAAATAGCATGTTTGAAGAAAGTTTGAATATGGAAAGTCAACCTAGAGTTGACTATCGAGTTAGAGTGCTCGGAATCGGATTCTGATGATTCAACTAGTTTCGAGGGATCATTTATGACTTAGGAGAGCAATCAGAATTGAATTTGGAGATCCGGTGTAGAAATAGGCTTGAATTGGCTAAGGTTGAATTTTGGCGAAATTCGATCGATAGGTGAGATTTTGATCCGGGAGTCGGAATGGAATTTCGACAGTTGCAGTAGTTCCGTTAGGTGATTTTGGATATGCCTGCAAATTTTTGAGGTCATTCGGACATCGTTTGGTCGGGTTTTTGATCGAATGTGAATTTTTGAAGTTAAAGTTAAACTTAAGCTTAAATTTGTTGAAAACGGACGATTTTGATGTTAACGATAGAGTTTTGATGATTGGAAAAAGTTTGAATAAGGTTATAGGGCGTGTTGGTTCTATTGGTTGAGGTCCCGGGGCCTCGGGTGAGTTTCGGGGTGGTTTCTGTAACGACCCGACCCGTCATTATGGGAATTTACCACCCCGTCATGTTGCAATTATATGTTTTATGCTTTTATATCAGTGTTAGAGCCTATCGGGTGAGTTAGGAGTGAATTGAATTGGAAATGAAGCAAATAGCATGTTTGAAGGAAGTTTGAATATGGAAAGTCAACCTAGAGTTGACTATCGAGTTAGAGTGCTCGGAATCGGATTCGATGATTCGACTAGTTTCGAGGGATCATTTATGACTTAGGAGAGCAATCGGAATTGAATTTGGAGATCCGGTGTAGAAATAGGCTTGAATTGGCTAAGGTTGAATTTTGGTGAAATCCGAATGGTAGGTGAGATTTTGATCCGGGGGTCGGAATGGAATTCCAACAATTCCTGTAGCTTCGTTATGTGATTTTGGATATGTCTGCAAATTTTCAGGTCATTCGGACGTCGTTTGATCGGGTTGGATTGAATGTTAGTTTTGAAAGCTTTGAAGAAACTTAGGCTTAAATCCGTGTGTAATTGGTGATTTTGATGTTTAGGATGGTGTTTTTATGATTGGAACAAGTTCGCATCGTATTTTGGAGTATGTTGGTGGTTTTCGTTGGGGTCCCGGGGGCCTCGGGGTGAATCCGGACCATCATCCGGGCATTTTGAACTTGGCAAAATCTGCTGTAAATTGCAGATCACTGCGCAGAAGGCTAAGCCTTCGTGTTCGCGAGGGCAAGGCCCGCGTTCGCGTAGGCTGGGGCACTTTGGTCATCGCGTTCGCGAGGAGGACGGCCGCGATCGCGTAGAAGGAATCTGGGAAGCATCGCGTTCGCGTGGATGGAGGTCGCGTTCGCGTAGAAGGACCTCCGGATGGCTGAAGAGATGTGCATCGCGAACGCATGGGGGCATGTCGCGTTCGCGAAGGGAAAATGGATCATTGCATCGCGGACGCGTGATAGGTAACGCGAACGCGAAGAGTAAAATGATGCTGGGCATCGCGAACGCGTGGGAGCTCACGCGAACGTGAAGAGCAAATTTGTCTGGCAGTGAAATTAAATTGCAGAACATATGGCTCACGGGTTCATATACCCAAAACACCATTTTTGAGCCCTAGAGAGAAGAAATTACGGGAAAACGCTGGGAAATCATCGGGTATTCATCGGAGGTAAGTTTCTTGACTCAAAAACATCATTTTATGGTAGAATTAACATCAATCTTCATGAATTTGGGTAGAAATTGTGAATGATTGTGGCCTAGATATTGAAAACGGAAATTTGGGTTTTGAAAGGCCAATCGAACTCCGATTTTGGTAAATTTATATGTATGGACTTGTGGCGAGAAGAGGATTTTGGAAATATGAATTTCGAAATTTTTCGAGATGTGGGCCCTGGGCTCGGGTTTTGCAAATTTCGTGATTTTTGATATTTTTCGTGTTCTTTCTATTGGGTTATGTTCCATTAGCCTATTTTGATATATTTGTGCTGATTTGTGCTAGTTTTGACGTGCGTGGATGCTGATTCGAGGAGCTAAGGCGTCGCGGGCATGAGCTTTCGTCGGTTCGAGGTGGGTAATACTTGTAAATGATGTCCTGAGGGTTGGTAAACCCTGGACTTGCACATCTTAGTGCTGTGTTGAGGTGACTTGCACGCCGGATAACGGGCGTGGGGTAGAGCACCATTGGGGATTGTGACTTGGTCCGTCCCGCGTAATATATAATAACACCTAATTGTTGAAATGAATTGGACTAATTATCGTGTTTGGGCTTCGTGCCAATTATTTGAATCCTTCAGGGATTGGTATCATTGTTTTGATAATACTGTGCATATTTTATGCTAAATTTAAGGTTTAAAAAGGTATTTTTTTGCTATTCAGCATTTTTTATAAGGTTATGAAAAACTTGAACAAGGTCTTAATAACATTTTTAGCTGTGAGCTAATATGATATTGTTGCCCGTAGGGCTTTCTTGATTATTTGTTAGACTGATTGGGCCGAGGGCCATATGTTAGGGCATGACATTTTATGTGAGCATATGCATACAAATGCATGGATCGGACTGCACGCCGCAGTGGTATACGGATCGGGCTGCGCGCCGCAGCAGGTGTGATATTAATATTGTGCTTGGGCTGTAGGAGCCCCTCCGGAGTCTGAACCTCCACAGTGAGCACGGGTACCCAAATTGGATCGGGCTACATGTCGTAGCGGTCATATGCATTGCATGGCATACATACATTGGTTTACGTGTACTACGTGGCATAACATTTAGCACGCATACATTACTGGCACACATGCATTAGTTGCCTTATTTACCAGATCTCCTGGTGCAAATTGATAAGGAGTGTTGAGCCCGAGAGGCTGATTTGAGTGCGGACTTGCACTGCTTGAGATTGTATCCATGTATTGGTATATTATTATGAAAGAAAGTAGCTAAAATTGAGATTTCTAAATAATCTACTCACATATGCTTGAAAGGAATAAAAAGATAGTTCCGTATTGTGTAGCATGAGATAGTGCCTATCGTGGTTTTCTTCCCTTCAGCATTATTTACTTTTATTACTGCTGAGTTGGAAGTACTCACACCCGACTCCCTGCACCTTGTGTGCAGATCCAGGTACATCACAGTGGAGCTGATTCTATTGCGGCTCGGGAGTGCTTTTGGACAGTCGAGGTAGCTGCCAGCGTTCGCAGGACCTGATTCTCCAGCTTGTCTGTATTTTGTTCTGATCATCCCACACTTGTGCACAGTTATATTCACTATTTACACTTTGTATACTCTGTAGAGGCTCATGACTCTTGACCCTTCGGTCTATGGGAGTTGGCACGTGTTGGGACTTGGTTCCCTGTTTTTAATATATCTATCACTGTTACGCTTAAATTGGATAAAGTGAGCTTGTGGCTCCGTGATTGTTGCTGATTGGTCGGGCTAGCCTAGCAGTGTGCTGGGCGCCATCACTACCGGATTTGGGGTCGTGACAAGTTGGTATCAGAGCATAGGTTTACTAGGCCTCATGAGTCTTGAGCCGGTTGGTAGAGTCTTGTGGATCGGTACGGGGACGCCTGTACTTATCCTCGGGAGGCTGCGAACCTTTAGGAAACACTTCACATTTCTTGGAATTCTTATCGTGCGCACTTGATTCAGCTTGAGATATAATTTTTGAAATTCCTTCCACACGTCCGTGTACGCTTCGAGCGCTCAGTAATATAATTGCCTTGAGGCTTGTGATTCCCCGATCGAGGGGCGAGATATAATCTCTGAGTTCATGTTGGGCCAGTCGGGAGGACTTGAGGCCGGATCCTTGTCTATGGCTTGAGCACCAAGGTATTAATTTTGTGAGTCGGTATTATGAAGTTCATACGATCGGTACTGATCCTTATTGTGCAAATGGCAGTTTGATAATGGGAGAGCTGTAAGGTATTCGGTTCTTATTGTGATTTGATATGTAGCCCTAGCTATGGGCGTGAGAAATAATTATCATATCTCGTAATTGGAAGGTAAAGTGCCTTATGTGTAGTGGAACGAGTTTAAACTCGGGAAGACTAAAGTGATTTTGATATGTGTTATGATTCGAGCAGGTACAACACAGGTTCAAGTATAAATTGTGATAATATGATTCGTATAGTATTGAGATTTAATGTTGTTGAAATACATTGTGATATATTGTTGAGTTGTGGATGTATGTTAGAATGGTTTGGTGATTCTCTGGGAGGTGGATAGGCCAATTTACAAAGGAAACTCTACCGAAAGTTTTGAAAAATTTGGGACTTAGAAAGATTTCTGTCACCTAAAGAAAGTGGGCTTATTGGTGGTGCGTGTATATCTGCAAGAATTGCAGAAGAGCTAAGGTCTCTGATGATTCGAGTCTCCGTCAAGGCTTGTAAATGACTTGAGTTTAATCTCATATTAACATTTCGGCATCACTTGAGTAATAATGATATGAGTGGTTGAAAGTGCTTTGATGAATGGCTTCGAGCTAAGTTGGGGAGGTTGCTATTGATTAACCGATTGCACTATTGTGTGCTATGTTGATTCTGTCTCTAAGTATGTTGGGAAATTCTGGTAAAGGTTATGGTGCTTCGTAGATCTGATGAAGTACTAGGGTGTTTTGAACTGTTGTTGGTAAAGAATATTCACCATATAGAAAATAAAGATAGTTGATTGTATCTGTAAGTAATCACGTTCTGCGATGTCAGAGTTCTAATAAAACACGAGTGGGTCTACTCAATAGGACCGTTGAATTACAGCTGAATAAGGGTGAATGATGCCGAGAATGGTTTTGCAGTGTTCAAGATTTTGCTTGTAACAGTCAGGTGCCTTAAGATTGTGCATGTGGCTAAAGATGTTGGTTTCGTTAGAAGAGATCAAGACTTGTGTTATATCACGTGAATGAAGGGATTCTATGTAACTGTATTGGAAGGTAGTTGATAATGGAATATTCAAGGTTTTGAGACCAGTTCATAATATACGGGAAGTCAATAAAATTATTGAGCAGCGCGGGTAGTTGCAGGTGATTTAAGAATCAATCTTTCTGATGATTTATGAAAATGGTATTGCTATTCTATTAACTTGGCAGGGAATATGATCCAAAAAGGGCAAGGTAATGTAAACTGATGACATCCAGTGGTATGGTGGTATTCTCTTGTTGGATCGACTATAATAAATGAGTCGTTGATGGCATAGTGAAATTTCTGAATGGCTGTCGTGGTATGAGTGGACGCTTGATGTGCGTTATGTAATTGTACGGAGAAGTACGAAATTAGGCATGGTGATTCATGTGTTATATATGTCTTGGAGACTTGAAGTCCTCGTTAGTTCGCATATGCAGTGGTTGTATATCGTGTGCATCAGCATCGTTTTGTGAATTATTGGAAATCGGAAGATCTAGAGGCTCTCTCTTAACTTGATAAAACGAATTCGGACTATGATACTTGATTGCTGACTAGTTGTCATGGGTCAGGTTGTCTAGACTAATGTGATATGGACTATGTCGGAAAATGGCACAAATTCCGTAGCAGAGAGCATCAGAGTATGCTCCAACGGAGTAGTTGTACACAGGACCAGCGGACGGTTGGTAGGCATTGCTTTGTCAGTTGGACCTTAGTGGCGGATGTCAGTGTAGAGGTATCTACCATTGATTCAGTTCCAGTATTGAGAAACGTTGTCAGATGCGTTTCATGTGGCCGAGCTTGAGGCTATATATATATATATATATATATGTTTGTTGTAATGAGAAAATGCGACTCGATATGCATTTCCTTTTCGCGAGATTTATGCGTGGATCGGGTGGCACGCCGCCACGGGTTATTTGGATCGGGTGGCACGCCGCCACAGGTATGGTATCTGGATCGGGTGGCACGCCGCCACGGGTATGTCATTGGAGCGGGTTGCACGCCGCAACAGAATATTGTGAAATTATAGTTAGTTATAAGCTACCTGGTATACAATACTTCCTCGCTTCTGAGGAAAAGACCGTTTTGAGTATCGCTTGGCGAATGACACATCGGTTGTGTCCTATCAGGATTTAATAGCATATGTTAATTGTTTCACCGTGGGTGAGGTTGATTGCTTGGGTTCAAGACCTAGATCTGTGCGTGGCTAACCGTTTTGAGCTTAGTGGCTTGAGGTGCTTCATGAGTAATAATATTGGGATAAAATCACGAATCACGGCAAGGCTACGTGATGTTATGACCTCTCGAGGAGGATTCAGGTACTCTATTTCTATAACGCGAGACGTGATCTCAGTTCTATGTTACGATGGCACAGAGAAATTGAATTGCAACTCTATTTGCTGGAGATAGTTGTCATAAATTGAGCTGTCATGATTTGAGTGTGTGCAGACATTTCTGTTGGAGCCTATGTTGAGCTCGTTGTGGCTTAGGCCGGTGTTGAGGTGTCATATCACCAGTGCGGTGTGTTATAATCGAACTGACTGTTGGAGTCATTAATGAATACGAGCATATTGGATCTTAGCTTGTTAGAAAGGTAAAAATCGAGGTTTGGCTCCGAAACCTATTGTGGTATCAGTTTTAAAAGGGAAATGGATTCACGAATGGTTGACCCGAGAGATGGGTTCGGTATATCGCGTGCTTCAGCTGCCGGGGGGCAGGATATAGAGGTGTTGGAATAAGACTCTATCTAATGAAAGAGGTTTTCAGCTAGTATTTGGTTATTGTGGCCGGTTGTTGTGATTAGAGACTATCGTCTCGAGTGATTGGGTTGTCGATACATCATATGATCTCACCCGGAGTAGTGAATATGGGTTATTGCAGTGGATTCGAGTGTATCCTGAGTATAGGCATGGGACTTGCATTTGGCATATGATATCAGAAAGTGCAATGTGATTTATGGTTCAGATGGTCTGTGAAATTCTGACTATATGGTGTTTTCGGACTTATGTGAGATAGGGTGACGTATGATCGCCCGGATATATGCTTGATAAGGTCATTCGGCTATTGGGTTGCTTCCAGTACAACTCTGGGTACGCTCGAGGACGAGCGATTGTTTAAGTTTGGGAGAATGTAACGACCCGACCTGTCGTTACGGGAATTTACCACCCCGTCATGTTGCAATTATATGTTTTATGCTTTTATATCAGTGTTAGAGCCTATCGGGTGAGTTAGGAGTGAATTGAATTGGAAATGAAGCAAATAGCATGTTTGAAGGAAGTTTGAATATGGAAAGTCAACCTAGAGTTGACTATCGAGTTAGAGTGCTCGGAATCGGATGCTGATGATTCGACTAGTTTCGAGGGATCATTTATGACTTAGGAGAGCAATCAGAATTGAATTTGGAGATCCGATGTAGAAATAGGCTTGAATTGGCTAAGGTTGAATTTTGGCGAAATCCGAATGGTAGGTGAGATTTTGATCCGGGGGTTGGAATGGAATTCCGACAATTCATGTAGCTTCGTTATGTGATTTTGGATATGTCTGCAAATTTTCATGTCATTCGGACGTCGTTTGATCGGGTTTTGGATTGAATGTTAGTTTTGAAAGCTTTGAAGAAACTTAGGCTTGAATCCGTGTGTAATTGGTGATTTTGATGTTTAGGTTGGTGTTTTTATGATTGGAACAAGTTCGCATCGTGTTTTGGAGTATGTTGGTGGTTTTCGTTGGGGTCCCGGGGGCCTCGGAGTGAATCCGGACCATCATCCGGGCAATTTGAACTTGGCAAAATCTGTTGTAAATTGCAGATCACTGCGTAGAAGGCTAAGCCTTCGCATTCGCGAGGGCAAGGCCCGCGTTCGCGTAGACTGGGGCACTTTGGTCATCGCGTTCGCGAGGAGGACGGCCGCTATCGCGTAGAAGGAATCTGGGAAGCATCGCGTTCGCGTGGATGGAGGCCGCGTTCGCGTAGAAGGACGCCCGGATGGCTGAAGAGATGTGCATCGCGAACGCGTGAGGGCATGTCGCGTTCGCGAAGGGAAAATGGATCAGTGCATCGCGGACGCGTGATAGGTAACGCGAACGCAAAGAGTAAAATGATGCTGGGCATCGCGAACGCGTGGGAGCTCACGCGAACGCGAAGAGCAAATTTGTCTGGCAGTGAAATTAAATTGCAGAACAGATGGCTCACGGGTTCATATACCCAAAACACCATTTTTGAGCCCTAGAGAGACGAAATCATGGGAAAACACTGGGAAATCTTCGGGTATTCATCGGAGGTAAGTTTCTTGACTCAAAAACATCATTTTATGGAAGAATTAACATCAATCTTCATGTATTTAGGTAGAAATTGTGAAGGATTGTGGCCTAGATATTGAAAACGGAAATTTGGGTTTTGAAAGGCCAATCGAACTCCGATTTTGGTAAATTTTATATGTATGGACTTGTGGCGAGAAGAGGATTCTGGAAATATGAATTTCGAAATTTTTCGAGATGTGGGCCCTGGGCTCGGGTTTTGCAAATTTCGTGATTTTTGATATTTTTCGAGTTCTTTCGATTGGGTTATGTTCCATTAGCCTATTTTGATATATTTGTGCTGATTTGTGCTAGTTTTGACGTGCGTGGATGCCGGTTCGAGGAGCTAAGGCATCGCGGGCATGAGCTTTCGTCGGTTCGAGGTGGGTAATACTTGTAAATGATGTCCCGAGGGTTAGTAAACCCCGGACTTGCACATCTTAGTGCTGTATTGAGGTGACTTGCACACCGGATAACGGGCGTGGGGTAGAGCACCATTGGGGATTGTGACTTGGTCCGTCCCGCGTAATAAATAATAACACCTAATTGTTGAAATGAATTGGACTAATTATCATGTTTGGGCTTCGTGCCAATTATTTGAATCCTTCAGGGATTGGTATCATTGTTTTGATAATACTGTGCATATTTTATGCTAAATTTAAGGTTTAAAATGGTATTTTTTTGCTATTCAGCATTTTTTATAAGGTTATGAAAAACTTGAACAAGGTCTTAATAACATTTTTAGCTGTGAGCTAATATGATATTGTTGCCCGTAGGGCTTTCTTGATTATTTGTTAGGCTGATTGGGCCGAGGGCCATATGTTAGGGCATGACATTTCATGTGAGCATATGCATACACATGCATGGATCGGACTGCACGCCGCAGTGGTATACGGATCGGGCTGCATGCCGCAGCAGGTGTGATATTAATATTGTGCTTGGGCTGTAGGAGCCCCTTCGGAGTCTGAACCCCCACAGTGAGCACGGTACCCAAATTGGATCGGGCTACATGCCGTAGCGGTCATATGCATTGCATGGCATACATACATTGGTTTACGTGTACTACGTGGAATAACATTTAGCACTCATACATTACTGGCACACATGCATTAGTTGCCTTATTGACCAGATCTCCTGGTGCAAATTGATAAGGAGTGCTGAGCCCGAGAGGCTGATTTGAGTGCGGACTTGCACTGCTTGAGATTGTATCCAGGTTTTGGTATATTATTATGAAAGAAAGTATCTAAAATTGAGATTTCTAAATAATCTACTCACATATGCTTGAAAGGAATAAAAAGATAGTTCCGTATTGTGTAGCATGAGATAGTGCCTATCGTGGTTTTCTTCCCTTCAGCATTATTTACTTTTATTACTGCTGAGTTGGAAGTACTCACACCCGACTCCCTGCACCTTGTGTGCAGATCCAGGTACATCACAGTGGAGCTGATTCTATTGCGGCTCGGGAGTGCTTTTGGACAGTCGAGGTAGCTGCCAGTGTTCGCAGGACCTGATTCTCCAGTTTGTCTGTATTTTTGTTCCGATCATCCCACACTTGTGCACAGTTATATTCACTATTTACACTTTGTATACTCTGTAGAGGCTCATGACTCTTGACCCTTCGGTCTATGGGAGTTGGCACGTGTTGGGACTTGGTTCCCTGTTTTTAATATATCTATCACTGTTACGGTTAAATTGGATAAAGTGAGCTTGTGGCTCCGTGATTGTTGCTGATTGGTCGGGCTAGCCTAGCAGTGTGCTGGGCGCCATCACGACCGGATTAGGGGTCGTGACAGTTTCGGACCATTTCTAGGCCATTTTTAACTGCTGATTTATGTCTGTAGCAGTGTTCTACGCGATCGCAGACAATGGGACGCGATCGCGGTGAGTAAAATGTGCGAAAAATATTAATGAATCGCGATCGCGTGAAATGCTCCGCGATCGCGAAGAAGGACAATTTCTGTTGCATTGATCCTACTTCGGAAGCTCATATCTTTTTTTTTACAAGAAATTTTAAGGTGATTCAAAAACGAAACTTATATCTCATCGTGTCTAGTTTTCGGAAATCTAAAGTAATAGTGATTTGGACATCTGTGTAAATAGTTATGGAGGTTACACTATAGGGTGTCCGAGAAGGATCTCTAATACACATGTATAAATTGGGAAGCTTATATCTCGAAATGTATACGGATTCAGACAATACGTATCAAATAAAAGTTGTCTCCCTATGTTTCTAGTTTCCAGAACATCAAACCATTCATCATTCGAAGTTGTGTGAAAACAGTTATGACCATTATACTGAAGCCTGTCCGGAGGAACCGGAATTTGTTCACCGCGATCGCGAAGCCTTTCCCGCTATCGCGAAGAGTAAATTTTGGGCCAAATTTTGTTCTCCGCGATCGCAGAGCCATTCCCGCGATCGAGATGAGTAATATGCCTGGGTAGAATGTTTTTAAAACATTCCAGTCGCGAAATCAACCCATTTTTCCACCATTTTTGGTCATTCTTGAGAGCGTTTGGATGGGAATTGAAGGGATTTCGACGGGGAATCATTGGAGGTAAGTTTTATGAGTTAAATACATGATTTTATCAAAGAGTCTTCCATTAATTCTCTGAATTTGGGTAAGAAATCAAGAAAATTAGGGCTTTGAGCAAAAATCTTAAAATGGTGATTTGAAGGACCATTTGTGGTCCGAATTGGGAGTTGTTGGTATGTACGGACTCGTGGAGAGACGAGGATTCCGAAAATGTGAGTTTCATAATTTTTCGGGATGTGGGCCCGGGGCTCGGGTTTTCCCAATTTCGTGATTTCTGATATTTTTCGAGTTCTTTCGATTGGGTGATGTTTCATTAGCCTATTTTGATATATTTGTGCTGATTTGTGCTAGTTTTGACGTGCGTGGATGCCGGTTCGAGGAGCTAAGGCGTCGCGGGCATGAGCTTTCGTCGGTTCGAGGTGGGTAATACTTGTAAATGATGTCTTGAGGGTTAGTAAACCCCGGACTTGCACATCTTAGTGCTGTGTCGAGGTGACTTGCACGCCGGATAACGGGCGTGGGGTAGAGCACCATTGGAGATTGTGACTTGGTCCGTCCCGCGTAATAAATAATAACACCTAATTGTAGAAATGAATTGGACTAATTATCATGTTTGGGCTTCATGCCGATTATTTGAATCTTTCAGGGATTGGTATCATTGTCTTGATAACATTGTGCATATTTTTATCTAAATTTAAGGTTTTAAATGGTATTTTGCTATTCAGCATTTGTAACGACCCGGCCCGTCGTTACGGGAATTACCAGTCCGTTAGCTTGCAATTACATATCTTATGATTTTATATCAGTATTAGAGTATATCGGGTGAGTTAGGAGTGATTTGGATTGAAAATGAAACAAATAGCATGTTTAAAGGAAGCTTGAATATGGGAAGTCAACCAAGAGTTGACTATTGAGTTAGAGTGCTCGGAACCGGATTCTGATGATTCGACTAGTTTCGGGGGATCATTTATGACTTAGGAGAGCAATCGGAATTGAATTCGGAGGTCCGGTGTAGTTTTAGGCTTGAATTGGCGAAGGTTAAATTTTGGCGAAAACCGGATGATAGGTGATATTTTGATCCGGGGGTCGGAATGAAATTCCGACAATTTCTATAGCTTCGTTATGTGATTTTGGATATGTCCGCAAATTTTCAGGTCATTCGGACATCGTTTGATCGGGTTTTGGATTGAATGTTAGTTTTGAAAGTTTTGAAGAAACTTAGGCTTGAATTCGTGAGTAAATGGTGATTTTGATGTTTAGTATGTTGTTTTTATGATTGGAACAAGTCCGTATCATGTTTTGGAGTATGTTGGTGGTTTTCGTTGGGGTCCCGGTGGCCTCGGGATGATTTCGGACCATCAACCAGGCATTTGGACTTGGCAAAAATCTGCAGAAAAACTGCAGGATCTGTCCAGGCATTTAAGCCTTCGCGTTCGCGTGGCATGGGCCGCGTTCGCGAAGGTCAGACGGATCAAGCATCGCGTTCGCGATCAGGTGCATCGAGTTCGCGTAGGCCAGGAACCTTATGCTTCACGATCGCGTTCCCGAGGTCGCGTTCGCGTAGGGTCGTGAGAGTGTGCATCGCGTTTGCGTGACTGGCAGTTGCGAACGCGCAGAAGGATTTTGGGCGGCTGGGAATCTTGTTCATCGCAAACGCGTGGAGGAGTTCACGTTCGCGTAGGGTAAGTTCGGGTCGAGCATCGCGAACGCGTAGGAGTCGTCGCGTTCGCGTAGAGTTAAAGGGAGTTGTTCATCGCGAACGCGTGGGAGCTCACGTGAACGCGTAGAACAAAATGTTCTGGCAGTGAATTTATATCACAGAACATAGGGCTTACGGGTTTACACCCCCAAAACACAATTTTGAGCCCTAGCGAGAAGAAAACTCGAGGAGATCACTGAGAAATCATCGGGTATTCGTCGGAGGTAAGATTCTTGACTCAAAAACATCATTTTATGGTAGAATTAACATCAATCTTCATGAAATTGGGTTGAAATCTTGAAGAAATGTGGCCTAGATAGTGAAAACGGGATTTTGAGTTTTGGGAGGCCATTTGAACTCCGATTTTGATAAATTTTATATGCACGGACTCGTGGAGAGATGAGGGTCGCGTTGGTTCTAATTTCGGAATTTTCCAAGCAGTGGGCCCGGGGTCGGGTTTTGCCAACTTAGTGTATTTATGCGAATTTCATGTAAATTAAATTGGGTTATGATTCTTTGACCCGTATTTAATATAATTATTGTGGTTTGACTAGATTCTATGCACGAGGGAGCTAAATTCAAAGGAAAAGGCATCGCGGACGGTTCTACGACCGGCTAGAGGTGAGTAGTTTGTGTATATGGTAGCCCGAGGGTTTGAAACCCCGGCTTAGCACATTGTGACGCTAGTAGGGCGTGGCTCGCACACCGTGGCAGGTGCGGGATTGATTGTGACTAGGGATTGAGACTTGGTCCATCCCGGAAATGAATAATATGTTATTAGTGTTGGAAATACACTGTATTTGATATATTTGTGGGCTGTAAGCCTTGTTTGGGGCCTTGTGCCGACCTGTAGTGTCCTTAGAGGACAATATTTATATGATAGCTATATTTGCTTAAATCACTGATCTCAGTCCTGGAAATTGAAATCACCTTATTGATATGCTAAGTCACCGCTTTTGCAAATTTAATAAAGTTAAAGTATTTTCATAAATTATAAACTGAAACTGAAATTATGAAGAATGAACTATTTTTGTGACTTATTTGATTTATGTGGACTGAGTATGGATCGGGTTGCACGCCGCAGTGGTTGATATGAGGATCGGGCTGCACGCCGCAGCAGTATTGCGCTTGGGCTGTAGGAGCCCCTCCGGAGTCTGTACACTCCCCTAGTGAGCGCCGTCGACGTTAAATTGGATCGGGCTACATACCGTAACGGTTATGTGCATTGCATTGCATCTTTATTTGTTGAATTACTCTGTGGTAGTTGTATTGTATTGTTGTTGCTAGTTCGTAGGAGATTTGAACTGTAGTTTAGCTTCATTATGTGGTAATCTGTGGATTTCTTATTTTCAGCTACTGGTATATATTTATTACTCACTGAGTACTTAGTACTCACCCCTACTCCCTGCACCTTTTGTGTGCAGACTCGGGTACTCAGGAGCAGTAGACAGGCATTTCCAGCATTTGCAGTGTCATATCGAGTTGCTGAGGTAGCTGCCTACGTTCGCAGAACCTAGCTTCTCCTCTCCTTTCCAGTTGTTATTTTGTATTTTGTATTCAGACTTGAGTATTTCTAAATAGTACTCTCTATTCCTTTTGGGTTTTGTTAGAGGCTCTAGACTTATGACTCCAGATCTTTGGGAGTGTCAGTATTTTGTTTAATATAATTATTATTGGAGTTCTTAAACTCATATATTCTTCTTGGGTTGTCCATTTGGGACTGATATCGTTGTGATAATTAAATTGTTGGTCCGGCTGGCCTAGCTTGATTGTTGGGCGCCATGATGACCGGATTTGGGTCGTGCTTGTTCATCGCGGACGCGTGGAGGAGTTCGCGTTTGTGTAGGGTAAGTCCGGGTCGAGCATCGCGAATGCGTGGGAGTCGTCGCGTTCGCGTAGAGTTAAAGGGAGTTGTTCATCGCGAACGCGTGGGAGCTCACGCGAACGCGTAGAATAAAATGTTCTGGCAGTGAATTTATATCACAGAACAGAGGGCTTACGGGTTTACACCCCCAAAACACAATTTTGAGCCCTAGAGAGAAGAAAACTCGAGGAGATCACTGAGAAATCATCGGGTATTTGTAGGAGGTAAGATTCTTGACTCAAAAACATCATTTTATGGTAGAATTAACATCAATCTTCATGAAATTGGGTTGAAATCTTGAAGAAATGTGGCCTAGATAGTGAAAACGGGATTTTGAGTTTTGGGAGGCCATTTGAACTCCGATTTTGATAAATTTTATATGCACGGACTCGTGGCGAGATGAGGGTCGCGTTGGTTCTAATTTCGGAATTTTCCGAGCAGTGGGCCCGGGGTCGGGTTTTGCCAACTTAGTGTATTTATGCGAATTTCATGTAAATTGAAATGGGTTATGATTCTTTGACCCGTATTTAATATAATAATTGTGGTTAGACTAGATTCTACGCACGAGGGAGCTAAATTCAAAGGAAAAGGCATCGCGGACGAGTCTACGACCGGCTAGAGGTGAGTAGTTTGTGTATATGGTAGCCTGAGGGTTCGAAACCCCGACTTAGCACATTATGACGCTAGTAGGGCGTGGCTCGCACACCGTGGCAGGTGCGGGATTGATTGTGACTGGGGATCGAGACTTGGTCCATCCCGGAAATGATAATATGTTATTAGTGTTGGAAATACACTGTATTTGAATTATTTGTGGGCTGTAAGCCTTGTTTGGGGCCTTGTGCCAACCTGTAGCGTCCTTAGAGGACAATATTTATGTGATAGCTATATTTTGTTAAATCACTGATCTCAGTCCTGGAAATTGAAATCACATTATTGATATGCTAAGTCACCGGCTTTTGCAAATTCAATAAAGTTAAAGTATTTTTTTCATAAATTATGAACTGAAAACTGGAATTAAGATAAATGAACTGTTTTGTGACTTATCTGATTTATGTGGACTGAGGATGGATCGGGCTGCACGCCGCAGTAGTTGATATGAGGATCGGGCTGCACGCCGCAGCAGTATTGCGCTTGGGTTGTAGGAGCCCCTCCGGAGTCTGTACACACCCCCAGTGAGCGCGGTCGACGTTAAATTGGATCGGGCTATAAGCCGTTGCGGTTATGTGCATTGCATTGCATCTTTATTTGTTGAATTACTATGTGGTAGTTGTATTGTATTGTTGCTGCTAGTTCGTAGGAGATTCGAACTATAGTTTAGCTTCATTATGTGGTAATCTGTGGATTTCTTATTTTCAGCTACTTGTATATATTTATTACTCACTGAGTACTTAGTACTCACCCCTACTCCCTGCACCTTTTGTGTGCAGACTCAGGTACTCAGGAGCAGTAGACAGGCATTTCCAGCGTTTGCAGTGTCATATCGAGTTGCTGAGGTAGCTGCCTACGTTCGCAGAACCTAGCTTCTCCTCTCCTTTCCAGTTGTTATTTTGTATTTTGTATTCGGACTTGAGTATTTCTATACAGTACTCTCTATTCCTGTTGGGTTTTGTTAGAGGCTCTAGACTTGTGACTCCGGATCTTTGGGAGTGTCAGTATTTTGTTCATTATTATTATTATTGGAGTTCTTAAACTCATATATTCTTCTTGGGTTGTCCATTTGGGACTGATATCGTTGTGATAATTAAATTGTTGGTCCGGCTGGCCTAGCTTGATTGTTGGGCGCCATCACGACCGGATTTGGGTCGTGACAAGTTGGTATCGAGCCTAGGTTATTAGGACTCGCGAGTCATGAGCAGGTTTAGTAGAGTCACGCGGATCAGTACGGAGACATCTGTATTTATCCTCGAGAGGCTGCAGAACCCTTAGGAAAACTTCACATTCTTGAAATTCATGTCGTGCGACTTAGTTGATCCGAGAACTAAACTTCTATGTTTTATTATTTTGCAGATGGTGAGGACTCACACTATAGGACAAGGCGGTCAACCACCAGTACCACCTACTGAGGGCACTAGAGGCTAGAGATGCGGTCGTGGTCTTGGTAGGGCAGAGCTACGAGGACAACACCTGTTGTTCCACTAGTTGCCTCGGCTTAGGAGCAGGCCCCACCTGCAAACATTCCAACAGCACCTGTCTAGGTACCGGCGGTGCCCATTGTGATACCAGGTCTCCAAGAGACATTGGCTCGGATTCTATTAGTTTGAACTGGCCTAGACAAGGTAGTTTCAGCCACTGCTACAACATTTACTTCTCAGGTAGGTGGAGGCAGTCAGACCCCCAACTGTTCGCATGCCCGAGAAGGTGATGCAGGGTTTACAGACACCGAGAGCAGCTCCAGCTCAGCCAGTTGTACCAGTTCAAGATTTTGTGTTTCCAGCTATGCCAGATGATGAGCAGCGTCATCTCGAGAGGTTCAGTGCGCTCCAGCTTCCAGTTTTCAGCGGTGCTTAGGGTGTGGATGCCAAGGGATTTCTTGACAAGTGTTAGCATATGCTTCGGACGTCAGGGATTTTGGAGTCTAGCAGAGCAACATTCACCGCATTTCAGTTCATTGAGGCTGCCTTCACATGGTGGGAGGCATATGAGCGGCTTAGGCAGTACGAGATGAGATTCACACAGTTGGCCCGTCATGCCATGTGGATGGTTCCTACAGACAGAGAGAGGATTCGGAGATTTATCGATGGCCTTATTTATCCCATCCGCATTTTGATGACCAGGGAGAGAGTTTTGGCAGTTACCTTTGAGGAGGTGGTTGATGCTGCCCGTCATATTGAGACGGATCGCCGCAGAGAGCGAGAGGAGAGAGAGGCTAAGAGGCCTCGTGGTACTGGTAGCTACAGTGGTACTCCGTCTAGGGGTCAACCTCAGCATAGCAGAGGTCCGTTCTTTCAGGTCTCATCAGTCTGGACGTGCAGAGTCCAGTAGGGTTTCATCAGATCGTGGTCGTCGGGGCCATCAGGGTTATCAGGGTCAGCAGAGCCGTCAGCAGAGTCAGCCTGCACTGAGTTCTGCTCCTGCTTCCTCAGCACAGGGTTCATCTGTAGCGAGGGGTCCTCAGCAGCCCCTTCTTCCATCTTGGGGCCGTTGTTTTGAGTGCGGTGATTTGGGCCATATCGGGAGAGAGTGTCCTCAGTGGCTTCGTAAGTGGTCTCAGCAGAGGGATCAGCCCTCGTCTTCTACTCCTATTTCTTCAGCGCCAGCACAGTCGGCTAGGACTGGTGGCCAGGTATCTAGAGGTCGCCCTAGGGGTGAGGATCGTACTGGTGGAGGCCAGGCTCGTTTCTATGCTCTTCCGGATAGGAAGGATGCTAGTGCTTCAGATGCAGTCATTTTAGGTATTATCTCAGTCTGTCACAGGGATGCTTCTGTCTTATTTGATTCCGGATCCACCTATTCTTATGTCTCTATTTATTTTGCACATCATTTGGGTATGACCCGTGGTATCCTTGCTTTGCCCGTACATGTGTCTACCCCAGTGGGGGATACTGTTGTTGTGGATCAGGTATATCGATCCTGTATTATTACTATTGGGGGTCTGGAGACCCGAGTTGATCTATTACTACTGGGCATGGTAGATTTTGATGTAATTCTAGGCATGGATTGGCTATCTCCTTACCATGCGATTCTGAACTGTCATGCCAAGACAGTCACACTAGTTATTCCAGGTAATCCAAGGATCGAGTGGCGTGGCTTGACTGATTATGTGTCCGACAGGGTGATTTCTTATATAAAGGCCCAACGACTGATTGGCAAGGGCTGTTTATCTTATTTGGCCTTCATTAGAAATGTTGAGGCTGAGACACCCAGTCTTGATTCGGTCCCCATTGTGAGGGAGTTTCCGGATGTATTTCCAGCAGACCTGCCAGGCATGCCGCCTGACAGAGATATTGATTTTGGTATTGACTTGGTGCCGGGCACTCAGCCCATTTCTATTCCTCCCTATCGCATGGCACCAACAGAGTTAAAAGAATTGAAAGAACACCTTCAGGAACTCTTAGATAAGGGTTTCATTCGTCCGAGTGTGTCACCTTGGGGTGCACCGGTGTTGTTCGTGAAGAAGAAAGATGGCACAATGAGAATGTGCATTGATTACAGGCAGCTGAACAAGGTAACAATGAAGAATAAATACCCATGCCTCGTATTGAGGACCTATTTGATCAGCTCCATGGAGCTAGTGTATTTTCTAAGATTGATCTTCGATCGGGCTATCATCAGTTGAAGATCAGGGACTCAGACATTATGAAAACAGCATTCAGAACGAGATATGGGCACTACGAGTTCCTGGTGATGTCTTTCGGGCTGACTAATGCCCCAGCCGCATTCATGCACTTGATGAATAGTGTATTTCGGCCGTACCTTGATTCTTTTGTGATTGTGTTTATTGAAGATATTCTGGTATATTCACGCAGCCAGGAGGAGCATGCACAGCATTTGAGGGTGGTATTGCAGAGGTTGAGAGAAGAGAAGCTCTATGCAAAATTCACTAAGTGTGAGTTCTGGCTTGATACTGTGGGTTTTCTGGGACATGTAGTGTCCAGTGAAGGTATTCGGGTTGATCCACAGAAGGTCGAGGCAGTGCAGAATTGGCCCAGACCTTCCTCAGCTACAGAGATTCGGAGTTTTCTCGGCTTGGCAGGCTATTATCGCCGGTTTGTTCGGGGTTTCTCATCTATTGCTTCACCGTTGACTAAGTTGACACAGAAGAATGCTCCATTTGTGTGGTCCGATGAATGTGAGGAGAGCTTCCAGAAGCTCAAAGAGGCTTTGACCACAGCTCCAGTACTTGTGTTGCCATCAGCCTCAGGGTCATATACGGTGTATTGTGATGCTTCTAGAGTTGGACTCGGTTGTGTGTTGATGCAGGAGGGTAGAGTTATTGCATATGCTTCTCGTCAGCTAAAGCCCCACGAGAAGAACTACCATGTTCATGATTTGGAGTTAGCTGCTATTGTTCATGCCTTGAAGATTTGGAGGCATTACTTATATGGTGTATCTTGTGATGTATATACGGACCATCGCAGCCTTCACCATTTGTTTAAGCAGAAAGATCTAAATTTGAGGCAGCGGAGATGGCTTGAATTTCTTAAAGACTATGATATTACTATCTTGTATCATCCCAAGAAAGCCAATGTAGTGGCTGATGCATTGAGCCGGAAGGTTATTAGTATGGGCAGTTTGGCGTATATTCCAGTTGGGGAGAGACCCCTAACAGTTGATGTTCAGGCATTAGCAAATCAGATGGTAAGGCTGGATATTTCTGAGCCCGGTCGGGTGATGGCTTGCGTAGTAGCTCGTTCTTCTTTATATGATCGTATCCGAGAGCGCCAGTATGATGATCCACACTTACTTGTCCTTAAGGACAGAGTTCAGCATTATGATGCCAGAGATGTCACTATTGATAGTGATGGTGTATTGCGGATGCAGGGCCGGATATGTGTACCCAATGTTGATGGCCTTCGTGAGTTGATATTGGAAGAAGCCCACAGCTCGCGGTATTCTATTCATCCAGGAGCCGCGAAGATGTACCAGGATTTGAAGCAGCATTACTGGTGGAGAAAGATGAAGAAAGATATTGCGAGCCATGTGGCTCGGTGTCTAAACTGTCAGCAGGTCAAGTATGAGCATCAGAGACCTGGTGGTGTATTCTAGCGTATTGATATTCCCGAGTGGATGTGGGAAAGGATTACTATGGACTTTGTTAGTGGACTCCCTCGGACAGCGAGGAAGTTTGATTCAGTTTGGGTGGTGGTGGATAGGCTGACCAAGTCAGCTCACTTCATCCCAGTGTGTACTACATACTCCTCAGAGCGGTTGGCAGAGATATTCATCCGTGAGATAGTGAGATTGCATGGAGTTCCCATTTCTATTATATCAGACAGAGGTACCCAGTTCACATCTCAGTTCTGGAGGACATTTCAGCGAGAGTTGGGTTCACAGGTAGAGCTGAGCACAACATTTCATCCACAGACGGATGGGCAGTCTGAGCGTACTATTCAGATATTAGAGGATATGTTGCGTGCTTGTGTCATTGATTTCGGTGGTTCGTGGGCTGATTATTTACCTCTTGCGGAGTTTGCTTATAATAATAGCTATCAGTCCAGCATTCAGATGGCACCGTATGAAGCTTTATATGGGAGGCGGTGTAGGTCTCCAGTCGGTTGGTTTGAGCCCGGCGAGGCTAGGTTGTTAGGGACGGAGTTGGTCCAAGATGCCTTAGACAAGGTAAAGGTGATTCAGGAAAGACTTCGCACAGCTCAGTCGCGTCAGAAGAGTTATGCAGACCGGAAGGTCCGAGATGTGTCTTATTCAGTAGGTGAGAAGGTGTTGCTGAATGTTTCGCCTATGAAGGGTGTTATGAGGTTTGGAAAGAAAGGAAAGTTAAGCCCAAGGTTCATTGGACCTTTTGAGGTGCTTAGGAAAGTTGGGGAGGTGGCCTATATGCTTGCTTTGCCCCCTAGTTTGTCGGGAGTTCACCCGGTGTTCCATGTATCCATGCTTCAGAAGTATGTCGGAGACCCGTCTCATGTGTTGGACTTCAGCACAATACAGCTAGATGAAGACTTGACTTATGATGTGGAACCAGTAGCCATTTTGGGTCGACAGGTTCGTAAGCTGATATCCAAGGATATAGCTTCAGTGAAAGTGCAGTGGAGAGGTCGTCCCGTAGAGGAGGCAACTTGGGAGACCGAGCAGGAGATGCGGAGCAGATATCCTCACTTGTTTGATGCTCCAGGTATGTTTCTTAACCCGCTCGCGGACGAGCGTTTGTTTAAGTTGGGGAGAATGTAACGACCCGGCCCGTCGTTACGGGAATTACCACCTTGTTACCTTGCAATTACATATCTTATGCTTTTATATCAGTATTAGAGTATATCGGGTGAGTTAGGAGTGATTTGGATTGAAAACGAAACAAATAGCATGTTTGAAGGAAGCTTGAATATGTGAAGTCAACCAAGAGTTGACTATTAAGTTAGAGTGCTCGGAACCGGATTCTGATGATTCGACTAGTTTCGGGGGATCATTTATGACTTAGGAGAGCAATCGGAATTGAATTCGGAGGTCCGGTGTAGTTTTAGGCTTGAATTGGCGAAGGTTAAATTTTGGCGAAAACCGGATGATAGATGATATTTTGATCCGGGGGTCGGAATGGAATTCCGACAATTTCTGTAGCTTCGTTATGAGATTTTGGATATGTCTGCAAATTTTCAGGTCATTCGGACATCGTTTGATCAGGTTTTGGATTGAATGTTAGTTTTGAAAGTTTTGAAGAAACTTAGGCTTGAATTCGTGAGTAAATGGTGATTTTGATGTTTAGTATGGTGTTTTTATGATTGGAACAAGTCCGTATCATGTTTTGGAGTACGTTGGTGGTTTTCGTTGGGGTCCCGGGGGCCTTGGGATAATTTCGGACCATCAACCGGGCATTTGGACTTGGCAAAAATCTGCAGAAAAACTGCAGGATCTGTCCAGGCATTTAAGCCTTCGCGTTCGCGTGGCATGGGCCGCGTTCACGAAGGTCAGACGGATCAAGCATCGCGTTCGCGATCAGATGCGTCGCGTTTGCGTAGGCCAGGAACCTTATGCTTCGCGATCGCGTTCCTGAGGTCGCGTTCGTGTAGGGTCGTGAGAGTGTGCATCGCGTTCGCATGACTGGCAGTCGCGAACGCGTAGAAGGATTTTGGGCGGCTGGGAATCTTATTCATCGCGAACGGGTGGAGGAGTTCGCGTTCGCGTAGGGTAAGTCCGGGTCGAGCATCGCGAACGCGTGGGAGTCGTCGCGTTCGCATAGAGTTAAAGGGAGTTGTTCATCGCGAACGCGTGGGAGCTCACGCGAACGCGTAGAACAAAATGTTCTGGCAGTGAATTTATATCACAGAACAGTGGGCTTACGGGTTTACACCCCCAAAACACAATTTTGAGCCCTAGAGAGAAGAAAACTCGAGGAGATCACTGAGAAATCATCGGGTATTCGTCGGAGGTAAGATTCTTGACTCAAAAACATCATTTTATGGTTGAATTAACATCAATCTTCATGAAATTGGGTTGAAATCTTGAAGAAATGTGGCCTAGATAGTGAAAACGGGATTTTGAGTTTTGGGAGGCCATTTGAACTCCGATTTTGATAAATTTTATATGCACGGACTCGTGGCGAGATGAGGGTCGCGTTGGTTCTAATTTCGAAATTTTCCGAGCAGTGGGCCCGGGGTCGAGTTTTGCCAACTTAGTGTATTTATGCGAATTTCATGTAAATTAAAATGGGTTATGATTCTTTGACCCGTATTTAATATAATTATTGTGGTTTGACTAGATTCTACGCACGAGGGAGCTAAATTCAAAGGAAAAGGCATCGCGGACGAGTCTACGACCGGCTAGAGGTGAGTAGTTTGTGTATATGGTAGCCTGAGGGTTCGAAACCCCGGCTTAGCACATTGTGACGCTAGTAGGGCGTGGCTCGCACACCGTGGCAGGTGCGGGATTGATTGTGACTGGGGATCGAGACTTAGTCCATCCCGGAAATGAATAATATGTTATTAGTGTTGGAAATACACTGTATTTGAATTATTTGTGGGCTGTAAGCCTTGTTTGGGGCCTTGTGCCGACCTGTAGCGTCCTTAGAGGACAATATTTATGTGATAGCTATATTTGCTTAAATCACTGATCTCAGTCCTGGAAATTGAAATCACATTATTGATATGCTAAGTCACCGGCTTTTGCAAATTTAATAAAGGTAAAGTATTTTTCTCATAAATTATGAACTGAAAACTAGAATTAAGATAAATGAATTGTTTTGTGACTTATCTGATTTATGTGGACTGAGGATGGATCGGGCTGCACGCCGCAGTAGTTGATATGAGGATCGGGCTGCACGCCGCAGCAGTATTGCGCTTGGGCTGTAGGAGCCCCTCCGGAGTCTGTACACACCCCCAGTGAGCGTCGTCGACGTTAAATTGGATCGGGCTATACGCCGTAGAGATTATGTGCATTGCATTGCATCTTTATTTGTTGAATTACTCTGTGGTAGCTTATTGTATTGTTGCTGCTAGTTCGTAGGAGATTCGAACTGTAGTTAAGCTTCATTATGTGGTAATCTGTGGATTTCTTATTTTCAGCTACTTGTATATATTTATTACTCACTGAGTACTTAGTACTCACCCCTACTCCCTGCACCTTTTGTGTGCAGACTCAGGTACTCAGGAGCAGTAGACAGGCATTTCCAGCGTTTGCAGTGTCATATCGAGTTGCTGAGGTAGCTGCCTACGTTCGCAGAACCTAGCTTCTCCTCTCCTTTCCAGTTGTTATTTTGTATTTTGTATTCGGACTTGAGTATTTCTATACAGTACTCTCTATTCCTGTTGGGTTTTGTTAGAGGCTCTAGACTTGTGACTCCAGATCTTTGGGAGTGTCAGTATATTGTTCATCATTATTATTATTGGAGTTCTTAAACTCATATATTCTTCTTGGGTTGTCCATTTGGGACCGATATCGTTGTGATAATTAAATTGTTGGTCTGGCTGGCCTAGCTTGATTGTTGGGCGCCATCACGACCGGATTTGGGTCGTGACAGCATTCTTATAAGGTTATGAAAAACTTGAACAAGGTCTTAATGACATTTTCTTGATATTGTTGTTGCCCAAAGGGGTTTTCTTGATTATTTGTTAGACTGATTGGGGCCGAGGGCCATATGTTAGGGCATGACATCTCATGTGAGCATATGCATACACATGCATGGATCGGACTGCACGCCGCAGTGGTATACGGATCGGGCCGCGCGCCGCAGCAGGTGTGATATTAATATTGTGCTTGGGCTGTAGGAGCCCCTCCGGAGTCTGAACCCCCACAGTGAGCACGAGTACCCAAATTGGATCGGGCTACGTGCCGTAGCGGTTATATGCATTGCATGGCATACATACATTGGTTTATGTGTACTACGTGGCATAGCATTTAGCACTCATACATTAATGGCACACATGCATTAGTTTCCTTATTGACCAGATCTCCTGGTGCAAATTGATAAGGAGTGCTGAGCCCGAGGGGCTGATTTGAGTGCGGACTTGCACTGCTTGAGATTGTATCCAGGTATTGGTATATTATCATGAAAGAATGAAGCTAAAAATTTAGATTTCTAATAATCTACTCACATATGCTGGTAAGGAATAAAGATAGTTCTGTATTGTATAGTATGAGATAGTGCCTTGCGAGGTTTTCTTCCCTTCAGCATTATTTACTTTTATTACTGCTGAGTTGGAAGTACTCACACCCGACTCCCTGCACCTTGTGTGCAGATCCAGGTACATCACAGTGGAGCTGATTCTATTGCGGCTCGGGAGTGCTTTTGGACAGTCGAGGTAGCTGCCAGTGTTCGCAGGACCTGATTCTCCAGTTTGTCTGTATTTTTGTTCCGATCATCCCACACTTGTGCACAGTTATATTCACTATTTACACTTTGTATACTCTGTAGAGGCTCATGACTCTTGACCCTTCGGTCTATGGGAGTTGACACGTGTTGGGACTTGGTTCCCTATTTTTAATATATCTATCACTGTTATGCTTAAATTGGATAAAGTGAGCTTGTGGCTCCGTGATTGTTATTCATTGGTCGGGCTGGCCTAGCTGTGTGCTGGGCACCATCACAATTGGGTTTTGGCGTCGTTACAAGTTGGTATCAGAGCCTAGGTTTACTAGGACTCACGAGTCTCGAGCCGGTTAGTAGAGTCTTGTGGATCGGTACGGGGACGCCTGTACTTATCCTCGGGAGGGGCTGCGAACCTTTAGGAAACACTTCACATTTCTTGGAATTCTTATCATGCGCACTTGATTCAGCTTGAGATATGCTTTTGAAATTCCTTCCGCACGTCTGTGTATGCATCGAGCGCTCAGTAATATAAGTGCCTTATGTGTAGTGGAACGAGTTCAAACTCGGGAAGACTAAAATGATTATGCTATGTGTATCCTGGTGGAAGGTATTGTGCTGAAATGCTAAATTGAGGCGAGATAGGTGGATTGGTTCTCATGTGTAATTGAAAGGTAGTTGATATGTGTTATGATTCGAGCAGGTACAACGCATGTTCATGTACCAAATATGATAATATGATTTGTGTAGTATTGAGACTAATGTTGTCGATATGCATTGTGATGTCTTGTCGAGTTGTGAATGTATTGCTAGGATGGTTTTGGTGATTCTCTGGCAGGTGGATAGGCCAATTTACAAAGGGTACTCTGCCGAAATATTTGGATAATTTGGGACTTAGAAAAGATTTTGACACCTAAAGAGGGGGCGTAACTGTTGTGTGTGAATGAATGCAAGAATTGCAAAAGAGTTAATACTTCTGATGATTCGAATCTCTGCTGAAGCTTGTAAATGACTTGAGTTTAATCTAACTAGAACTTTGTGGCATCATTTGAGTAAGAATGCTATGAGTAGCTAGAAGTGCCTTGATGTATGGCTCCGAGCTAAGTTGGGGAGGTTGTTATTGATTAACTAATTGCACTGTTGTGTGCCGTGTTGGCTCTGTCTCTAGGTATGTTGGGAAATTTCGATAAGGGTTATGGTGCTACGTAGATGTGAAGAAATACTAGGATGTTGTGAACTTATGTTGGTAAAGAATGTTCGGTGTATAGAAAAGAAAGATAGCTAATTGTATCTGTATGTAATCATGTTTTGCGGTGTCAGAGTTCTAGCAAGGCACGAGTGGTTCTGTTCCATAAGACAGTTGAATTACAGCTGAATAAGGGTGTCACGCCCCCAAATCCGGTCGTGATGGCGCCCAGCACATTGCTAAGCCAGCCTGACCAATCAATAATAAGAACGGAGCTAGAAGCTCGTTTTATCCCATTTAAGCATATCAAATCACGAAGCAACAGCGATACATATAACAAAAATGGGGAACCAAGTCCCAAAATGTACCAACTCCCATAGACCGAAGGGTCAAGAGTCATGAGCCTCTACTGAACATGAGTGTATAAAGGTTTACAAGATACCAAGTGCGGAAAGAAAACTCAATATAAAATCAAGAGACAGTAAGAAGGAATATCGGGTCCTGCGGACTCTGCAGCTACCTCGAATATCCACAAATGTCGCCTCGCACGGCTACTAGATCACTGCTGAGAGGTACCTGGATCTACACACAAGGTGCAGGGAGTAAAATGAGTACTGCCAAACTCAGTGGTAATAAACAGGGGTAAGACAACGTAGATAAGAAATCCACAATAAAGCACTATGTAAAGCTGTAACCAATGCCCTATAACAGTTTCATATCAACAGTAGAGAACCAACAAGGATCAACAACATAGTATAACAGCTAGCGGATATAGCTAAATGCAATGCAATGCATGATATGACCGCTACGGCGCGTAGCCCGATCCAATTTGGGTACCCGTGCTCATTGTGGGGGTTCAGACTCCGGAGGGGCTCCTACAGCCCAAGCACAATATCACTGCGGCGTGCAGTCCGATCCAACATATGTACCGCTGCGGCGCGCAGCCCGATCCACTACCAGTCAGCTAATATGCAAATACAGCCTCGCAGGCTCAAAAGTAGTTTTGAAAACATCTTTTATCATTTTTCAATTGAAAACAGTAATATCAAGTTCCAGAGATTGGAAATAGCATGATAACACAGATAGCTACGGAGATAGCTACGGACTGGTAGTAACTAACATGTCAATATGATAAGACAATGACAACGATCCTCGCGGGATCCAATAACTGGCTCACGGCCCACAAGTATACTCAACCTCCCAAGATAGGGGTTCCTCGGCTCAGGAGTGGCCAATATCACAATATATAGTATGCAACCATCCGAGAAGGAGGTTCGACGGCTCAAGAATAGCCAATGTCATAACACAGTGCTAACAAGTCGGACTAAGCCATAGTCCCCAATCACAATCGACCCCGCACTCACATGAGAGTACGTGTCTCGCCGCTATACAGCGTCACAAAATGGTATACCGGTGTTTCGAACCCGCTGGTCATCACCCACATCTATTAATCACCTCAATACAGCGCGACGACTACTCCGCAATGACCTTGCCATGAGAATCAAGCTCCGCACGCATAGAATCTGATCAAATACAGTAGAAACACAACAAATTAGGCCAATGGAACGACACCCAATCAATACAACTCAATTTACATAAAAATTCCCAAAGTTGACAAAACCCGACTTTCGGTACGCTTCTCGAAAAATTACAAAAGTCACATATTCGGAACCCTCATCTCAATACGAGTCTAAGCATATCAATTTTACCAAATTCGGACTCCATTTGCCCATTCAAAACCTTGATTTTCTAAAGTTCAAGCCTAGGGTTAAATCTTCCATGAATCACCCCAAATTCCTCCACTTTCATGATATAATTGCATAATATTATCAATACTAATCATAGTTTAAGTCCATAGTTGATTACCTGATGATTTCCCTTGAGTTTCTCTTCTAAATCGCCCAAATAGCCTCTAAAGCCGAGACCCAAATGTGTGAAATGTTTCTGAAATTTTCTAACTTCTGATACACTTAACTCACTGCGATTTTCGCTTCTGCGATACACGGACCGCTCCTGCGGGTCCGCTTCTGCGGAAAGTCTTCCGCTCCTGCGGAATGATCCACTTTTGCGACCAAGAGTCCGCTCCTGCGGACTCGCCTATGCTATCAATCACCCGCTTCTGCGGACTCCCCATTTTGCCTCTTGACCGCTTCTGCGGTCTACTTTTCGCTCCTGTGACGCCGCCTCAGCGGACATTTTTCCGCTTCTGCGAAGACAAGCGCTCCTGCGCCCCCTCGTCCGCTTCTGCGGACTCGCTCCTGCGCCCCCATTTCCGCAGGAGCAAAAACAACAGAACCAGAACACTCCCCTACAATTTTCCACATTTTCTCCCGTTTAGCCATCCGAAAACACCCCGAGGCCCCCGGGACCCCATCCAAACACACCAACACATCCTAATACCTTATTCGAACTTGCTCCAATCCTCAAAACACATCTAACAACATCAAAACCCATAATTCACATCGAATTCAAGCCTAAATTCCTTAAAACATTCCGAATTACACAATCAATCAAAAACCCGACCAAACGATGTCCGAATGACCTGAAGATTTGCGGACATATCCAAAATTACATAACAAAGCTACAGGAATTGTCGGAATTCCATTCCGACCCCCGGATCAAAATTTCACCTACCATTCGGATTTCGCCAAAATTCAACCTTAGCCAATTCAAGCCTATTTCTATACCGGGCCTCCAAATTCAATTCCGATCGCTCCCCTAAGTCATAAATGACCTCTCGGAACTAACCGAATCATCAAAATTCAATTCCGAGCCCTCTAACCAAATAGTCAACTCCGGGTTGACTTTCCTCATTCAAGTTTCCTTCTAAAAAGGCTATAGCCTCATTTTCAATCCAAATCACTCCTAACTCACCAGATAGACTCTAACACTGATATAAAAGCATAAAACATGTAATTACAACATAACGGGGTGGTAATTCCCGTGACGACGGGCCGGGTCATCACATTCTCCCCTTCTTAAGCAAACGCTCGTCCTCGAGCGGGTCAAGAAACATACCTGAAGCCTCAAACAAGTGAGGATATCTGCTCTGCATCTCCCGCTCGATCTCCCAAGTGGCCTGCTCCATGGGTCGACCTCTCCACTGAACCTTAACTGATGCAATCTCCTTAGACCTCAATTTTCTCACCCGATGTCCCAAAATGGCAATAGGCTCCACATCATAGGATAGAGCACATCAAGCTGAATGGTACTGAAGTCTAATACATGAGACGGATCTCCAATGTACTTCCGGAGCATAGACACATGGAATACTGGATGGACGCTGGATAAGCTGGGCGGCAAGGCTAACTCATATGCCACCTCTCCAACCCTCCTGAGTATCTCAAAAGGACCAATGTACCCGGGACTCAACTTCCCTTTCTTCCCAAACCTCATGACACCCTTCATAGGTGAAACCTTGAACAATACTCTATCACCAACCATGAAAGACAACTCTCGAACTCTACAGTCCGCATAACTCTTCTGACGAGACTGTGCTGTACGAAGCCTCTCCTGGATCAACTTTGCTCTATCCAGAGCATCCTGGACTAACTCAGTCCCTATCAATCTATCCTCACCCGGCTCAAACCATCCCACGGGGGATCTACACCATCTGCCATACAATGCCTCATACGGGGCCATCTGAATACTCGACTGATAACTATTATTGTAGGCAAACTCAGCAAGTGGTAAGAACTCATCCCACGAACCACCAAAGTCAATCACACATGCTCGCAACATATCTTCCAGAATTTGTATAGTGCGCTCAGACTGCCCGTCCGTCTGGGGGTGAAATGCTGTACTCAACTCAACCCTCGTACCCATCTCTCGTTCAATTGCTCTCCAAAACTGAGATGTGAACTGGGTACCCATGTCGGATATGATAGACACTGGAACCCCATGCAATCGGACAATCTCTCGAATAAAGATCGCTGCCAACCACTCCGATGAGTAGGTAGTACTAACTGGAATGAAGTGAGCAGACTTGGTCAGCCTATCCATAATCACCCAAACAGAATCAAACTTCCTCGTTGTCCGAGGGAGTCCAGTGACAAAGTCCATAGTGATCCTCTCCCATTTCCACTCAGGAATATCAATGCGCTGAAATACGCCACCGGGCCTCCGATGCTCGTACTTAACCTGCTGACAGTTGAGGCACCGTGATACATGTCTAACAATGTCCATTTTATCTTTCTCCACCAATAGTGCTGTTTCAAATCTTGATACATCTTCGCGGCTCCTGGATGGATAGAATACCATGAACTATGGGCCTCCTCCAGAATCAACTCACGAAGGCCATCAACATTGGGCACACATATCCGGCCCTGCATCCTCAATACGCCGTCACTATCAATGGTGACATCTCTAGCATCATCATGCTGAACTTTGTCCCTCAGGACATCCAAATGTGGATCATCATATTGGCGCTCACGAATACGATCATATAGAGATGATCGAGATACAACACAAGCCAATACCCGGCTGGGCTCCGAAATATCTAACCTCACTAGCCGATTGGCTAGCCACCTGAACATCATAAGCAAATGGTCTCTCCTCAGCTGGAATATATGCCAAGCTCCCCATACCGACCGCCTTCCGGCTCAAAGCATCGGCCACCACATTGGCCTTTCCCGGATGATATAAAATAGTAATGTCATAATCCTTAAGCAACTCAAGCCATCTCCGCTGTCTCAAATTAAGATCTTTCTGTTTGAACAAGTGCTGGAGACTACGGTGGTCGGTATACACCTCACATGACACGCCGTACAAATAGTGCCTCCAAATCTTCAAGGCATGAACAATGGCGGCTAGCTCCAAATCATGAACAGGATAGTTCTTCTCATGTGGCTTCATCTGCCGAGAAGCATAAGCAATTACCTTACCTTCCTGCATCAACACGCAACTTATCCCCACTCTCGAGGCATCACAGTAACAGTATATGAACCTGAAGCTGATGGCAATACTAACACTGGAGCTGTGGCAAAGCTGTCTTGAGCTTCTGAAAGCTCTCCTCGCACTCATCCGACCACACGAATGGTGCACCTTTCTAGGTCAATTTAGTCAATGAAGAAGCAATGGATGAAAATCCCTGAACAAACCGGCGATAATACCCTGCCAAGCCAAGAAAACTCCTGATCTCTGTAGCTGAGGACGGTCTAGGCCAACTCCGCACCGCCTCTATCTTCTTAGGATCAACCTGAATACCATCACGAGACACCACATGTCCCAGAAATGCTACGAAATCGAGCCAAAACTCGCACTTGGAGAATTTAGCATATAGCTTCTCTTCCCTCAATCTCTGCAACACAATACTCAAATGCTGAGCATGCTCCTCCTGACTACGGGAGTAGACTAGAATGTCATCAATGAACACAATCACAAATGAATCCAAATAGGGCCTCGACACATAGTTCATCAGATACATAAATGCTGCTGGGGCGTTGGTCAGCCCAAAAGACATCACAAAAAACTCATAATGACCATATCGGGTCCTGAATGCAGTCTTCATAATATCCGAGTCCCCGATCTTCAGCTGATGATAGCCCGAACGAAGATCGATCTTAGAAAACACCCTCGCACCCTGTAACTGATCAAACAAATCATCTATGCGCGGTAGAGGGTACTTGTTCTTCACTGATACTTTGTTCAATTGCCTATAATCAATACACATTCGCATGGAACCATCTTTCTTTTTAACAAATAATACCGGCGCACCCCATGGGGACACACTAGGACGGATGAAACCCTTATCCAAAAGCTCTTGAAGCTGCTCTTTCAGTTCTTTCAACTCAGCTGGTGCCATCCGATAAGGAGGAACAGATATGGGCTGAGTGCCCGGCACCAAGTCAATGCCAAAATCAATATCCCCGTCCGGCGGCATGCCCGGCAGGTCTGAGGGGAATACATCTGGAAAGTCCCTCACAACAGGTACAGAATCAATGCTAGGAGACTCAGCTCCCACATCTCTCACAAAAGCCAAGTATGATAAACACCCTTTTTCGACCATCTTCTGAGCTTTTAAGAACGAAATGACACGGCTAGGGACGAAATCGGTCGAACCCCGCCACTCGATCCGAGAAATACCAGGAATGGCCAACGTAACTGTCTTAGCATGACAGTCCAATATAGCATGGTACGGAGACAACCAATCCATACCCAATATAACATCAAAGTCCACCATCCCCAACAATAACAAATCTGCCTGGGTCTCCGGACCCCCAATAGATATAACACAGGATCTATAGACATGATCCACAACAATCGTATCACCCACGGGGTGGATACATGAACAGGTAAATCAAGACTACCACGAGTCGCACCCAAATGATGTGCAAAATAAGAGGACACGTATGAATATGTGGACCCCGGATCAAATAGAATAGAGGCATCTCTGTGACAGACAGAAATGATAATTTCAAGCAAAGCAAGTAATTGCACTCAAAAACATATTTATTTTAATTTTGGAATTATTTGCCTGGTGCAAAAATCATGTGCTCACAGGGGCGACCACGAGAAGACTGACCTCCACCTCTACTAGACCGAGATGGTGCTAAAGATGAGGGCTGGTCCCTCTGTTGAGTCCTGTCCCTACGGAGTCGAGGGCACTGCCTCCTCATGTGGCCAAACTCACCACACTCATAACATGCACCTGGTACTGGAGAAGGGGACTGAAGGGAACCCCTCGCTGCAGAAGAACCCTGGGCTGAAGAAGTAGGTGCTGCACCCTGGGCTGGAAGGGCACTAAGCGATGACTGACCCTGCTGAAACCCCTGTCGACCACGACCATAAGAACCTCCGCTCTGCTCTGGGCGGCCTGAATGAGAAGGTCTAGATGAGCGACCTCTGCTCTGCTGGGAATGCCCTCTAGATGGAGCACCACCGAAACTGCCAGAACCACGAGGCCTCTTGGCCTCCCGCTCCTCTCTCTCTCGGCGACGATCCGCCTCAATGGAGCGTGCCATATCAACAACCTGCTCAAATGATGATGACAAAACTCTCTCTCTGGTCATAAGAATGCGGATAGAGTAGTTGAGGCCATCAATGAACCTCCTGATCCTCTCCCTATCATTAGGGATCATCCATGTGGCATGCCTAGCCAACCGTGTGAATCTAAGCTCATACTGAGTCACAGACATGTCGCCCTGAACCAACCACTCGAACTGGCGACGTAGCTCCTCACGACGAGACCTGAGGTACATATTTCTCTAGAAAGAGAGTAGAGAACCGCTGCCATGTGAGAGGTGCTGCTCCTGCAGGCCTACGCCTCTCAAACTCTTCCCACCAATCCAATGCGGGACCAGTGAACTGAAAGGTAGTAAATGATACTCCGCTGGACTCGAGAATACCAGCCGTCCGCAACATCCTTTCGACACTTATCCAAGAAACCCTAGGCATCCTCGCCCTCAACGCCACCGAAATGGGGTGGCCGAAGTCTACCAAATCTCTCAAGACGACGTTGCTCGTCGTCGGGCATAGCCTCTGAACCATATGCTCTGGAGCTGGAGCCGGTGCAGCTGGAGGAATAACCGGTGCAACCACCGAGCGTGGACCGCCTCCGGCGTCCGAAGTCCCCGAACAACCGGCTCGGGTGTGCGAGCCGCAGGGTCCGCCGGCCACCCCCGTCCGAGATGTCGCTACGGCAGCAGTAGGCCGAGACTACCCGAACCAAACCGGAACACACCGATAATATCCGAGCAAGCAGTCTCCCGAAGACCGTGAATAGCAATAGATATAGTCCGGCCCCGAACTGGGGCCGCCGGAGCATCAACCACCGGGGGCTGCTCCTGAACCGGTACAACGGGCGGGTCAGCTGGCACTACCTCAACCGCCCTACCTCTACCTCTAGCACGACCGTGCCCACGGCCTCTAACAGGTGGCAATGGAGGTCGTCCACCTCGTCCCGATGCTCACGTTCTCGCCATCTGCGAGAGAATAGAATATAGAAGTTCAATTCTCAGAACAACAAGATCGCACGACATAGTTCAAGAAAAGTGAAGTGTTTCCTAAAGGTTCGCAGCCTCCCGAGGATAAGTACAGGCGTCCCCGTACCGATCCACAAGACTCTACTAACCGGCTCAAGACTCACGAGGCCTAGTAAACCTAGGCTCTGATACCAACTTGTCACGACCCCAAATCCGGTCGTGATGGCGCCCAGCACATTGCTAAGCCAGCCTGACCAATCAATAACAAGAACGGAGCTAGAAGCTCATTTTATCCCATTTAAGCATATCAAATCACGAAGCAACAACGATACATATAACAAAAACGGGGAACCAAGTCCCAAAATGTACCAACTCCCATAGATCGAAGGGTTAAGAGTCATGAGGCTCTACTGAACATGAGTGTATAAAGGTTTACAAGATACCAAGTGCGAAAGAAAAGTCAATACAAAATCAAGAGACAGTAAGAAGGAATATCGGGTCTTGCGGACTTTGCAGCTACCTCGAATATCCACAAATGTCGCTTCGCACAGCTACTAGATCACTGCTGAGAGGTACCCGGATCCGCACACAAGGTGCAGGGAGTAAAATGAGTACTCGCCAGACTCAGTGGTAATAAACAAGGGTAAGACGCAGATAAGAAATCCGCAATAAAGCACTATGTAAAGGTGTAATCAAATACCCCGTCACATAATCAATATCGACCGCACTCGTACCAACAAGTACCAAGAAAACAAGTATAACAACTAGCGTATGTAGCTAAATGCAATGTAATGCATGATATGACCGCTACGGCACGTAGCTCGATCCAATTTGGGTACCCGTGCTCACCGTGGGGGTTCAGACCCGGAGGGGCTCCTACAGCCCAAGCACAATATCACCGTGGCGTGCGATCCGATCCAACATATATACCGCCGCGGCGTGCAGCTCGATCCACTACCAGTCGACTAATATGCAAATACAGCCTCGCAGTGCTCAAAAGTAGTTTTGAAAACATCTTTTATCATTTTTCGGTTGAAAACAGTAATATCAAGTTCCGGAGATTGGAAATAGCATGATAACAGAGATAGCTACGAAGATAGCTACGAAATGGTAGTAACTAACATGTCAATATGATAAGACAATGATAACGATCCTCGCGGGATCCAATAACCGGCTCACGGCCCACAAGTATACTCAACCTCCCAAGAAGGGGGTTCCTCGGCTCAGGAGTGGCCAATATCACAATATATAGTATGCAACCATCCGAGAAGGAGGTTCGACGGCTCAAGAATAGCCAATGTCATAACACAGTGCTAACAAGTCGGACTAAGCCATAGTCCCCAATCACAATCGACCCCGCACTCACTTGAGAGTACGTGTCTCGCCGCTATACTGTAAGGCCCCATAAAAATTTTGTGCATAAAACCTAGTAGCTGTGGTGTCATGGTCCGAATAATGTGTTAGGAATGCGTAGAATTCTTCGCGGCGAGCTTGCTCGCCGCGGTTCGGACCCTTGGTAGTGATTTAAGTTTAAAAAATGTAGAGAATTAATTTTTCCGAAAAATGTCAAATATGCGGTCAAGAATGCGACCGCAAACCCTGACATGCGGACCGCATTCTTGCCGCAAAACGTTCCAGAGAGTTGCCCAAAATCGTGTTGAAAAGTGCGGTCGATATGCGATCGCATGTCAAATCTGCGGTGCACTTTGCGACCGCAGAATCAACATGCGGTCCGCATAGTGACCGCATTCCTTAACGGAACCTGTGTAAAATTTGGGGCAATTCTGCGGTCACTATGCGGACCGCATGTTGATTCTGCGGTCGCATAGTGCACCGCATAATTGACCCCGGCCCATATTTTTGTAACATTTTGACCCGATCTCTTCTTTAATATAACACCTTTCACCCTCATTTTCTCATATCATCCAGGTATTCTGTGCACCCTGGTTCAACAAAAATGTATCACGATCTCAAGGAGATTTATTGGTGGAACGGTATGAAAAGGGATATGGCAGGCTTTGTAGCTAAATGTCCGAACTGTCAACAAGTGAAGGCCGAGCATCAACGACCCGGTGGATTAACTCAGCTTATAGAAATACCAAGGTGGAAATGGGAGATGATCAATATGGATTTCGTGGTAGGGTTACCTCGCACTCAGCGTAAGTTCGATTCAATATGGGTGATAGTAGATCGACTCACCAAATCAGCTCACTTCCTGCCTGTCAAGTCCACTGATACCGCGGAGCAATATGCAAGATTGTACATCAAAGAGATAGTAAGGCTTCATGGCACTCCACTTTCAATCATCTCAGATCGCGGGGCGCAGTTCACCGCTAATTTTTGGAAGAAGTTTCAGCAAGGTTTGGGAACTCAGGTGAATCTCAGCACAGCTTTCCATCCACAGACCGATGGACAGGCCGAGCGGACCATTCAGACGCTCGAAGATATGTTGCGGGCTTGTGTCTTAGATTTTAAAGGTAATTGGGATGAACACTTGCCACTAATAGAATTTGCTTACAATAACAGCTATCATGCTAGCATTCAAATGGCCCCGTTTGAGGTATTGTACGGGAGAAGATGTAGATCACCAATCGGGTGGTTTGAGGTAGGTGAAGCGGAATTGCTAGGGCCAGATGTGGTGTACGAAGCTATGGAAAAGGTCAGGGTTATTCAGGAGAGAATGAAAACAGCACAGAGTCGTCAAAAGTCCTATGCAGACGTTCGTCGAAGGAATTTGGAGTTTCAAGTCGATGATTGGGTGTTCTTGAGGGTATCTCCTATGAAGGGAGTCATGCGATTCGGAAAGAAAGGGAAATTGAGTCCTAGGTATGTCGGGCCATATCGGATCGTTCAAAGGATTGGTCAAGTTGCTTATAGGCTAGAGTTGCCTCCCGAGATGTCATCGGTGCATCCGGTATTCCATGTGTCCATGTTGAAGAAAGTGATTGGAGATCCATCCACCATCATGCCAGTCGAAGCTATAGAGGTTAATGAAGATTTGTCATATGAAGAAGTTCCAGTTGCCATTCTTGATAGGCAAGTCCGTAAATTGAGAAATAAGGAAGTTGCCTCTGTTAAAGTATTGTGGCGAAGTCAACAAGTTGAGGAGGCCACATGGGAAGCGGAAAAAGAGATGAAAGAAAAGTACCCCCACTTGTTTGATCAAGCCTAGAAGAAATTAGGTGACCCTTCTACTCCTAGTAATTGTCATTTTGTAATGAGTTAAATGTGTTGTTACCTTGGGCCACTTGAACCGTTCTTGACAAACAAAGATTTACGTGTTTAATAAACAACTAATAGAAAGTGTAGATTGGTAATGGTTTGTTAAGTGTACATGGTGTTAAATTGGTTTAATAAGGTAAGAATTCATTGAAGTGACTAGTTTATGTGCAATTGTAACAATGTGATAGAATATGTGCATTCGTTGAGGTAAGAAAGTGTATACCAGCTGTGAAAAGTATTGTATTTGTGTATTGTTGTTTGGTAATGTGTTTCGGGGGCCCTCTGACAGGTTGATATGTCCATAATACAAAGGAAACTCCGGCGAAATTTTTCTAAAATATAAGAGTTAGTCAAAATTTTGATGGTTGCATATCATGTTTTTTAAAACCAACTCATTTATTTCAAAATCCTCATTCGAGGACGAATGATCTTAAGGGGGGGAGGATGTAAGGCCCCGTAAAAATTTTGTGCATAAAACCTAGTAGCCGTGGTGTCATGGTCCGAATAATGTGTTAGGAATGCGTAGAATTCTTCGCGGCGAGCTTGCTCGCCGCGGTTCGGACCCTTGGTAGTGATTTAAGTTTCAAAAATGTAGAGAATTAATTTTTCCGAAAAATGTCAAATATGCGGTCAAGAATGCGACCGCAAACCCTGACATGCGGACCGCATTCTTGCCGCAAAACGTTCCAGAGAGTTGCCCAAAATCGTGTTGAAAAGTGCGGTCGATATGCGATCGCATGTCAAATCTGCGGTGCACTTTGCAACCGCAGAATCAACATGCGGTCCGCATAGTGACCGCATTCCTTAACAGAACCTGGGTAAAAATTGGGGCAATTCTGTGGTCACTATGCGGACCGCATGTTGATTCTGCGGTCGCATAGTGCACCGCATAATTGACCCCGGCCCAGATTTTTGTAACATTTTGACCCGATCTCTTCTTTAATATAACACCTTTCACCCTCATTTTCTCATATCATCTTACCAAAATTAGAGAGAGAAGAGAGGGTTTTTAGAGAGAGAAATCTTTCATCTTCAAAGATTGTTCCAACCATTTAATTCCAAGGGATCCTAGGGAAAGGATTCAACTTCCCCAATCTTTTCAAGGTAAAAACCCTAACTATTTTCTTTGATTTTTAGTTTTAATTGGGTAAAGAGAGGTTTGTATATAATAGCTTTTGAAGATAGAATTTTTACACTCATGCATGATTATTGAACTTGATTTCTAGTAAAAAGAAGTGAGTAGAAGTAAGAGTCTTCAAGAACAAGGTTGGCAAGAGTAAGATAGCGTGGGTAAGCATAAAGTAGGAAGTTATCGGAAGAAAACTCATCACCAGGTATGTATGGCTAATTTTGATTCTTGTAAAATTGCCCAAATGTGTGCGAATTGTTTTGGCATGTGTCAAATTGAGAAATTTTACGTAATCCTTTGATTTCCTTGTTGAGCATTTGATTGATGTTGAACTATGTGTGGTATGAAATATGAATTGAAAGATAAAAAGGTAATCTAGGTTAGTAAAGAATTGGGAACAACCATTGTGATGGCATATTTGGCTTATTGTGGAAGGACTTTGAAACACCTTAATTGTGGTGAATTGTTGAACATGATTATGTGGGCATTTTCGATTTTGGAATACTTGTAACATGGTTGTGATATTGAATTGAGAAGAAATTGAGAACATGAACCAATGTGTAAGTTGCTTATTTGAACTTGTTGAAATTGTGTGTAGTACCTTATCTGCTGTTTGAAATTGTTGTGTTTTCAACCGTAAGGCGGGGTCGTGTTGCGCGCCGCAACGTGGTGAAATAAGGTGTGGGTTGGGGTGATAAGGGTGGCCGAGGTAATAAGGGTGGTCAGGGGCAATAAGGATGGAAAGTGATCGAAATCGCCATTGAAAATTGATACAAAAATCAATAATGTGAAATTGTGAAAGGAGACAGCAGGAGAGTTTGCAACCTGTGGGGCACCGATTGCCCCTTTGTTTGACTACTTGTGCTTTACGTGATTGATTGGTTATTGTTAAATTGGTTGATCGTAGAAAGTGCTTTGTGTGAGAATTATTTGAAATGAGGAAAATGTGGAAACATGGTTGGCTGGCTTAATTAGTTTTAATGTAATTTAATGGATTGAGTTTACTTGGGACAAAGTTTGTCCATACATACCAGTACAATTCAAGTGTACCGACGTCCCTTTTGCCGGGGGCGCTACATTCGTGTCATGATTGTAGGTGGATCAGTAGCAGGCACTTCAGCTCATCGGCAGTAGTATCCTTCACCTTCCACTGCCCGTTTTTGGTGAGCCCCTTTCTTCCTCGGGCCTTGTGTGGTTCATGCCACTCGGTTTAGATTTCATTTTGGTTTTGTAAGGTATAGCCGGAGCCTTGTTACCGGCAAGTATTGTATTTCCCTTTTGTATCCTAGAGGCTCGGTAGACATGTAAACTGTGGGACTCCAGTCTTATGTATATATATTGTGTTATGTCGGGCGTTGTAAAAATTGAAATCTTGTTAATGAATTACTCGTATCGTTTTATTTGTTTAATGTGAAATCAATTATGATTAGTAATATATTTGGTTAATGAGAAACAGTCATCACAGGGTTAACGCGTGGGAATGAAAGGCACCCAGGTCCGCTTGACTGGGGCAACCCGGTCAGGCGCCGGTCATGTTCCTCGATTTGGGGCGTGACATATACAGCGTCACAAAGTGGTATACCGGGGTTTCGAACCCGCTAGTCATCACCCGCATCTATTACTCACCTCAATACAGCGCGACGACTACTCCGCAATGACCTTGCCACGAGAATCAAGCTCCGCACGTGTAGAATCTGATCAAATACAGTAGAAACACAACAAATTAGGCCCCAATGAATACAACTCAATTTACATCAAAATTCCCAAAGTTGACAAAACCCGACTTTCGGTACACTTCTCGAAAAATTACAAAAGTCACATATTCGGAACCCTCATCTCAATACGAGTCTAAGCATATCAATTTTACCAAATTCGGACTCCATTTGCCCATTCAAAACCTTGATTTTCTAAAGTTCAAGCCTAGGGTTAAATCTTCCATGAATCACCCCAAAATTCCTCCATTTTCATGATATAATTGCATAATATTATCAATACTAATCATAGTTTAAGTCCATAGTTGATTACCTGATGATTTCCTTGAGTTTCTCTTCAAAATCGCCCAAATCGCCTCTAAAGCCGAGACCCAAATGTGTGAAATGTTTCTGAAATTTTCTAACTTCCGATACACTTAACTCACTGCGATTTTTCGCTTCTGCAGACCATTTTCCGCCCCTGCGGAACCGCTTCTGCGACCAACTGGTCGCTTCTGCGAACCCAGGCCCATTTAGCCAATTCCGCTCCTGCGATCCACGGACCGCCCCTGCGCATCCGCTTCTGCGGATATTCGTCCGCTTCTGCGGAATGATCCGCTCTGCGACGCCGCCTCAGCGGACATTTTTCCGCTTCTGCGAAGACAAGTGCTCCTGCGCCCCCTCGTCCGCTTCTGCGGACTCGCTCCTGCGCCCCCATTTCCGCAGGAGCGAAAACAACATAACCAGAACACTACCCTACAATTTTCTGCATTTTCTCCCGTTTAGCCATCCGAAAACACCCCGAGGCCCCCGGGACCCCATCCAAATACACCAACACATCCTAATTCCTTATTCGAACTTGCTCCAAACCTCAAAACACGTCTAACAACATCAAAACCCATAATTCACATCGAATTCAAGCCTAAATTCCTTAAAACATTCCGAATTACACAATCAATCAAAAACCCGACCAAACGACGTCCGAATGACCTGAAGATTTGCGGACATATCCAAAATCACATAACGAAGCTACAGGAATTGTCGGAATTCCATTCCGACCCCCGGATCAAAATTTCACCTACCGTTCGGATTTCGCCAAAATTCAACCTTAGCCAATTCAAGCCTATTTCTACACCGGGCCTCCAAATTCAATTCCGATCGCTCCCCTAAGTCATAAATGACCTCCCGGAACTAACCGAATCATCAGAATTCAATTCCGAGCCCTCTAACCAAATAGTCAACTCCAGGTTGACTTTCCTCATTCAAGTTTCCTTCTAAAAAGGCTATATACCTCATTTTCAATCCAAATCGCTCCTAACTCACCAGATAGACTCTAACACTGATATAAAAGCATAAAACATGTAATTACAACATAACGGGGTGGTAATTCCCGTGACGACGGGCCGGGTCGTCACAAAGGGTGAATGACGCCCAAGAATAGTCTTGTGGTGTTCCAGATTTTGCTTGTAACGGTAAGGTGTCTTAAGATTATGTATGTGGATAAAGACGGTGTTTTCGTTATAAGGGATCAAGACTTGTTCTATGTTATGTGAATGATGGGATTCTATGTATCCGTATTGGAAGGTAATGATACTAATTCAAAAATTGCATAAAGTTCTTCAAAATAATGTATTGTAGAATGTGGTACTTCTGGGAAACATTGAGGGAGTATTCAGTGGCCTATGGGTCTTATGTACGAATCTAGTGTGGTAACAGGAGTTGATGTATTATGGTGTTAGAGTAAGCACAAATATTGAGTTAAAGATGAATCGGAAAGGAAACTGGGTAAATGGAACAACTTGTTAATAAATCAGAATGGTATAAAAAGGAATACGATTGATTTCTGGTATGTGGTTGAAGTAATGAGTCTTGCAGACATTGCAGCAAAGCTCTTGAGTGCTGGCAGTTGTGTAACTTGATATTGGTATAAGGACTCAGTCCTGGCAGTTAAACTTATGCAATGAATGGGAAGAAATAGTTTGTGATGTGTTTTATCATGGTTTGAAGATGAGTATATTCCTGTCGGTATGCAAAGCGTGGAATGTGTAATGAGTTTTCTTCTATATGGGATCACGAAAGTCCTTGACTAGTTGAGTGCGTCGATGTTGAGGCGGAGGAAAGGGATATGAATTTCCATGTTGTCTTAGTGTGATATGGTATACATGATGTGTTATGGAAAGTTGATAATGGTATATTCTAGATTTTGAGATCACTGCATAATATATGGGAAGTCAATAAAGATTATTGAGCAGCGCGGACAGCTGCATGTGAATTAAGAATCGATCTTTCTGATGATTTAAGAAAATGGTACTTCTATTCTATTAACTTGGCAGGGAATATGGTCCAAAAAGGACAAGGTAATGTAAACTGATAATATCTAATGGCATGGTGGTATTCTCTTCTTGGATCGACAGTAATAATTGAGTCGTTGATGGCATAGTGAAATTCTTGGATGGCTTTCGTGGAACGAATGGGCGCTTGATGTGCGTTATGTATTCGTACGGTGGAGTGTGCAACCAGGTATAGCGATTCATGTGGTACATATGTGTTGGAGACTAGAAGTTCTCGTAATCCGCCTATGCAGTGGTTGTATATCGCGTCTATCGGCACCGTTTTGTGATTATTGGAAATCGGAAGCCCTAGTGGCTCTCTCTCTTAGCTTGATATGATGAATTTGGGTTATGATACCTTATTTCAGACTGGTTGACATAAGTCAGGTCGTCTAGACAAATGTGATATGGACTATGTCGGAAAATGGCACAAGTTGCGTAGTAGAGAGGATCAGAGTATGCTCCAACAGAGTAGTTGTACACAGGACCAGCGGACGGCTGGTAGGCATTGCTTTGTCAGTTGGACCTTAGTGGCGGATGTCAGTGTAGAGGTATCTACCATTGATTCAGTTCCGGTATTGAGAAACGTTGTCGGATGCGTTTCATGTGGCCGAGCTTGAGGCTATATATATATATATATATATATATATGTTTGCTGTAATGAGAAAATTCGACTGCGTGGATCGGGTGGCACGCCGCCATGGGTTATTTGGATCGGGTGGCACGTCGCCACATGTATGGTATCCGGATCGGGTGGCACGCCGCCACGGGTATGTCATTGGAGCGGGTTGCACGCCGCAACGGAATATTGTGAAAATATAGTTAGTTATAAGCTACTGGGTATACAATACTTCCCCACTTCTGAGGAAAAGTCCGTTTTGAGTATCGCTTGGCAAATGGCACGTCGGTTGTGTCCTTTCAGGATTTGATAGCATACGTTAATTGTTTCACCGTGGGTAAGGTTGATTGCGTGGGTTCAAGACCTAGATCTGTGCGTTCCTGACCGTTTTGAGCTTAGTGGCTTGAAGTGTTTCATGAGTAATAACGTTGGGATAGAATCACGAATCGTGGCAAGGCCACGTAATGTTATGACCTCTCGAGGAGGATTCAGGTACTCTAATTCTATAATGCGAGACGCGATCTCAGTTCTATGTTATGATGTCACAAAGGAATTGAATTGCAGCTCTTTTGCTGGAGACAATTATCATGATTTGAGCTGTCATGATTCGAGTGTGTTCAAGGCGTTTCTATTGGAGCCTATGTTGTGCTCGTCGTGGCTTAGGCCGGTGTTGCGGTGTGTTATAATCGAAATGATCGTTGGAGCCAATAATGAGTGTGAGTATATGTGATTCCAGCTAGTATTTGGTTATTGTGTCCAGTTGTTGTGATTAGAGACTATCGTCTCGAGTGAATGGGTTGTCGATACATCATATGATCTCACCCGGAGTAGTGAATATGGGTTATTGTAGTGGATTTGAGTGTATCCTGAGTATAGGCATGGGATTTGCATTGGGCATATGATTTCAGAAAGTACAATGTGATTTATGGTTCAGATGGTCCGTGAAATTTTGACTACATGGTGTTTTCGGACTTATGTGAGATAGGGTGACGTATGATCGCCTGAAATTATGCTTGGTAAGGTCATTCAGCTATTGGGTGGCTTCTAGTACAACTCCGAGTCCGCTCGAGGACGAGCGTTTGTTTAAGTTGGGGAGAATGTAACGACCCGGCCCGTCGTTACGGAAATTTCCACCCCGTTACCTTGCATTAACATATCTTATGCTTCTATATCAGTGTTAAAACCTATCGGGTGAGTTAGGAGTGAATTGAATTAAAAAGGAAGCAAATAGCATGTTTGAAGGAAGTTTGAATATGGAAAGTCAACCTAGAGTTGACTATCAAGTTAGAGTGCTCAGAATCGGATTCTGATGATTCGACTAGTTTTGAGGGATCATTTATGACTTAGGAGAGCAATCAGAATTAAATTTGGAGATCCGGTGTAGAAATATGCTTGAATTGGCTAAGGTTGAATTTTGGCGAAATCCGATCGATAGGTGAGATTTTGATCCGGGAGTCGGAATGGAATTCCGACAGTTGCAGTAGTTCCGTTAGGTGATTTTGGATATGCCTGCAAACTTTCAGGTCATTCGGACATCGTTTGGTCGGGTTTTTGATCAAATGTGAATTTTTGAAGTTAAAGTTAAGCTTAAGCTTAAATTTGTTGAAAACGGACGATTTTGATGTTAACGATAGAGTTTTGATGATTGGAACAAGTTCGAATAAGGTTATAGGGCGTGTTGGTTCTTTTGGTTGAGGTCCTGGGGGCCTCGGGTGAGTTTCGGGATGGTTTCGGACCATTTCTAGGCCATTTTTAACTGCTGGTTTATGTCTGTAGTAGTGTTCTACGCGATCGCGGACAATGGGACGCGATCGTGGTGAGTAAAATGTGCGAAAAATATTAATGAATCGCGATCGCGTGAAATGCTCCGCGATCGCGAAGAAGGACAATTTCTGTTGCATTGATCCTATTTCTGAAGCTCATATCTTTTTATCAACAAGAAATGTTAAGGTGATTCAAAAACGAAAGTTATAGGTCATTGTGTCTAGATTTCAGAAAGCTAAAGTAATATTGATTTGGACATTTGTGTAAATAGTTATGGAGGTTACACTATAGGGTGTCCGAGAAGGATCTCTAATACACATGTATAAATTGGGAAGCTTATATCTCGAAATGTATACGGATTCAGACAATACGTATCAAATAAAAGTTATAGCCCTATGTTTCTAGTTTCCAGAACATTAAACTATTCATCATTCGGAGTTGTGTGAAAATAGTTATGACTATTATACTGAAGCCTGTCCGGAGGAACCGGAATTTGTTCACCGCGATCGCGAAGCCTTTCCCGCGATCGCGAAGGGTAAATTTTGGGCCAAATTTTGTTCTCCACGATTGCAGAGCCATTCCCGCGATCGCGATGAGTAATATGCCTGGGCAGAATGTTTTTAAAACATTCCAGTCGCGAGATCATCCCATTTTTTCACCATTTTTGGTCATTCTTGAGAGCTGTTGGACGGGAATTGAAGGGATTTCGACGGGGAATCATTGGAGGTAAGTTTTATGAGTTAAATACATGATTTTATCAAAGAATCATCCATTAATTCTCTGAATTTGGGTAAGAAATCAAGAAAATTAGGGCTTTGAGCAAACATCTTAAAATGGGGATTTGAAGGACCATTTGTGGTCCAAATTGGGAGTTCTTGGTATGTACGGACTCGTGGAGAGATGAGGATTCCGAAAATGTGAGTTTCATAATTTTTTGAGATGTGGGCCCGGGGCTCGGGTTTTGCCAATTTCGTGATTTCTGATATTTTTCGAGTTTTTTCGATTGGGTGATGTTCCATTAGTTTATTTTGATATATTTGTGCTGATTTGAGCTAGTTTTGACGTGCGTGGATGCCGGTTCGATGAGCTAAGGCGTCGCGGGCATGAGCTTTCGTCAGTTCGAGGTGGGTAATACTTGTAAATGATGTCCTAAGGGTTAGTAAACCCCGGACTTGCACATCTTAGTGCTGTGTCGAGGTGACTTGCACGCCGGATAACGGGCGTGGGGTAGAGCACCATTGGGGATTGTGACTTGGTCCGTCCCGCGTAATAAATAATAACACCTAATTGTAGAAATGAATAGGACTATTTATCATGTTTGGGCTTCGTGCCGATTATTTGAATCTTTCAGGGATTGGTATCATTGTCTTGATAACACTGTGCATATTTTTATCTAAATTTAAGGTTTTAAGTGGTATTTTGCTATTCAGCATTCTTATAAGGTTATGAAAAACTTGAACAAGGTCTTAATGACATTTTCTTGATATTGTTGTTGCCCAAATGGGTTTTCTTGATTATTTGTTAGACTGATTGGGGCCGAGGGCCATATGTTAGGGCATGACAATTTATGTGAGCATATGCATACACATGCATGGATCGGACTGCACGCCGCAGTGGTATACGGATCGGGCTGCGCGCCGCAGCAGGTGTGATATTAATATTGTGCTTGGGCTGTAGGAGCCCCTCCGGAGTCTGAACCCCCATAGTGAGCACGGGTACCCAAATTGTATCGGGCTACGCGCCGTAGCGGTTATATGCATTGCATGGCATACATACATTGGTTTATGTGTACTACGTGGCATAGCATTTAGCACTCATACATTAATGGCACACATGCATTAGTTGCCTTATTGACCAGATCTCCTGGTGCAAATTGATAAGGAGTGCTGAGCCCGAGGGGCTGATTTGAGTGCGGACTTGCACTGCTTGAGATTGTATCCAGGTATTGGTATATTATCATGAAAGAATGAAGCTAAAAATTTAGATTTCTAATAATCTACTCACATATGCTGGTAAGGAATAAAGATAGTTCTGTATTGTGTAGCATGAGATAGTGCCTTGCGAGGTTTTCTTCCCTTTAGCATTATTTACTTTTATTACTACTGAGTTGGAAGTACTCATACCCGACTCCCTGCACCTTGTGTGCAGATCCAGGTACATCACAGTAGAGCTGATTCTATTGCGGCTCGGGAGTGCTTTTGGACAATCGAGGTAGCTGCCAGCGTTCGCAGGACCTGAATCTCCAATTTGTCTGTATTTTTGTTCTGATCATCCCACACTTGTGCACAGTTATATTCACTATTTACACTTTGTATACTCTGTAGAGGCTCATGACTCTTGACCCTTCGGTCTATGGGAGTTAGCACGTGTTGGGACTTGGTTCCCTGTTTTTAATATATCTATCACCTGTTATGCTTAAATTGGATAAAGTGAGCTTGTGGCTCCGTGATTGTTGTTGATTGGTCGGGCTGGCCTAGCAGTGTGCTGGGTGCCATCACGACCGGATTTGGGGTCGTGACAACGATAGGTTAATACTTCATCACATAAGACCTTTCATTTAACTCACTTCAGGATAACCATAGCAACATGCAGGCGAATTCTCATAACCATCGAATATGCCAATCTCTAAGTATTGGTCCAAGCCACCTTAACCCTTCTCGAGATCTGCCCACTCATAACAGGCTCCTAACAGAAGAATACTCCAGAATAAAATCAACCACTACGGCCGACAAGTCTCAAATGCACCACCACAAATCACATGCATAACTCGATCATGTTGCATGAACTGATCATTGACACCAATAGGCCATCTCAACTTTGGCTAATCAATCTACTTCCTTCTAGTTTATCCTTGATTGCCTTAGAAATGTTAATTCTCCCTTCAATACCTAACTTATTTCAACCGCACTCACCCCGAGTGACCTGAAATCATGAGGCCATGCTATCTCAAGAACGACGACCATTTCATGTCTCTCAAATGCTACACCACAAGTCATAACATCATAGAACATTTGTGTCTTTCTTCATAAGTTGCTTCAAAAGCTTGAGCCTCAACTGTACCTATATATTCAGAATTATCAAACACCACACGTTACCTCTTGAATTCACTAGGACTGCTATTGAGAACCATCCGGCCCTAACTTGCCCCAGTATGCAACCAACCCTACTGAATGTTTATAACATATGAATACCCTCTCGATAAAGCACCCAGTGGAATCACTTCCCGCGAGGCCTGCACCTATACGAGGCATAAATCACGAATCTTTCCTCAAGTTTGAACATGAGCAGTAAGGCTAACCACAACTTGCATTCAACAATTCATATACTCAATTTACCACCCATGGTTCTTTTCCGTAGCTGCAATAACCCAATAATACGCTAATACCTAGAATTCACGCAGGTAACTAGCCATGCGACCCAAATCATAAGCGGTGAGGCTCTCCTACTAGCTCAAAGCCACTATTACACGACTCTCGAGCACATTAGAACCATTCACTCAAGTCATCTACTCTTATTCAACTGCAATTCACTTGATCCCATGAACATAATCACTCGTGCCCTATTAGCACTCTGACCCCATAGGGTATGACCTCATTCCAATACAACCAAACATCATCCCGCTCCATGTACCGAGCATTCTCTACCAACGACATCTTAAAACATACTGCGATTCTCACACGCCTACGAAGCACCATGTAGCCTTTGTTGAAGCTTTTCCCTGCTGATAATGAAATGTAGAGTTTATTAAGTACACAGGAACATCAAAAGTCCCAACATCATACCATACGAGCCTCAACTCTTGCCCATCCGCAAGTTTTCAAGAACGTTTTTTTTGAATAGCACCTAAATACATCGCAGGCCAAATCTGATATGACATATGACCCATAATAAGATCGTTGATAGTGAAATCCTTTCACTTAGCACGAAGCCTTAAAGATACATTTTGCTAATCCACGACAATAGCCTTTATCATATGTACGTCTTCATCATAAGACATCCCAAGACATTGGTTTGGTACATGTCCTTCTTAAGACAGTTAAACTCATTTCCCCAGTATCTCTGCTGGCTGAATTCTTCGCTAAATAGATATCTCATATGAACCATATAGTCTTTATTACCACTAACTATCTTTAGATCTACATCCACCTTGTGATTCTACCTTTACTGTGACGATTAGGCAGTTAAGTAAACCTTCTCAAGACCATACTTATCAACCGAATGTCAGAACCTAGTGCACCCCCATGTGCACAATTGAAGATTTCTCAATTCTCTTGCATTATCGATATGGATGACACGCTGTAACAATGGTTGAGTAAATTCTTGACTCCCTTGAAGTCCCTCTGCAGCATCATGAACCATCGGCGCATACTCGATACCGAGCGCACAACTTTCAATACACGAGTGGATGTAAAAGAACGTATGACATAGGCTCCAACTAAAAACATGGCGCACGATAAGGAATTCAAAGTATTGAAGAGTTTCCTAAATAGTTACATAGCCCCTCGTAAATAAATACAGACGTCTTCGAATTGATCAACGAGAATCTAAGTAACCGGTCTGTGTCCCGTGACTCCTATGAACCTAGAGCTCTGATACCAACTTGTCACGACCCTAGTTCACCAACCGTGAACATGTCATGACGGCACCCAATCCCCACGACTAGGTAAGCCTAACACATTGCAGAATATACAAGTTTATGAACATTAAATAAGAAATAGCGGAAAACGATATAAATAAGAATGTAATCTGTGCCACTTGGCACATACACCCGTCAAACACATTGTATAAACACCACCAAGACCCGGAATCCCACGGGTAACACAAAGAGAAATACAACTGTGGCTCTATGTGTAAAGAGTATCTAAACAATGAGATGAAGGAAAAACATCTACTAGAACTATGAGAATAGAAGGATGGACTCCGGATCCGCGGACATAGCAGATCATACCTCGAGGTCTCCCAAGGTGTTGCTGAATCACCTAGTATGAGTCTGTCCTGATGTACCTGGATCTGCACAACAAAAGTGTGCAGAAGAGTAGCATGAGTACACCACGACGGTACTCAGTAAGTGCCAAGCCTAACCTCGATGGAGTAGTGACGAGAAAGGTCAGGGCCCTACTGAGAAAAAACAATTACAAAAATGATAATAACAATAATAAGCAGTTTAAATGATAATAATTCTGAATGCCAACAATAAAATGATTACCGCAACCGTCTACAATTAACTAACAACAAATAACAAACTCAATTAATAAGTCCAGGACCTGTGGGAATTGAACCCACAGTCCCATTAACAGTACCCCTGGGTCTCCGGGAATCGAACCCGCAGCCCATGTCTCAATAGATCTCAGGATCTCCGAGAATCGAACCCGCAGTCCACATCTCAATAAATCTCAGGATCTCCGGGAATCGAACCCGCAGTCCACATTTCAATAAATCTCAAGATCTCCAGGAATCGAACCCGCAGTCCCTACCAATAACTCAGGATCTCCGGGAATCGAACCCGCAGTCCTACCAATAACTCAGGATCTCCGAGAATCGAACCCGCAGTCCCTACCAACACAACCAATATCACTACGGGTCTCTGGGAATCGAACCCACAGCCCTGGGATCTCCGGGAATTGAACCCGCAGTCCACAAACACAACCAATAAGGGAATACACAGAGAGATTATAATATGCTTATCTACAACTTCACCGAGAAATAGTGCCAACAATTATCAAGAAGCTCAAGTAAGACAATTAGGCAACTAGGCAGTTAAATACTACCTAATCATGCTTTTCTAACTACTACCGGGTAAGAATATCGAATAAATCAGCTAAGAGCAGGAATATCACTAATCGGACAATTCAAGTAAAGTGTGTGTTACAACAACCAGCACATGTACAGGCCCGTCACCTCGCGTACAAGGCATTTAAACTATCACATAATATCCTAGAGGTGAAAGTTCCCCCACACAAGGTTAGACAAGCCACTTACCTCGACTCCGGTACAAAACCGCTAAGAGACAACTCTCTTGCCGTGAATGTCGACCTCCACAAGCATAGTATCTGATAAAAATTAATTGAATCACATCAAAATAGGCCAATTGGGCATTACCCAACCAAAACAATTCAAAATACACCAAAACCCACAAGTTGCCAAAACCCGACTTTCGGTACGTTCTCGAAAAATTACGAAAGTTATATATTCGGGTTCCTTATCTCAACACGAGTCAGTCCATATAAAATTTATCAAAATCGAACTCCGTTTGCCCATTCAAATCAAAGATTTCCTAAAATTTAGGCCTAGGGCTCAAACCTTCCATTAATCCTCCATTAACAGTGAAATAATCATGGAGAAACATCAAAATAAAGTTCTTATATTTACCTCCTTGATGAGACAAGAACAACACCGTGAAAATCACCTCAATCGGAGCTCTAGAACTCAAGATATGCCCAAAATACTAAACTTCTCGGTTTTAAACACTAACCATGCCTATTTTTCGCTTTTGCGGATAATTTTCGCATAGGCGGGACAGCTTTTGCGGTTCTATTTCCGCTTTTGCGGTTCCGCATCCGCGGTCAAATTCCGCTTCTCCGGTTCTGACAAACACCAGCACTTTTCTCGGAACGGAAATGAGCATAACTTCCTCATACTATGTCCAAATTCGACGATTCTTTTTGCTATGGCTCCGAAATTACGATACGGATCTAATGGTTCAAACAAAACTGAATTTGGAGATCATTTACCTAATATGGTACCCCTTTATGTTCAAAGAAGCAAAGGTTGAAATATCAAATAAGAGTGTGATCACAACCCGAAACACACCCGAGGCCCCCGGGACCCCAATCAATCATACCAACCAACCCCAAAACACATTACGGACTTGATCGAGGCCTCAAACCACATCAAACAACTCTAAAACCATGAATTACACCCCGATTCAAACTTTATGAACTTTGAAGTTTCCAACTTCTATTTCCGATGCCGAAACCTATCAAATCGCATCCGATTGACTTCAAATTTTGCATACACGTCCAAAATGATATATCGAAGCTACAGAAACTTTCGGAATTCCATTCTGACCCTCGGATCAAAATCTCACCTATCAACCGAAATTCGCCAAAATACTAACTTTGCCAATTCAAGCTTAATTCTACATCGGTCATCACAAAAATATTTCGGACACACTCCTAAGTCCCAAATCACCTAACGAAGCTACCCGAACCATAAGATTTGCATTTTGAGTCCGATATCAAAATTTCCACTTCCGGTCAAATTTTCTCAAAAACCTTCAATTTTCTATCTTTAGCCAAACGACTCCAAATGACCAACCCACGGACCTCCGAATTCACTTCCGATCGCGCTCCCAAATCCAGAATAACCATACGGAGCTACTCCCAGTCTCGGAATCCCAAACGGACATCAATAACACCAAAATGCATTTTAAGCCAAATTGATGCAATTTCTTCTAAAATGCTATCTTCCATAATATGCGCCAAAACGCACATGGGTTATCCAAAACCTGATCCAGGCATACGCCCAAGTCCAAAATCATCATATGAACCTGTTGGAACCTTCAAATCTCAATTCCGAGGTCGTATACTCAAAATTCCAATCCTAGTTCATTTCTTCAATTTTAAGCTTTGGGAATGTGAATTTTCATTTAAATTTGACTCCAAACTTCTTGAATTTTAATTCTGACCATACACACAAGTCAATATACTTGAGATGAAGTTGCTCATGGCCTCAAACTGCTAAATGACGCGTCGTATCTCAAAACGACCGGTTGGGTCGTTACACCAATCTTTTAATATTTTTGAACTAAATGGTTCTGGTAATTTTGAAAAATATAATTTTCTTATTTCTTTACTTTCCTCTATACTATATATTCCTTTATAGTAAAATTCTTTAAATGCACATGTATATTCGTCTATGTAACACATATTACATATTTCTAATTTTGACATTAGATTTTTATTTAATATTTTTTCTCTATGCTGTTCTACTATTTCTGTTTCTACACTACTAAATTCATTTCTTATAGTTGTTTCATATTTATGCAAAATTTCTATAGCCGTTGTAGCTTTTTCACCATCTAGTTTTTTATCATTTCTTAATACTCCTAAGGCATCTTTAGTTATATTTTGTAACCATAACTTAGTTGTTCCTATTAACGTTCTTTCTATGTATTCTGGTACATCTGATATTCCTATTTTATTGTCTATAATCTGTTTCGTCATGTATCCTACCCATAACTGGATTGTCTTATTTATATCTTTTACACAGTCTAGATCTAAAAAAATTATTTTGTATTGTTGTTGGTATTTGTGTTGGAATCCATTTTGTATATCTTGGTTCTTTATCATTTCTATATGTTTTCTTATAATTATTTTCATAATTTATATAACTTTTTTGCTCTGATTGTATATCTTTTGTTCCTGATGTACTAGGTTTTTCATCTATTATCGCATTTATTTCTATACGATCATTTCTACCTTCTTCATTTTATTCGACTTGTGCTATATTTTCTAAGATTTCCGTATATGTTTCGCTTGTTTCTGAATAATTTTATAAATCATTATTATTATTTGGTTCATTTATTTCTTCTGTTCTAATTATTTCTAATTTTTCTTCTTGTAATTGTTCTTTGAATCTATTTATCTCAAGTTCTAATTTATTTTCTTGTTATTTTTCTTTTTGTCTAGCTTCGTATAGTTCTTTTAACATGTTTAATTCTTTTTCTAATTCTATTATTTTAGCATTTTTTGTTTCTTCTATCTGTTTTGTTTCTTTTTTTGATTGTTTTTAATTTTTTCTATCTCATATTTTCGATCTATTTCCTCATTTTCTCTTGTTATTCTTACTAAAGCAGTTAACCTAACTTCTAGTTTTAGTGATTCTTTTTCTAACATTAGATATAAGTTATCTCCTATTTTCTTCCTATATTAGAAAATACAATTTTTATTTTTAGTCCTTCTGGGTTTTCATATGTTTTTTCGTCTACTGCAAATTCCTCTTTATTCGTTTTTTAAGTTGTATAATTAGTTTCCATTCTAATTCTGAAATTATATCTATAAGTTGTTCTAGTCTATCATTATTATTTTTAGAGATTTTTAAGTAATTAAATTCACAATATAATCCATATAATTCATTTTTAATTCTATCTGCGTCTTTTAATCTTTCTTGTTTATTACTAATATTATAACTGGTATTATTACTTTTTCAGTACTAGCTCTGATACCAAATTGGGGGTTGGGTTCGGGTATAGCTCCAATTAGCTCTGTTATAGGTCGTTTAGATTGATTAGTTACTAACTGTGTTGGTAATTGATTAGATTTTTGATTCATTGCTGGTTAAATGCTAAATTATAAATTTCTTTAGCTAAAGTTTTTAATAACAGTAATCTTTCTATATTTTTATTTAGTGACTCTATGTGTGTGATTTTCTTAATTTGCATATAATTATCTAAATTATTTTTCATATTTTGTTCGGTTTTAGCTATTTTAAGCATAGTTTCTGTCCAATAATTTAAATATTCGTAATTTATCATATCTTAGTCTGTTTCGGGTCCTGAATCCCATATATTAGTGTAGTCCTAATTATATACTCTTTCTAGTTCGTCATTATTATAGGCTTCTTCTAGTTCTTCTAGTTCTTCACTCCATTCCTGGTTAATTATTTCTGTTAAAACTAGATTTTCGTATTCTTGAATTTGATTCCATATATTTTTTCTAATTTCAGGTTCCGTTATCTTTCTAAGTACATAAAAGATTAATATCTTATAATTATCTGCCATTTCGTGTAGTAGGTATGTTATCATTATGTTATGTATCGCTATTATTCTAATGGTATTTCTTCTAATCTTCTTACTTTACTATCATATTCATCGTGTAATAATAAGATATAAAAAACAATTTTTCCTGGTCACTACCATGGCCCTTTGCTCTAATCATTTACCCTAGCAATGTCCTCAATTGCGGTACTTCCCTAAACGGCATCTCCTCGCCTCACCGGTTTCCCATTAGGAGTGACTTAGCCTAGGTTATTACTTATAGCATACTTCCATGGCAAACTTGCTCAAATTATTTTTTATAGCATTACTATAACATGATGAAAACTATAGTATTATAAGATGATTATCAGGAATATAAGAATTTAGCTATGCATAATCATAAATGATTTTACCTGACTTTGTATCTCCTTTGAGTTTGACATATTTTGTTGAATCTTATAGCTTGTTTTTAGAGAGCGTTTATGAAAGAGAATTTTTATTGTATTTGTAATTTTGTTGTTGTTGATCCTGTCTATACATCTTTCTACTTGCTCCTTTATATAGAGGAGTAAGATGACTCTTACTATTCACATCTGACTCTTACTATTCATATCTGACTCTTACTATTCACATCTGACTCTTACTATTCATTGGCCTTTACTATTCATAAATAGTAACTTGACTCTTACTATTTACGACTATGACGACTCTGACTTTTTTACATAAAAAACAAAGAACTTTACATAAAGAAAAGTAAATATTTCTTTTACAACATTATCTGCTTTCTCTTTATGTCTCTTTCTGTTTCATCTTCTTTGTATCTTGTCGGCCGCTTTGTCTTCTTTTGATCATTTCTTCTTTACGACTTTCTCGTCTTTTGAGTTATCTTCTACTATCTTCTTCAATTATTCTAACTGGACTTCTCGAATTACATTATCTTCTCTGTGACATTTTGAACATAAATGGTCTGGATATTTCTGGCTGATTATTCTGCAGTAACTTGCTAGTAAATCTTCTGAGATAATGTCACGACCCTAGTTTACCAATCGTGAACATGTCATGACGGCACCCAGTCCCCACGACTAGGTAAGCCTAACACGTTGCGGAATATACCAATTTATGAACATTAATTAAGAAACAACAAAATATAGTATAAAAAGGAAATGTAATTTGTGTCGCTTGGCACATACACCCATCAAACACACTGTATAAAACACCTCCAAGACCCGGAATCCCATGGGCAACACAGACTAAAAGAGAGTATACAGCTGTGGCTCTTGTGTAAAGAGTATCTAACAACAAAATGAAGGAAAACATCTACTAATACTATCAGAATAGAAGGAGGGCCTCCGGATTCGCGGACGTAGCAGATCATACCTCGAGGTCTCCCAAAGTGCTTCTGAATCACCTAGTATGAGCCTGTCCTAATGTACTTGGATCTGCACAACAAAAAGTGTGCAGAAGACTAGCATGAGTACACCACGGCGGTACTCAGTAAGTGCCAAGCCTAACCTCGATAGAGTAGTGACGAGGAAGGTCAGGGCCCTACTGAGAGAACAATAATATAATGATGATAACAATGATAAACAATTTTAATAATAATGAATCTGAAATGACGATAGTAATCTGCAACCGTCTACAATTTAAGCTAGCAGCAAGTAAATATCTCAATAAAACTCAATCAGCAAGTCCAGGACCTGTGGGAATTGAACCCACAGTCCCTTTCCATAAACAACAATCCAGGAGCTACAGGAATTGAACCCGCAGTCCCGATAACAGTATCCTTGGGTCTCCGGGTGTAACGACCCGACCAGTCGTTTTGAGCCCCAACGCGTCATTCAGCAGATTGAGTCCATGAACAACTTCATCTCATGTATATTGACTTGTGTGTATGGTCAGAATTAAAATTCAGGAAGTTTGGAGTCAAATCTAAATGGAAATTCTCATTTTGAAAGCTTAAAGTTGAAGAAATGAACAAGGATTGAAATTTTGAGTAAATGACCTCGGAATTGGGATCTAAATATTCCAGCATGCTTGTATGATGATGTTGAACTTGGGCGTATGTCCGGATTTGGTTTTTGATAACCCGTGAGCATTTCGGCGTATATGGTGGAAGTTAGTATTTTAGAAAAATTTCATAAATTTGGGTTGGAAGGCATTTCAGAGTTATAGATGTCCATTTGGGATTCCGAGTCTGGGAATAGATCCGTATGGTGATTTTGGAGTTGGGAAAGCGATCGGAAGTGAATTCGGATGTCCGAAGGTCATTTTGAAGTCATTTGGCTAAATATAGGAATTTGAAGGTTTATGAGAAAATTCTACCGGAAGTGAAAATTTTGATATCGGGGTTGGAATGCGATTCTAAAAGTTGGTACAAGTCCGTAATGTCGAATGTGACTTGTGTGCAAACTTTGAGTCAATTCGGATCGATTTTGGTAGGAAAAGGGACAATTAATCTCTTTAAGGAAAGCTTAAGTTGGAAAAGTCAACCCAACGTTGACTTATGAGTTAGAGGGCTCGGAACTGAATTCCGATGATTCGGTTAGTTTCGGGGGATGATTTAAGACTTAGGAGCGCAATAGGAAGTAATTTTGGAGGTCCGGTGAAGAAGTTAGCCAATTTTGGCGGAATCCGATCGATAGGTGATATTTTGATCCGGGAGTCAGAATGGAATTCCGACAGTTGCAGTAGCTTCGTTAGGTGATTTTGGATATGTACGCAAATTTTCAGGTTATTCGGACATCGTTTGTTCTGGTTTTTGATCGAAAGTGTATTTTCGGAAGTTTTTGGAAACTTAGGCCTTGATTTGATGAAAATTGATGATTTTGATGTTATTTCGGCGATTTGATCACTCGAGCGAGTTCGTGTGATGTTTTAGAGTCAATGTGCATATTTGGTTTGGAGCCCCGAGGGCTCGGGAGTGTTTCGGAGGTGTCTCGGAATAATTCCGGACTTAAAAAATGGGCAGAAATTGCAGAAAAATCTGCTGTGAATAGTGCCCATGAACAGTGCACATTAACAGTGCACATGAACCGTGAATAGTAAACAGTGCACATGAACAGTACATGAACAGTACCTGTGAATAGTGACGGACAGAATATATTTGAGGTCCGAAAATATATTGCCATTTTTGACGATTTGAAGCTCGGATATGGCAATTTTTCGAGGGATTTTTGGAGAAAACAACGGGGTAAGTGTTCTTAACTCAATTTTGGTGGTATAACTCGAATCTATTACAAGTTTTAGTGTTTAATTTGAGAATTTTTGTTGAAAATGGTAGAAAACCCTCTTGGATAGAAATAGTGATTTAAGGGGTCAAATGAACTCCAATTTTTGTGAATTTGGTATGTACGGACTCGTGGCGAGACGAGGATTCCGGAAATATGAATTTCGAAATTTTTCGAGATGTGGGCCCGGGGTCGATTTTCACTATTCCGGGTAGAATGTTGTAAAAATTATATTTAGCCTTATGAACTAGTTTGTTAAGTAAAATTGATGATATTAAGTCAATTGTGTATAGATACGATTGGATTGGAGCTGAATTTGAAAGGAAAAGGCATTGCTACGGATTGAGTTGTTCGTAAAAATTCGAGGTAAGTGTTTGTTCTATCCTAGCTTGAGGGAATAGGATTATGTGCTACGTGCTATGTGATTGAGTGCAGTGTATGGGTTGTGGTGACGAGCATCCATACGCTGGCGTCTTGCATGATCGTGAGTCATTGTTAATACTTGTTGTGAGACATATTTAAAGATAAATTGTTGAACCCTTGCCGGGTTGTAGAATTGTTATTGTTCTCCCTTGCCAGGACTTGTTGTGAAGTGAGATATTGACTGCCCTTGCCGGGACTTTGTTGTGATGATTATTGTGTACCTTGCCGGGATGGTTCATGATTTACTGTTTTCTTTCTCTTCCCTTAACTGTGATTGCTATTTGGGTGAGGAAGAGTGAAAATGCACGAAGGGTGATGTCGTGCCTTGATTTATTTATTATGCACGAAGGTTAATGTCATGCCTTGTTATTGATTATGCACGAAGGTTAATGCCGCGCCATGTTATTGATTATGCACGAAGTTTAATGCCGTGCCATGTTATTGATTATGCACGAAGGATCATGCCGTGCCTTGTTATTGAACCATGTACGAAGGATCATGCCGTACCATGGATGTGAGGATGAGAGTAAAAGCACGAAGGGTGATGCCGTGCACTTTATTTGCTTATTTGGTGAGGATGAGAGTAAAAGCATGAAGGGTGATGCCGTGCAACTATTTGCTATTTCCTTGACTTGATATTATCTGTTTTCCATTGTACTTTGGTTTCCTTGTTGACTTAATAACTACTGTTAACTGTTGAGTTCTTCTGTGATATTCCTTGTTGAGTTGTTACTTGATTATTTTCTCATTATCTTGTGGTGTACATATATATATAGAGCTGCACAGGTTTATGTGGGTGTCTGGTCCTAGGCTTGTCACTAATTCGCCGGGATAGGCCAGGCACTTACCAGCACATGGGGTCGGTTGTGCTGATACTGCACTTCTGTGCATTTTTGCACAGGCCCAGGTTTCGATAAGGAGCGGCAGAAGTAGATCTTTTGCGTGGGAGTTGATCATATTTGAGACCGAGGTAGCTTGCAGGCGTCCGCAGGCCCGACGTCTCTTCCTTTACTTATATCACTAGCTGTAGTCTCTTTATTTCGAGATAAACATATTATGTTATATTTCTTTCAGACTTTTATGTGTAGTATTCAATAGTAGTTTGTGAGTTGGTGACTCCACGTCTTGGGTAGAGGATTTCAGTATCAGTTACCTTGAAACTACTTATTTCTATTTTTTATAAAGTCTTCCGCACTTGTTTAATTAAGGTTATGGTTTTGGTTGTTAAATTGAATATGAAATATTGCTAAAAACAGGATAGTGTGAATAAAGTGGCTTGCCTAGCTACCACGAGTAGGCGCCATCACGATCCCGATGTTGGGGGAAAATCCGGGTCGTGACAAGTTGGTATCAGAGCACTAGGTTGCATAGGTCTCACAACTCACGAACAACCTTAGTAGAGTCTGGGGGATCGGTACGGAGACGTCTATATTTATCCCTTAGAAGCTATAGAGTTAGGAAATTTTCACCTTTATTCTTTCCTATCTTTCGAGTTTGTTCTTCAAATGTTAAGTTGAATTTCTACTCTTGTCTTCCCACGAATGGCGAAGGCATGTACCGCTTCTTTAGCCGACAATGGCACAGGTTGGTGATAGATCAAGGATGCCTTCAGAAGCTTTACGGAGTTTCGGATAAGTTTCACCAAACTCTTCGCTATCTCCTTCAGTGGTGCATCTTTTGAGAACCCAAGGTAATTTATTGACCGTTGCTGTGAGATATTGCAGAACGCGTGAATAGTTGAAAGCGAGAGGGTTGATATTACTGTGTTTCGGGTAGCGAGTGAAGTAATGGAAACATGATGTATTTACTAACTGGCTGTGATTTTAATGGACCTTGACGTCTGGTTGATTTATTTGAAGTTGTGAAGGATAATTATTGTGGACTATCAGATGTTATGACTTTGACTTATAATCAAAAAGGGGGGAAATCCACTATTAGTGAATGGACCGAATGACCATGTGTTATGTCAGTTTTGGCTTGGAATGTATACATATGGTATGGAAAGGTCCCCCAAATAAATTATGCATGTTTGAGGCTTAGTACTCTGCAGGGGGTAAGAATCGGCCCAAAGAGTAATAAAGAGTATATGAGCAAATGAGGTAGTTCAACCGTGTCATGCTAGCATAGCAAAAGAGGTAATTGGTAGTCAATGTTTGTGACAAGCCTATGAAGAGGGCATATCGGCTATGCGACATTACCTACTCAATCCTATTTGTAGAAATGTTTGGAGGAGTTACCTCCCTGACTCTTTGAGAGGTGTGGTATGTATGATCTGAACGATCATGCCAGGTTATTATGACAGTGTCCGAATATGTCGTCATGTCCAATAAGTTAGCCGAGCCTCAAAGGAATTGTTGTGAATGTGGCAGATTGGAGAAATATAATTTACGAAGGCACTCAAGCTACGTGCCTGTTGCAGTCAATACTTAACTCACAAGACCAACCAGGGTTAGAGGTCAGGATGTTTGGGGCGGAGGTGAGACTCCTAGAGGTAGAGATCTAGTTGTTGACATAATGTTTATGGTGTGACTGAGGTCACTACACTAGATGATGTTATTACATGTACAATTCTAATTGTTATAAAAGGAATATTTTCCTCAATTTGATTTGATCTTTGAAAAATTGAGGCAAGTCCTCTTAATATGCTCCGCTCATGAGTGAGTTTCGAAATCATCAAATCTACTTATGTGAATACTCACGCTGTGCTATTAAATGGGTATAATTATCCCTATTATTATGTGTTGGTCACTAGGAATATTGATGAGGTCGAAAGTGACTTTATATTATTTGCTACAATGGGAATTGATGTAATTCCTGAAATAACTATTTTCAATGGTTAAATTGTATACCCTATCGGTATGAAGGTTCTTTTATGATGTGATACTCTTTGACGGACAATAGTTGAAAAGAATAAAGAAAGGAAATGAAAAACATCAGTGGCACAATGTGCAAATACTTGTGACTTAGAGTGGAGGATGAGATCCTCAAAATTTTTGTATAGCATGAAAATATTTGTTTTAAAAACCGAGCTGCAAGCTGCGGTGAATATTATATGAGGACAAGTTCCCGGCGGTGAAAAGTTTGTGTTTAAAATTTTTCCTTTCTCGAAATAAAAATCTAGCATAATATCCTAAATTTGAGCCATGCATGTTAGGATTATTTGACAATCCTTGCATAGTTTCTGTTCATATTTAGCCATTTCTATTTTGTGACCGCTGCGTTCTAGACTTTGAGACGAGCACCAGGTAAGGATAAATATAACTCATTAATTCGGGAAATTAATCATGAGGTTTTCATACCTCATTGTGAGTAAAGTGGGAGTTTTGGAATAAGATATTTGATAATAGGGTTAATTGACAATGTTGTAATTTAGGAACAACTCTTATGGCCAGAGTCATGAATATGTGCATACGTATGATGTGTTCGTGCCTTATATAGACTTATCGTTGTAGTATTCATTGTTTCCATATTGACATACTCCCGCAGTCAGAAGGAGCATGCGCAACATCTCAAAGTGGCTTTGCAAAAATCTGAAAAATAGGCAACTATATGCAACATTTTCGAAGTGCGAATTTTGGCTAAGTTCAGTTGCATTCCTGGGTCATATTGTGACGGCAGCAGGTATTCAGGTTGATCCGAAGAAGATTGAGGCAGTCAAGGACTGACCTAGACTGACATCAGCCACGGAGATTTGGAGTTTCTTGGGATTAGCGGGTTATTATCGGCGATTCGTGGAGGGGTTTTCATCTATTGCAACCCCACTTACCAGATTGACACAGAAAGTTGTTCAATTTGAATGGTCAGATGAATGTGAGACGAGCTTTCAAAAGCTCAAAACAGCCTTGACCACAGCATCGATATTGGTTTTACCCACGGGTATGGTATCTGGATCGGGTGGCACGCTGCCACGGGTATGTCATTGGAGCGGGTTGCACGCCGCAATAGTGTAACATGAAAATAGAGTTAGTTATATGTTACCTGGTATACAATACTTCCTGGCTTTTGAGGAAAAGTCCGTATTGAGTATCGCTCGGCGAATGGTACTTCGGTTGTGTCCTTTCAGGATTTGATAACATACATTAATTGTTTCACCGTGGGTGAGGTTGATTGCTTGGGTTCAGACCTAGATCTATGCATGGCTGACCGTTTGAGCTTGGTAACTTGAGGTGCTTCATGAGTAATAGTGTTTGGATAGAATCACGAATCGTGTCAAGGCCAGGTGATGTTATGACCTCTCGAGGAGGATTCAGGTACTCTATGATGTGAGATGGGATATCAGTTCTATGTTATGATGGTGCAAAGGAATTGAATTACAGCTCTTTTGTTGGAGACAGTTGTCATGATTTGAGTATGTTCGGACGTTTCTATTGGAGCGTGTGTTTTGCTCGTCGCGGCTTAGGCCGGTGTTTGAGGTGTCATGTCACCAGTGCAGTGTGTTATGATCAAAATGATCGTTGGAGTCATTATTGAGAGCGAGCATATGTGATTTCAGTTGGTTAGAAAGGTAATATCGAGGTTTGGCTCCAAAATCCTGTTGTAATATCAGTCAAAAGAGAAATGGCTTCACAAATGGTTGATCTGAGGAATTTTTACGGTTTATCCCGTGTTTTATTTATCGTTGGCAGTGTATGAAAGTGTTGGAATAAGACTTCAACTAATAAGAGGTTTCCATCGGTATTTAAGTATTGTAGGCAACTGCAATAAATAAAGAATGTTATTGTGGTCATATGAGTAAAGTGATGCGAAGTGTAAATTCAACAAAGTTATGCATTAATGTTTGGGTATAACGTGTGGAGATTGATATGGTGGTCGAATGATGGAAACAAACTTGGCAGGAAATTCAGGGTGTTGGAATTTGGCCTAATGGCTTATTCGTTTGAATAAAGAATTATATATACAAAATTATATAGATAATGTGCTCAACTAAGTAGTGGTAGCACGGGAAGGTGCGCGATGTGTTAAACAAGTTATTTGAGACTACATCATTGTAGTTCTCAGCACGTTCGAGGACGAACATATGTTTAAGTGGGGGAGATTGTAACGACCCGACCAGTCGTTTTGAGCCCCGACGCGTCATTCAGCAGATTGAGTCCATGAACAACTTCATCTCAGGTATATTGACTTGTGTGTATGGTCAGAATTAAAATTCAAGAAGTTTGAAGTCAAATCAAAATGGAAATTCTCATTTTGAAAGCTTAAAGTTGAAGAAATGAACAAGGATTGGAATTTTGAGTAAATGACCTCGGAATTGGGATCTAAATATTCCAGCATGCTCGTATGATGATTTTGAACTTGGGCGTATGTCCGGATTTGGTTTTTGATAACCAGTGAGCATTTCGGCGTATATGGTGGAAGTTAGTATTTTAGAAAAATTTCATAAATTTGGGTTGGAAGGCATTTCAAAGTTATAGATGTCCATTTGGGATTCCGAGTCTGGGAATTGATCCGTATGGTGATTTTGGAGTTGGGAAAGCGATCGGAAGTGAATTCGGATGTCCGGAGGTCATTTTGAAGTCATTTGGCTAAATATAGGAATTTGAAGGTTTATGAGAAAATTCTACCGGAAGTGAAAATTTTGATATCGGGGTTAGAATGCGATTCCGAAAGTTGGTACAAGTCCGTAATGTCGAATGTGACTTGTGTGCAAACTTTGAGTCAATTCGGATCGATTTTGGTAGGAAAAGGGACAATTAATCTCTTTAAGGAAAGCTTAAGTTGGAAAAGTCAACCCAACATTGACTTATGAGTTAGAGGGCTCGGAACTGAATTCCGATGATTTGGTTAGTTTCAGAGGATGATTTAAGACTTAGGAGCGCAATCGGAAGTAATTTTGGAGGTCCGGTGAAGAAGTTAGCCTATTTTGGCGAAGTTGGAATTTTGGCGGAATCCGATCGATAGGTGTTATTTTGATCCGGGAGTCGGAATGGAATTTCGACAGTTGCAGTAGCTTCGTTAGGTGATTTTGGATATGTACGCAAATTTTCAGGTTATTCGGACATCGTTTGGTCTGGTTTTTGATCGAAATTGTATTTTCGGAAGTTTTTGGAAACTTTGGCCTTGATTTGATGAAAATTGATGATTTTGATGTTATTTCGGCGATTTGATCACTCGAGCAAGTTCGTGTGATGTTTTAGAGTCAATGTGCATATTTGGTTTGGAGCCCCGAGGGCTCGGGAGTGTTTCGGAGGTGTCTCGGAATAATTTCGGACTTAGAAAATGGGCAGAAATTGCAAAAAAATCTGCTGTGAATAGTGCCAATGAACAGTGCACATGTACCTGTGAATAGTGCCGGACAGAATATATTTGAGGTCCAAAAATATATTGCCATTTTTGACGATTTGGAGCTCGGATATGGCAATTTTCGAGGGATTTTTGGAGAAAACAACGGGGTAAGTGTTCTTAACTCAATTTTAGTGGTATAACTCGAATCTATTGCAAGTTTTAGTGTTTAATTTGAGAATTTTTGTTGAAAATGGTAGAAATCCCTCTTGGATAGAAATAGTGATTTAAGGGGTCAAATGAACTCCAATTTTTGTGAATTTGGTATGTACGGACTCGTGGCGAGACGAGGATTCCGGAAATATGAATTTCGAAATTTTTCGAGATGTGGGCCCGGGGTCGATTTTCACTATTCAGGGCTGAATGTTGTAAAAATTATATTTAGCCTTATGAACTAGTTTGTTAAGTAGAATTGATGATATTAAGTCAATTGTGTATAGATACGATTGGATTGGAGCTGAATTTGAAAGGAAAAGGCATTTCTACGGATTGAGTTGTTCGTAAACATTCGAGGTAAGTGTTTCTTCTATCCTAGCTTGAGGGAATAGGATTATGTGCAATGTGCTATGTGATCGAGTGCGGTGTATGGGCTGTGGTGACGAGCATCCATACGCTGGCGTCTTGCATGACCGTGAGTCGTTGTTAATACTTGTTGTGAGACATATTTAAAGATAAATTGTTGAACTCTTGCTGGGTTGTAGAATTGTTATTGTTTTCCCTTGCTAGGACTTGTTGTGAAGTGAGATATTGACTGCCCTTGCCGGGATTTTATTGTGATGATTATTGTGTACCTTGCCGGGACGGTTCATGATTTACTGTTTTCTTTCTCTTCCCTTAACAGTGATTGCTATTTGGGTGAGGAAGAGTGAAAATGCACGAAGGGTGATGCCGTGCCTTGATTTATTGATTATGCACGAAGGTTAATGACGTGCCTTGTTATTGATTATGCACGAAGGTTAATGCCGTGCCATGTTATTGATTTTGCACGAAGTTTAATGCCGTGCCATGTTATTGATTATGCACGAAGGATCATGCCGTGCCTTCTTATTGAACCATGTACGAAGGATCATGCCGTGCCTTCTTATTGAACCATGTACGAAGGATCATGCCGTACCATGGATGTGAGGATGAGAGTAAAAGCACTAAGGGTGATGCCGTGCACTTTACTTGCTTATTTGGTGAGGATGAGAGTAAAAGCACGAAGGGTGATGCCGTGCAACTATTTGCTATTTCCTTGACTTGATATTATCTGTTTTCCATTGTACTTTGGTTTCCTTGTTGACTTAATAACTATTGTTAGTTGTTGAGTTCTTCTGTGATATTCCTTGTTGAGTTGTTACTTGATTATTTTCTCGTTATCTTGTGGTGTACATATATATATAGAGCTGCACAGGTTTATGTGGGTGTCTGGTCCTAGGCTTTTCACTACTTCGCCGGGATAGGCCAGGCACTTAGCAGCACATGGGGTCAGTTGTGCTGATACTGCACTTCTGTGCATTTTTGCACAGGCCCAAGTTTCGATCAGGAGCGGCAGAAGTAGATCTTTTGCGTGGGAGTTGATCATATTTGAGACCGAGGTAGCTTGCATGCGTCCGCAGGCCCGACGTCTCTTCCTTTACTTATGTCACTAGTTGTAGTCTCTTTATTCCAAGATAAACAGATTATGTTATATTTCTTTCAGACTTTTATGTGTAGTATTCAATAGTAGTTCGTGAGTTGGTGACTCCACGATTTGGGTAGAGGATTTCAGTATCAGTTACATTGAAACTACTTATTTTTATTTTTTATAAAGTCTTCCGCACTTGTTTAATTAAGGTTATGGTTTTGGTTGTTAAATTGAATATGAAATATTGCTAAAAACAGGATAGTGTGAATAAAGTGGCTTGCCTAGCTACCACGAGTAGGCGCCATCACGATCCCGATGTTGGGGGAAAATCCGTGTCGTGACATCGGGAATCGAACCTGCAGCCCATGTCTCAATAAATCTCAGGATCTCTGGGAATCGAACCCGCAGTCCCTACCAATAACTCAGGATCTTCGGGAATCAAACCCGCAGTCCCTACCAATAACTCAGGATCTCCGGGAATCGAACCCGCAGTCCCTACCAATAACTCAGGATCTCCGGGAATCAAACCCGCAGTCCCTACCAATAACTCAGGATCTCCGAGAATCAAACCCGCAGTCCCTACCAATAACTTAGGATCTCCGGAATCAAACCCGCAGTCCGTACCAATAACTCAGGATCTCCGGGAATCAAACCTGCAGTCCCTACCAATATCACTCCAGGTCTCTGGGAATCGAACCCACAGCCCTGGGTCTCCGGGAATTGAACCCGCAGTCCACCAATACAGACAATAAAGGAACGCACAGAGAGAATATAATATGTTTAACTACAACTTCACCGAAACTAGTGCCAACAATTTATCAAGAAGTTCAAGTAAGTTAACTAGGCAATTAGACATGTTGAATCCTAGCTATTCATGCTCTTCTAACTAATACCGGGTAGAAGTAACACTTTTATCAGCTAAGAGCAGGAATATCACTAATCGGACAATTCAAGTAAAGTGTGTGTTACAACAACCAGCGCATGTACACGCCCGTCACCTCGCGTACAAGGCAGTTAAACTATCACATAATATCCTAGGGGTGAAAGTTCCCCCACACGAGGTTAGACAAGCCACTTACCTCAATTCCGGTACAAAACCGCTAAGAGACAACTCTCTTGCCATGAATGTCGGCCTCCACAAGCGTAGTATCTGATAAAAATCAATAGAATCATATCAAAATAGGCCAATTAGAAATTACCCAATCAAAACAATTCAAATTACACCAAGACCCACAAGTTGCCAAAACTCGACATTCGATACGCTTATCGAAAAATACGGAAGTTATATATTCTGGTTCCTTATCTCAATACGAGTCCGTGCATATAAAATTTATCGAAATCGGACTCCATTTGCCCATCCAAATCAAAGATTTTCTAAAATTTAGGCCTAGGGCTCAACCCCTCCATTAACAGTGAAATAACCACAGATTTCATGATAAACTAACGAATTAAGGCCAAGAAACTTACCCCCGATAATCTCCCGATGATATCCCAGCGATTCTCCGTCAATTTCTGTCCAAAAGCTCTCAAGTTGCTCAAACAAAATGGAGGAAAATGACCCAAAATCGCGGATATACTGCCTAGAATTTTCGTCGGTACTGTTCACGCGCGGATACTTTTCACATCATACGAACTCGAAATTCGACGATTCTTTTTCCTATGGCTCCGTAATTTCGATACGGATCCAGTGGTTCAAAAAAAACTGCATTTCGATCTCATTTGCTCAGTCTAACATCAATTTCGCTCGTTAAACAATTAACTCACATTTTGCGTCAAAAATCCAATCGCGACTCGATGAAATTAAACCAAAATTTCCAGATCAGTCCTATAATTCATGATTTAAATTCTCGAAGTCTCGAAATCAAATTTGGATCTCTAGAACTAAAATTAGACCTTTGGATCATTACATTTATGCTCAAAACGGCAAAAATCTTCCAAAAATGACCCGTTGGGCATCCGAAACACATCCGAGACCGCCGACCAATAACACCAACCAGTCCCAAAACACATTATGGACTCGCTCGAGGCCTCAAATCACATCAAACAACGCAAAAATATATGAATTAACCTCCAATCCAAGCTTGATGAACTTTGAAGTTTCCAACTTCTATTTCCGATGCCGAAACCTATCAAATCAAGTCCGATTGACTTCAAATTTTGCACACAAGTCCAAAATGACATAACAAAGCTACAAAAATTTTCGGAATTCCATTCCGATTGTCAGATCAAAATTTCACCTATCAACCGGAATTCGCCAAAATACTAACTTTGCCAATTCAAGCTTAATTCTACACCGGTCATCACAAAAATGTTCGGGACACACTCCTAAGTCCCAAATCACCTAACGAAGCTATCCGAACCATAAGATTTGCATTTCGAGTCCTGATATCAAAATTTCCACTTCCGGTCAAATTTTCTCAAAAACCTTCAATTTTCTATCTTTAGCCAAACGACTTCAAAATGACCTACGGACCTCCGAATTCACTTCCGATCGCGCTCCCAAATCTAGAATAACCATACGGAGCTACTCCCAGTCTCGGAATCCCAAACGGACATCAATTACACTAAAATGCATTTTAAGCCACCGATGCAATTTCTTCTAAAATGCTATCTTCCATAATATGCGCCAAAACGCTCCCGGGTTATCCAAAACCCGATCCGGGCATACGCCCAAGTCCGAAATCATCATATGAACCTGTTGGAACCTTTAGATCCCAATTCCGAGGTCGTATACTCAAAATTTCAATCCTAGTTCATTTCTTCAATTTTAAGCTTCGGAAATGAGAATTTTCATTTAAATTTGACTCCAAACTTCTTGAATTTTAATTCTGACCATACACACAAGTCAATATACCTGAGATGAAGCTGATCATGGCCTCAAACTACTGAATGACGTGCCGTAGCTCAAAACGACCGGTTGGGTCGTTACAATCTCCCCCACTTAAACATACGTTCGTCCTCGAATGTGCTGAGAACAGTGGCGAAGCTAGGAATTTTCTCGAGGGTGTTCAAATTTAAAAGATGTGAAAAAAAATTCCGATAAAGGGTATTCAATATATGTTATATACCCCTAAAATGTAATATTTTACCTATGTATATAGTGCAATTTTTCGACAAAGGGTGGTCGGTTGACCACCCTTATATACATGTGGCGCTACTGGCTGAGAACTACACTGAAGTAGTCTGAAATCACTAGTTTAACATCTTATGCAACTTCCTGCGTTTCCACAACTCATTTGAGCACATTAGCTCGAGAACTCTATAGATATACTCCTTTATTCGAGTAAATAAGCCATTAGACCCAATTCCAACATCCGGAATTTCCTGCCTAGCATGCTTCCATCATACGACCACGATATCATTCTTCACACGATGTACCCATACATGACTGCATAACTTTGCTGAAGTCACACTTTGCATCACTTTACTCATGGGACCACAATAATATTCTTTAAATATAATAGTCAAAATTCCACAAATCTGATGCTCTCATTGCATCTCATGACCTACATAGGTCTTGCTCTAGCTTTTACAACACTGACACGACAGAAGAGATGTGCCGATATCCATAACCAACTACTGAATCAACAATTCATTGGGTCTATACCCCTGACAAGATCCATTACCTTGTCCTAAACGAGAGAATGATCTTTTCCTCTATAATATACTTCATATAATCAGTTTGCACTGACCCCAATTCCCATAATCTCATCTCACCCAGTACGAGCTGCGCAGGCGATAAGCCACCTCAGACATACTCAAAAGTCCCACAAGATGACACAATGTGCTAGTAATCCACTAATTCGTACGTGATACAAAGGAAGGCGAACACTAGAGAGAACTATTCAACTCTCACACTAACATGGACCTCCTCAGAAAAAATAGGAAACAGAACACATAAAAGCAATTATAGACACTGAAATAAACATCACACCATTGCGGCATGCAACCCGATCCCAACTGTATATCCATGGCGGCGTGCCACCCGATCCCAACAATATAACCATGGCGGCGTACAACCCGATCCCAACAATATAACCATGGCGGCGTGCCACCCGATCCCAATAATATAGACTCACACAAGGAGTCATATGTCGAGCTGAATAGCTCGTCACATCAAAATAATGAATATCGATCATAAGCACACTAAGGTGCATGATATCAGACTCAATGAAACATATAGCGCTATAGGCTACAAACTCAAGCACAACTGAGGTGCGATATAAGATCCGAGTCTCGAGGGCCATCATGCTCATATACATCACCGCTGAGCGGAACCTCAACACATAAGGAACATACCAAGCCGTCTCACACTCATACAGCGCAATATATCTTTACATGAATTACTAACCGCCAAATAAGACCACGACTATCCCTCCATAAAGGGCGCATTGTTGGAAGAAACACAACTGGCCTGACGCAAGGCTCACTTCCACATTTAAATCAATCCACCGACCTTGAGTCTATCTTGGCCGTGCCAAGCTAAGTCAATAATATTTCACAGGTCTATAACTCAATAAGCAGAGTGCCCTCCAGGCATAAATTCTCAAATGAATGATATTACCAAAATCCTCATACTTTGTTTAAATTTCTAATCAATCAAGTGACTACAAGTCACACCTATACAATCTTCTTGTGGGTCAAGCTCCCACCATCTTCCGAATAATTAAACGGGTCTGCACATTCAACCCACCAGCTGTACTAACACTGAAAAGCGATCAGGAGTCCCTAACCGGGATGCAAAGCCTTTCTCACAGAACACGGATCTCAAATGATACTGATGTTAATACCCATCTTACTCAAAACACTCAAACTCCTTTCCTGCTCATCCGAGCTCTTTATATCACATTCATTGACCAAACTGTGACCTTGGTCCTTACTTCCAATTTCATACTACTCACTGCACCTCACGTGCCGATATACGATAGACGCAATTTCCATCATAGATCTAGAACTTACGATAGACTAATACTTCATCACATAATACTTTCCATTTAGCTCATTGCAGGAGAACTATAACAACATACGGCGAATTCTCATAACCATCAAATATGTCAATCTCTAAGTAGTGGTCCAAGCCACCATAATGTTTCCCGAGATCTGCCTACTCATAACAGGCCCTTAACTGAAGAATAATTCAGAATAACATCAATCACTGCGGCCCACAAGTGTAAGGCCCCGTAAAAATTTTGTGCATAAAACCTAGTAGCTGTGGTGTCATGGTCCGAAGATGTAGATCACCAATCGGGTGGTTTGAGGTAGGTGAAGCGGAATTGCTAGGGCCAGATGTGGTGTACGAAGCTATGGAAAAGGTCAGGGTTATTCAGGAGAGAATGAAAACAGCACAGAGTCGTCAAAAGTCCTATGCAGACGTTCGTCGAAGGAATTTGGAGTTTCAAGTCGATGATTGGGTGTTCTTGAGGGTATCTCCTATGAAGGGAGTCATGCGATTCGGAAAGAAAGGGAAATTGAGTCCTAGGTATGTCGGGCCATATCGGATCGTTCAAAGGATTGGTCAAGTTGCTTATAGGCTAGAGTTGCCTCCCGAGATGTCATCGGTGCATCCGGTATTCCATGTGTCCATGTTGAAGAAAGTGATTGGAGATCCATCCACCATCATGCCAGTCGAAGCTATAGAGGTTAATGAAGATTTGTCATATGAAGAAGTTCCAGTTGCCATTCTTGATAGGCAAGTCCGTAAATTGAGAAATAAGGAAGTTGCCTCTGTTAAAAGTATTGTGGCGAAGTCAACAAGTTGAGGAGGCCACATGGGAAGCGGAAAAAGAGATGAAAGAAAAGTACCCCCACTTGTTTGATCAAGCCTAGAAGAAATTAGGTGACCCTTCTACTCCTAGTAATTGTCATTTTGTAATGAGTTAAATGTGTTGTTACCTTGGGCCACTTGAACCGTTCTTGACAAACAAAGATTTACGTGTTTAATAAACAACTAATAGAAAGTGTAGATTGGTAATGGTTTGTTAAGTGTACATGGTGTTAAATTGGTTTAATAAGGTAAGAATTCATTGAAGTGACTAGTTTATGTGCAATTGTAACAATGTGATAGAATATGTGCATTCGTTGAGGTAAGAAAGTGTATACCAGTTGTGAAAGGTGTTGTATTTGTGTATTATTGTTTGGTAATGTGTTTCGGGGGCCCTCTGACAGGTGGATATGTCCATAATACAAAGGAAACTCTGGCGAAATTTTTCTAAAATATAAGAGTTAGTAAAAATTTTGATGGTTGCATATCATGTTTTTTAAAACCAACTCATTTATTTCAAAATCCTCATTCGAGGACGAATGATCTTAAGGGGGAGGATGTAAGGCCCCGTAAAAATTTTGTGCATAAAACCTAGTAGCTGTGGTGTCATGGTCCGAATAATGTGTTAGGAATGCGTAGAATTCTTCGCGGCGAGCTTGCTCGCCGCGGTTCGGACCCTTGGTAGTGATTTAAGTTTCAAAAATGTAGAGAATTAATTTTTCCGAAAAATGTCAAATATGCGGTCAAGAATGCGACCGCAAACCTGACATGCGGACCGCATTCTTGCCGCAAAACGTTCCAGAGAGTTGCCCAAAATCGTGTCAAAAGTGCGGTCGATATGCGATCGCATGTCAAATCTGCGGTGCACTTTGCAACCGCAGAATCAACATGCGGTCCGCATAGTGACCGCATTCCTTAACAGAACCTGTGTAAAAATTGGGGCAATTCTGCGGTTACTATGCGGACCGCATGTTGATTATGCGGTCGCATATTGCACCGCATAATTGACCCCGGCCCAGATTTTTGTAACATTTTGACCCGATCTCTTCTTTAATATAACACCTTTCACCCTCATTTTCTCATATCATCTTACCAAAATTAGAGAGAGAAGAGAGGGTTTTTAGAGAGAGAAATCTTTCATCTTCAAAGATTGTTCCAACCATTTAATTCCAAGGGATCCTAGGGCAAGGATTCAACTTCCCCAATCTTTTCAAGGTAAAAACCCTAACTATTTTCTTTGATTTTCAGTTTTAATTGGGTAAAGAGAGGTTTGCATATAATAGCTTTTGAAGATAGAATTTTTACACTCATGCATGATTATTGAACTTGATTTCTAGTAAAAAGAAGTGAGTAGAAGTAAGAGTCTTCAAGAACAAGGTTGGCAAGAGTAAGATAGCGTGGGTAAGCATAAAGTAGGAAGTTATCGGAAGAAAACTCATCACCAGGTATGTATGGCTAATTTTGATTCTTGTAAAATCGCCCAAATGTGTGCGAATTGTTTTGGCATGTGTCAAATTGAGAAATTTTACGTAATCCTTTGATTTCCTTGTTGAGCATTTGATTGATGTTGAACTATGTGTGGTATGAAATATGAATTGAAAGATAAAAAGGTAATCGAGGTTAGTAAAGAATTGGGAACAACCATTGTGATGGCATATTTGGCTTATTGTGGAAGGACTTTGAAACACCTTAATTGTGGTGAATTGTTGAACATGATTATGTGGGCATTTTCGATTTTGGAATACTTGTAACATGGTTGTGATATTGAATTGAGAAGAAATTGAGAACATGAACCAATGTGTAAGTTGCTTATTTGAACTTGTTGAAATTGTGTGTAGTACCTTATCTGCTGTTTGAAATTGTTGTGTTTTCAACTGTAAGGCGGGGTCGTGTTGCGCGCCGCAACGTGGTGAAATAAGGTGTGGGTTGGGGTGATAAGGGTGGCCGAGGTAATAAGGGTGGTCGGGGGCAATAAGGATGGAAAGCGATCGAAATCGCCATTGAAAATTGATACAAAAATCAATAATGTGAAATTGTGAAAGGAGACAGCAGGAGAGTTTGCAACCTGTGGGGCACCGATTGCCCCTTTGTTTGACTACTTGTGCTTTACGTGATTGATTGGTTATTGTTAAATTGGTTGATCGTAGAAAGTGCTTTGTGTGAGAATTATTTGAAATGAGGAAAATGTGGAAACATGGTTGGCTCTGGCTTAATTAATTGTTGATGTAATTTAATGGCTTGAGTTTACTTGGGACAAAGTTTGTCCATACATACCAGTACAATTCAAGTGTACTGACGTCCCTTTTGCCGGGGCGCTACATTCGTGTCATGATTGTAGGTGGATCAGTAGCAGGCACTTCAGCTCATCGGCAGTAGTATCTTTCATCCTCCACTGCCCGTTTTTGGTGAGCCCCTTTCTTCCTCGGGGCCTTGTGTGGTTCATGCCACTCGGTTTAGATTTCATTTTGGTTTTGTAAGGTATAGCCGGAGCCTTGTTACCGGCACGTATTGTATTTCCCTTTTGTATCCTAGAGGCTCTGTAGACATGTAAACTGTGGGACTCCAGTCTTATGTATATATATTGTGTTATGTCGGGCGTTGTAAAAATTGAAATCTTGTTAATGAATCACTCGTATGTTTTTATTTGGTTAATGTGAAATCATTCATGGTTAGTAAGATATTTGGTTAATGAGAATCAATCAACACAGGGTTAACGCGTGGGAATGAAAGGCACTCAGGTCCGCTTGACTGGGGCAACTCGGTCAGGCGCCGGTCATGTCCCTTGATCTGGGGCGTGACAAAAAGTCTCAAATGCACCGCCACAAATCACATGCATAATTCGATCACGTTGCATGAACCGATCATTGACACCAATACGTCAACTCAACTATGGCTGATCAATCTACTTCCTTCCACGTTATCCTTGATTGCCTTAGAAATGTTAATATCTTCCTTCAATACCTAACTTATTCCAACCGCACTTACCCCGAGTGACTTTAAATCATGAGGCCATGCTATCTCAAGAACGACGACCATTTCATGTCTCTCAAATACTACACCACAAGTCAAAACATCATAGATCGTTTTGTGCCTTTCTTCATATGTTGCTTCAAAAGTTTGAGCCTCAACTGTACTTATAGACTCAGAATTATCAGGCACCACACTTTACCTCTTGAATTCACTAGGACCGTTATTGAGAGCCATCCGACCCTGACTTGCCCCAATACGCAACCAACTCTACTGAATTTTATTACATATGAATACCCTCTCGATAAAGCCCCCAACGGAACCACTTCCCGCGAAGCCTGCACCTATACGAGGCATAAATCATGAATCTTTCCTCAAGTTTGAACACGAGTTAGTAAGGCTAACCATAACATGCATTCAACAATTTATATACTCAAATTACCACTCATGGCCATTTTCCGTGGCTGCAATAACACAATAATATGCTAGTATCCAGAATTCACACAGGTAATTAACCATGCGACCCAATCTTAAGCGGTGGGACTCTCCCACTTAGCCCAAAGCCAATATTACACGACTCTCGAACACATTAGAACCATTCTCTCAAGTCATTTACTATTATTCAACTACAACTCACTTGATCTAACGAATATAACCACCTGTGCTCTATTAGCACTCTAACACCATAGGGTATGACCTCATCCCAATACAACCAAACATCTTCTCGCTCCGTGCATCGAGCATTATTTACCGCGACAACTTAAGACATATTGTGATTCTCACACCTACGAAGCACCATGTAGCCTTCACCGAAATCTTCCCTGCTGATAATGAAAGGTAGAATTTATTAGGGATACAGGAACATCAAAAGTCCCAACATCATACCATGGAGCCTCAACTCTTGCCTATCCGCCAGTTTCAAAGAACTTTTGAATAGCACTTAAATACAGCGCATGCCAAATCTGATATGATACATGACCCATAATTTGGTCGTTGATAGTGAAATCCTTTCACTTGGCACGAAGCCATAAGACACATCTTGCTAATCCATGACAATAGCCTTTATCATTTGTATGTCTTCAACATAAGACAGCCCAAGACATTCGTTTGGCACATGTCTTTCTTAAGACAGTTAAACTCATATCCCCCCAGTATCTCTGCTGGCTGAATCCTTAGCTAAATAAATATCTCATATGAACCATATAGTCTTTATTACCACCAACTATCTTTAGATCCACATCCACCTTGTGATTCTACCATTGCTGTGACGATTAGGCAGTTAAGTAAAACTTCTCAAGACCGTACTTATCAATCGAATGTCAGAACCTAGTGCACCCCCATGTGCACAATTGAAGATCTCTCAATTCTCTTGCATTATCGATATGGATGACACGCGGTAACAATGGTTGAGTAAATTATTGACTCCCTTGAGATCTCTCTAAAGCGTCACGAACCGTCGGCGCATACTTGATACCGAGTGCGCAATTTCAATACACGAGTGGATGCAAAAGAACATATGACATAGGCTCCAACTGAATAAATGGCGCACGAGAAGGAATTCAAAGAATTGAAGAGTTTCCTAAATAGTTACATAGCCCCTCGTAGATAAATACAGACGTCTCTGTATCGATCAGCGAGAATCTAAGTAACCGGTCTGTGTCTCGTGACTCCTACGAACCTAGAGCTCTGATACCAACTTGTCACGACCCTAGTTCACCAATCGTGAACATGTCATGACGGCACCCAGTCCACACAACTAGGTAAGCCTAACACGTTGCGGAATATACCATTTTATGAACATTAATTAAGAAATAGCGAAAAATAGTATAAAAAGGAAATGTAATTTGTGTCGCTTGGCACATACACCCATCAAACACACTGTATAAAACACCTCCAAGACCCGGAATCCCACGGGCAACACAGACTAAAAGAGAGTATACAACTATGGCTCTATGTGTAAAGAGTATCTAACAACAAAATGAAGGAAAACATCTACTAATACTATCAGAATAGAAGGAGGGCCTCCGGATCCGCAGACGTAGCAGATCATACCTCGAGGTCTCCCAAAGTGCTTCTGAATCACCTAGTATGAGCATGTCCTGATGTACCTGGATCTGCACAACAAAAAGTGTGCAGAAGAGTAGCATGAGTACACCACGGCGGTACTCAGTAAGTGCCAAGCCTAACCTCGATGGAGTAGTGACGAGGAAGGTCAGGGCCCTACTGAGAGAACAATAATATAATGATGATAACAATGATAAACAATTTTAATAATAATGAATCTTAAATGACGACAGTAAAGTGATTTCTGCAACCGTCTACAATTTAAGCTAGCAGCAAGTAAATAACTCAATAAAACTCAATCAGCAAGTCCATGACCTGTGGGAATTGAACCCACAGTCCCTTTCCATAACCAACAATCCAGGAGCTATAGGAATTGAACCCGCAGTCCCGATAAAAGTATCCCTGGGTCTCCGGGAATCGAACTCGCAACCCATGTCTCAATAAATCTCAGGATCTCCGGGAATCGAACCCGCAGTCCCTACCAATAACTCAGGATCTTAGGGAATCAAACCCACAGTCCCTACCAATAACTTATCTCCGGGAATCGAACCCGCAGTCCCTACCAATAACTCAGGATCTCCGGGAATCAAACCCGCAGTCCCTACCAATAACTCAGGATCTCCGGGAATCAAACCCGTAGTCCCTACCAATAACTTAGGATCTCCGGGAATCAAACCCGCAGTCCCTACCAATAACTCTGGATCTCCGGGAATCAAACCCGCAATCCATAAACAATATCACTCCGGGTCTCTGGGAATCGAACCCACAGCCCTTGGTCTCCGGGAATTGAACCCACAGTCCACCAATACAGATAATAAAGGAATGCACGGAGAGAATATAATATGTTTAACTACAACTTCACCGAAACTAGTGCCAACAATTTATCAAGAAGTTCAAGTAAGTGTCACGACCCTAGTTCACCAATCGTGAACATGTCATGACGGCACCCAGTCCCCACGACTAGGTAAGCCTAACACGTTGCGGAATATACAAGTTTATGAACATTAAATAAGAAATAGCGGAAAATGATATAAATAAGAATGTAATTTGTGCCGCTTGGCACATACACCCGTCAAACACACTGTATAAACACCACCAAGACCCGGAATCCCACGGGTAACACAGACTAAAAGAGAGAATACAACGGTGGCTCTATGTGTGAAGAGTATCTAACAAAGACATGAGAGAAAACATCTACTAATACTATCAGAATAGAAGGAAGGCCTCCGGATCCGCGGACGTAGCAGATCATACCTCGAGATCTCCCAAAATGCTGCTGAATTACCTAATATGAGTCTGTCCTGATGTACCTGGATCTGCACAACAAAAGTGTGCAGAAGAGTAGCATGAGTACACCACGGCGGTACTCAGTAAGTGCCAAGCCTAACCTCGATGGAGTAGTGACGAGGAAGGTCAGGGCCCTACTGAGAAAAACAATAATATGATGGAAATAGCAATAATAAGCAGTTTAAATGATAAAAATCCCGAAATAGCAACAATAAAATGATTACTGCAACCGTCTACAATTAGGCTAACAACAAGTAACCAAGTCAATAAAACAAGTCCAGGACATGTGGGAATTGAACCCACAGTCCCATTGACAGTACCCATGGGTCTCCGGGAATCGAACCCGCAGCCCATGTCTCAGTAAATCTCAGGATCTCCGGGAATCGAACCCGCAGTCCACATCTCAATAAATCTTAGGATCTCCGGGAATTGAACCCGCAGTCCATATCTCATTAACTCGGGATCTCCGGGAATCGAACCCGCAGTCCACAACAATATCACTCCGGGTCTCTGGGAATCGAACCCACAGCCTTGGGATCTCCGGGAATTGAACCCGCAGTCCACAAACAAATAGCAAATCCGGGTCTCTGGGAATCGAACCCACAGCCCTGGGATCTCCGGGAATTGAACCCGCAGTCCACCAACACAACAAATAAAGAAAACGCACATGGAAAATATAATATGCTTAACTACAACTACACCGAGGACTAGTGCCAACAATTATCAAGAAGTTCAAGTAGGATAATTAGGCAATTAGACAGATAAATCCTACCTAATCATGCTTCCCTAACGAATACCAGGTAAATGTCACAATTTAATAAATTAAGAACAGGAATATCACGAATTGAACAATTCAAGTAAAGTGAGTTACAACAACCAGCGCATGTACACGCCCGTCACCTCGCGTACAAGGCATTTAAACTATCACATAATATCCTAGGGGTAAAGGTTCCCCCACACGAGGTTAGACAAGCCACTTACCTCGATTCCGATACAAAACCGCTAAGAGACAACCCTCTTGCCGCGAATATCCGACTCCGAGTGGCCCGAATCTAGTCAAACCAATTACACAGTATAAATAACATTGCAAGTAACTAACTACAATGATAAAATTACAGCTACGGCGCGAAAGTGGGTGAAATGACCAAAATACCCCTGAATCCATCGGCTTGGAATTAAAATATTTTTATGTTTTCAGAACCCTCGTACTCTCACGAGTCTAACCATATAAAAATCTCCCAAATCGGACCACAAATGGCCCTGCAAATCCCAAATTTAAAGTTTTTGCTCCAAGCCCTAATTTCTTACAATTTTGCTATGTTTTCATAAATTTCAAGGATGATTCTTCAATAAAATCATGTATTTAGTTCATAGGACTTACCTCTAATCACTTCTTGCAAAAACCCCTTCAATTCTCGTCCAAAAGCTCTCAAGAATGACCAAAAATGGTGGAAAATGGGTTTGGTTCGCGGATGAAATGTTTTTAAACATTCTGCCCAGGTATTTTGTTCACTGCGATTGCGGAAAATGCTTCGCGATCGCGGAGAACAAATTCTTGTCCAAAAATTACCCTTCGCGATCGCGGGAAATGCCTCGCGATCGCGGTGAACATGTTCCAGTTCCTCCGGACAGGCTTCAGTAAAATGGCCATAACTTTTTCTACAAATTTCCAAATGAGGATATCTTTAGCTTTCTGAAAACTAGACACGATGAGCTACAACTTTCGTTTTTGAATCACCTCAAAATACCTTTTAGATAAAAAGATATGATCTTCCAAAGTAGGGCCTGCACGACAGAAATCTCTTCTTCGCGATCGCGAAGCCATCTACGCGATCGCGATTCATTAGTTCATTTCTCAGATTTTACTCACCGCGATCGCGACCAATACCCCGCGATCGCGTAGAGCACTGCTGTAGCCAAAAACCAGCAGTGAAAAATGGCCTAGAAATGGTCCGAAACCACCCCGAAACTCACCCGAGGCCCCCGGGACCTCAACCAAAAACACCAACACTTCCTATAACCTTATTCAAACTTGTTCCAATCATCCAAACACGTCCATAAACACAAAAATTATCAATTTACAACGGATTCGAGCCTAAATTTCTTAAAACTTTCCGAATTGCACATTCGATCTAAAACCCGACCAAACGACGTCCGAATGACCTGAAAATTTGCGGACATATCCAAAATCACATAACGAAGCTACAGAAATTGTCGAAATTCCATTCCGACCCCCGGATCAAAATCTCACCTATCGTTCGGATTCGCCAAAATTTCAAACTTCGGCATTTCAAGCCTAATTGAGCTACGAACCTCCAAAATACTTTCCGAACGCGCTCCCAACCCCAAAATCACCTAACGGAGCTAATGGAACCATCGGATTTCCGTTCCGAGGTCGTCTTAACACTGTTTCGGCTACGGGCCATTTTCTAACTTTAAAGCTCTCATTTAGGGACTAAGTGTCCCAAAATACTCCAAATTTCAGAACCGACTCTCCCGGCAAACCACAATAGCATAAATGAAGTTAGGGGAACAGTTAAATTGGGGATTGGGGCGTAATTTTCTAAAACGACCGGCCGGGTCGTTACATCTTCCCACACTTAAAAGATTCGTTCGTCCTCGAACGGGCATAGAAAACATACCTGGAGTAGTGAAAAGATGAGGGTACTGGCTGCGCATATCCTGCTCGGTCTCCCAAGTCGCCTCCTCGACCGGCTGGCCCCGCCACCGAACCTTTACCGAAGCGATGTTCTTTGACCTTAGCTTTCTGACCTGCCTGTCTAGAATGGCTACTGGCTCCTCAACATAAGACAGATCCTTGTCTAGCTGAACAGAAGTGAAATCTAACACATGCGACAGGTCATCATGGTATCTCCGGAGCATGGAGACATGAAATACGGGATGGACTCCGGCTAGGCCGGGAGGTAAGGCCAACTCATAAGCAACCTCCCCAACATGCCTCAAAATCTCTAAAGGGCCAATAGATCTAGGACTCAGCTGGGCACATTAGCCTGATATAATCTGAAGATATTCCCTCTTGTTCAACAATTAAGTCTTAGAGCCTAATTCCAACATCCGAAATTCTATGTCAAGCTTGTTTTCATCAAGAGATCACTCAATATTCCTCAAACGCCGTCCTCAAACATGACTGCATAACCTTGCTGGATTCTTACCTTGCAACACAAAATCCACAGGACCACGATAATATTTCATGATCAAATTAGCCAAAAATTCAACGAATCGGATGCTCCCATTGCACCTCACGATCTACATAGGTCTCGTTCCAACTTTTACAATACTGACACGACGGAAGAGGTGTGCCGATATCCATAACCAACTACTGAATCAACAATTCATTGGATATATACTCCTGACAGGATCCATTACCTTGTCCTAAACTAGAGGATGATCCTTTCCTCTATAATATACTTCATATAATCGGTTTGCACTGACCCCAAATCACATAATCTCATCTCACCCAGTACGAACTGCTCAGGCGATAAGCCACATCAGACATAATCAAAAGTTCCACAAGATGACACAATGTGCCAGTAGGCTACTAATTCGTACGTGTTACAAAAGGAAGGCGAACACTAGAGAGAACTATTCAACTCTCACACTAACATGTACCTCCTCAGAAAATAGGAAACGGAACACATAAAAGCAATTATAGACACTAAAATAAACATCACACCTGTTGCGGCGTGCAACCCGATCCCAACAATATGACCATGGCGGCGTGCCACCCGATCCCAACAATATAACCATGGCGGCATGCCACCCGATCCCAACAATATAGACTCACACAAAGAGTCATATGTCGAGCTGAATAGCTCATCACATCAAAATACTGAATATCGATCATAAGCACACTAAGGTGCATGATATCGGACTCAATGAAAACATATAGCGCTATAGGCTATGAACTCAAGCACAACTGAGGTGCGACATATGATATGAGCCTCAAGAGCCATCATGCTCATATAACATCACCGCTGAGCGGAACCTCAACACATAAGGAACTTACCAAGCCGTCGCACACTCATACGGCGCAATATATCTTTACTTGAATTAACTAACCGCGAAATAAGACCGCGACTATCCCTCCATAAAGGGCGCATTGTTGGAAGAAACATAACTGGCCTGACGCAAGGCTCACTTCCACATTCAAATCTATCCACCGACCTTAAGTCTATCCTGGTCGTGCCAAGCTAAGTCAATAATATTTCACAGGTCTATAACCCACTAAGCAGAGTGCCCTCCAGGCATAAGTTCTCAAATGGATGATATCACCAAAATCCTCATACTTGGTTTAAATTTCTAACCAATCAAGTGACTACAAGTCACACCTATACAATCTTCTTGTGGGTCAAGCTCCCACCATCTTCCGAATAATTAAACGGACCTACACATTCAACCTACCGGCTGCACTAACACTGAAAAGCGATCAGGAGTCCCTAACCGGGATGCAAAGCCTTTCTCATAGAACACCGATCTCAAATGATACTGATGTTAATACCCATCTTACTCAAAACACTGAAACTCCTTTCCTGCTCATCCGAGCTCTTTATATCACATTCATTGACCAAACTGTGACCCTGGGTCCTTACTTCAAATTTCATACTACTCACTGCATATCACGTGCCGATATATGATAGACACAATTTCCATTATAGCTCTAGAACTGACGATAGGCTAATATTACATCACATAAGACTTTCCATTTAGCTCACTGCAGGAGAACTATAACAACATACGGCGAATTCTCATAACCATCGAATATGCCAATCTCTAAGTAGTGGTCCAAGCCAACATAACCCTTCCCGAGATCTGCCTACTCATAACAGGCCCTTAACAGAAGAATACTTCAGAATTACATCAATCACTGCGACCGACAAGTCTCAAATGCACCGCCACAAATCACATGCATAATTCGATCACGTTGCATGAATCGACCATTGACACCAATACGCCAACTCAACTATGGCTGATCAATCTACTTCCTTCCAGGTTATCCTTGATTGCCTTAGAAATGTTAATATCTTCCTTCAATACCTAACTTATTCCAACCGCACTTACCCCGAGTGACCTTAAATCATGAGGCCATGCTATCTCGAGAACGACGACCATTTCATGTCTCTCAAATACTACACCACAAGTCAAAACATCATAGATCGTTTTGTGCCTTTCTTCATAAGTTGCTTTCAAAGCTTGAGCCTCAACTGTACTTATAGACTCAGAATTATCAAGCACCACACTTTACCTCTTGAATTCACTAGGACCGCTATTGAGAACCATCCGGTTCTAACTTGCCCCAGTATGCAACCAACTCTACTGAATTTCTTTATAACATATGAATACCCTCTCGATAAAGCACCCAGCGGAATCACTTCCCGCGAAGCCTGCACCTATACGAGGCATAAATCATAAATTTTCCCTCAAGTTTGAACATGAGCCAGTAAGGCTAACCATAACATGCATTCAACAATTCATATACGCTAATATCCAGAATTCACACAGGTAATTAACCATGCAACCCAATCTTAAGTGGTGGGACTCTCTCACTTAGCCCAATGCCACTATTACACGACTCTCGAACACATTAGAACCATTCTCTCGAGTCATTTACTATTATTCAACTGCAACTGACTTGATCCAACGAATATAACCACATGTGCTCTATTAGCACTCTAACATCATAGGGTATGACCTCATCCCAACACAACCAAACATCTTCTCGCTCCATGCACCGAGCATTCTCTACCAACAACATCTTAAAACATACTATGATTCACACGCGCCTACGAAGCACCATGTAGCCTTTGTCAAATATTTCCCTGCTGATAATAAAATGCAGGGTTTATTAGGGACACATGAACATCTAAAGTCCCAACATTATACCATACGAGCCTCAACTCTTGCCCATCCGCAAGTTTTCCAGAACTTTTGAATAGCACCTAAATACATCGCAGGCCAAATCTGATATGACACATGACCCATAATTACATCGTTGATAGTGAAATCCTTTCACTTGACACGAAGCCTTAAGATACATCTTGCTAATCAATGATACTAGCCCTTAACATTCGTACGTCTTCATCATAAAACAAGCCAAAGGCATTCGTTTGGTACATGTCCTTCTTAAGACAGTTAAACTCATTTTTTTTTTCAGTATCTCTGCTGGCTGAATCCTTCGCTAAATAGATATCTCATATGAACCATATAGTCTTTATTACCACCAACTATCTTTAGATCTACATCCACCTTGTGATTCTACCGTTGTTGTGACGATTTGGCAGTTAAGTAAACCTTCTCACGACCGTACTATCAACCGAATGCTAGAACCTAGTGTACCCCCATGTGCACAATTGAAGATCTCTCAATTCTCTTGCATTATCGATATGGATGTCACGTGGTATCAATGGTTGAGTAAATTCTTGACTCCCTTGAAATCCCTCTGCAGCGTCACGAACCGTCGGCGCATACTTGATACCGAGTGCACAATTTCAATACACGAGTGAATGCAAAAGAACATATGACATAGGCTCCAACTGAATAAATGGCGCACGATAAGGAATTCAAAGAATTGAAGAGTTTCCTAAACAGTTACATAGCCTCTCGTAGATAAATACAGACGTCTCCGTATCGATCAGCGAGAATATAAGTAACCGGTCTGTGCCCCGTGACTCCTACGAACCTAGAGCTCTGATACCAACTTGTCACGACCCTAGTTCACCAATCGTGAACATGGCATGACGGCACCCAGTCCCCACGACTAGGTAAGCCTAACACGTTGCGGAATATACAAGTTTATGAACATTAAATAAGAAATAGCGGAAAATGATATAAATAAGAATGTAATTTGTGCTGCTTGGCACATACACCCGTCAAACACACTGTATAAACACCACCAAGACCCGGAATCCCACGGGTAACACAGACTAAAAGAGAGAATACAACGGTGGCTCTATGTGTGAAGAGTATCTAACAAAGACATGAGAGAAAACATCTACTAATACTATCAGAATAGAAGGAAGGCCTCCGGATCCGCGGACGTAGCAGATCATACCTCGAGATCTCCCAAAATGCTGCTGAATTACCTAATATGAGTCTGTCCTGATGTACCTGGATCTGCACAACAAAAGTGTGCAGAAGAGTAGCATGAGTACACCACGGCGGTACTCGGTAAGTGCCAAGCCTAACCTCGATGGAGTAGTGACGAGGAAGGTCAGGGCCCTACCGAGAGAACAATAACATAATGATCAAAATAGTAATAAGCAGTTTAAATGATAATAATTCCGAAATAGCAACAATAAAATGATTACTGCAACCGTCTACAATTAAGATAACAACAAGTAACCAACTCAATAAAACAAGTCCAGGACCCGTGAGAATTGAACCCACAGTCCCATTGATAGTACCCATGGGTCTCCGGGAATCGAACCCGCAGCCCATGTCTCAGTAAATCTCAGGATCTCCGGGAATCGAACCCGCAGTCCACATCTCAATAAATCTCAGGATCTCCGGGAATCGAACCCGCAGTCCATATCTCATTAACTCAGGATCTCCGGGAATCGAACCCGCAGTCCACAACAATATCACTCCGGGTCTCCGGGAATCGAACCCACAGCCCTGGGATCTCCGGGAATTGAACCCGCAGTCCACAAACAAATAGCAAATCCGGGTCTCTGGGAATCGAACCCACAGCCCTGGGATCTCCGGGAATTGAACCCGCAGTCCACCAACACAACAAATAAAGAAAACGCACATAGAAAATATAATATGCTTAACTACAACTACACCGAGGACTAGTGCCAACAATTATCAAGAAGTTCAAGTAGGATAATTAGGCAATTAGACAGATAAATCCTACCTAATCATGCTTCCCTAACGAATACCAGGTAAATGTCACAATTTAATAAATTAAGAACAGGAATATCACGAATTGAACAATTCAAGTAAAGTGAGTTACAACAACCAGCGCATGTACACGCCCGTCACCTCGCGTACAAGGCATTTAAACTATCACATAATATCCTAGGGGTAAAGGTTCCCCCCCACGAGGTTAGACAAGCCACTTACCTCGATTCCGGTACAAAACCGCTAAGAGACAACCCTCTTGCCGCGAATATCCGACTCCGAGTGGCCCGAATCTAGTCAAACCAATTACACTGTATAAATAACATCGCAAGTAACTAACTACAATGATAAAATTACAGCTACGGCGCGAAAGTGGGTGAAATGACCAAAATACCCCTGAATCCATCGGCTTGGAATTAAAATATTTTTATGTTTTCAGAACCCTCGTACTCTCACGAGTCTAACCATATAAAAATCTCCCAAATCGGACCACAAATGGCCCTCCAAATCCCAAATTTAAAGTTTTTGCTCCAAGCCCTAATTTCTTACAATTTTGCTATGTTTTCATAAATTTCAAGGATGATTCTTCAATAAAATCATGTATTTAGTTCATAGGACTTACCTCTAATCACTTCTTGCAAAAACCCCTTCAATTCTCGTCCAAAAGCTCTCAAGAATGACCAAAAATGGTGGAAAAATGGGTTTGGTTCGCGGATGAAATGTTTTTAAACATTCTGCCCAGGTATTTTGTTCACCGCGATCGCGGGAAATGCTTCGCGATCGCGGAGAACAAATTCTTGGCCAAAAATTACCCTTCGCGATCGCGGGAAATGCCTCGCGATCGCGGTGAACAAGTTCCAGTTCCTCCGGATAGGCTTCAATAAAATGGCCATAACTTTTTACACACAACTCCAAATGATGAATGGTTTGATGTTCTGGAAACTAGACACACAGGGCTATAACTTTCATTTGTTGATCATTTCCTGAATCCTTATACATTGCGTGATACAAGCTTCCAAATCCATTTATGTGTTTTAGATATCCTTCTCGGACAGCATAGAGTGTAACGTACATAACTTTTTCTACAAATTTCCAAATGAGGATTTCTTTAGCTTTCGGAAAACTAGACACGATGAGCTACAACTTTCATTTTTGAATCACCTCAACATACCTTTTAGATAAAAAGATATGATCTTCCAAAGTAGGGCCTGCGCGACAGAAATCTCTTCTTCGCGATCGCGAAGCCATCTACGCGATCGCGATTCATTAGTTCATTTCTCAGATTTTACTCACCGCGATCGCGACCAATACCCCGCGATCGCGTAGAGCACTGCTGTAGCCAAAAACCAGCAGTGAAAAATGGCCTAGAAATGGTCCGAAACCACCCCGAAACTCACCCGAGGCCCCCGGGACCTCAACCAAAAACACCAACACTTCCTATAACCTTATTCAAACTTGTTCCAATCATCCAAACACGTCCATAAACACAAAAATTATCAATTTACAACGGATTCGAGCCTAAATTTCTTAAAACTTTCCGAATTGCACATTCGATCTAAAACCCGACCAAACGACGTCCGAATGACCTGAAAATTTGCGGACATATCCAAAATCACATAACGAAGCTACAAAAATTGTCGGAATTCCATTCCGACCCCCGGATCAAAATCTCACCTATCGTTCGGATTCGCCAAAATTTCAAACTTCGGCATTTCAAGCCTAATTGAGCTACGAACCTCCAAAATACTTTCCGAACGCGCTCCCAACCCCAAAATCACCTAACGGAGCTAATGGAACCATCGGATTTCCGTTCCGAGGTTGTCTTAACACTCTGTTCCGGCTACGGGCCATTTTCTAACTTTAAAGCTCTCATTTAGGGACTAAGTGTCCCAAAATACTCCAAATTTCAGAACCGACTCTCCCGGCAAACCACAATAGCATAAATGAAGTTAGGGGAACAGTTAAATTGGGGATTGGGGCGTAATTTTCTAAAACGACCGGCCGGGTCGTTACAGTAAGTTAACTAGGCAATTAGACATGTTGAATCCTAGCTATCCATGCTTTTCTAACTAATACCGGGTAGAAGTAACGCTTTTATCAGCTAAGAGCAGGAATATCACTAATCGGACAATTCAAGTAAAGTGTGTGTTATAACAACCAGCGCATGTACACGCCCGTCACCTCGCGTACAAGGCATTTAAATTAGCACATAATATCCTAGGGGTGAAAGTTCCCCCACACGAGGTTAGACAAGCCACTTACCTCAATTCCGGTACAAAACCGCTAAGAAACAACTCTCTTTCCACGAATGTCGGCCTCCACAAGCGTAGTATCTGATAAAAATCAATAGAATCATATCAAAATAGGCCAATTGGAAATTACCCAATCAAAACAATTCAAAATACACCAAGACCCACAAGTTGCCAAAACCCGGCATTCGGTATGCTTATCGAAAAATCACGAAAGTTATATATTCGGGTTCTTTATCTCAATACGAGTCCGTGCATATAAAATTTATCGAAATCGGACTCCGTTTGCCCATCCAAATCAAAGATTTTCTAAAATTTAGGCCTAGGGTTCAACCCCTCCATTAACAGTGAAATAACCACAGATTTCATGATTAACTAACGAATTAAGTCCAAGAAACTTACCCCCGATAATCTCTCGATGATATCCCAGCGATTCCCCGTCAATTTCTGTCCAAAAGCTCTCAAGTTGCTCAAAAGAAATGGAGGAAAATGACCCAAAATCGCGGATATACTGCCCAGAATTTTCGTCGGTACTTTTCACGCGCGGACACTGTTCACTGTTCACCCACGCGGTTACTGTTCTCGCGTGGTTACTGTTCACTATTCATAAAATGCAGCAGCTTTTTCAAAATAAATTGTAGCACAGCCATTTTGCACCAAAATGGTTCTAACTCCATCATACGAACTCGAAATTCGACGATTCTTTTTCATATGGCTCCTTAATTTCGATACGGATCCAGTGGTTCAAAAAAAACTGCATTTGGATCTCATTTGCTCAATCTAACATCGATTTTGCTCGTTAAATAACTAACTCACATTTTGCGTCAAAAACCCAATCGCGACTCGATGAAATTAAACCAAAATTTCCAGATCAGTCCTATACTTCATGATTTAAATTCTCGAAGTCTCGAAATCAAATTTGGATCTCTAGAACTAAAATTAGACCTTTGGATCATTACATTTATGCTCAAAACGGCAAAAATCTTCCAAAAATGACCCGTTGGGCATCCGAAACACATCCGAGACCCCCGACCAATAACACCAACCAGTCCCAAAACACATTATGGACTCGTTCGAGGCCTCAAATCACATCAAACAACGCAAAAATTATGAATTAACCTCCAATCCAAGCTTGATGAACTTTGAAGTTTCCAAATTCTATTTCCGATGCCGAAACCTATCAAATCAAGTCCGATTGACTTTAAATTTTGCACACAACTCCAAAATGACATAACAAAGCTACAAAAATTTTCGGAATTCCATTCCGACCGTCGGATCAAAATTTCACCTATCAACCGGAATTCGCCAAAATACTAACTTTGCCAATTCAAGCTTAATTCTACACCGGTCATCACAAAAATATTCCGGACACACTCCTAAGTCCCAAATCACCTAACGAAGCTATCCGAACCATAAGATTTGCATTTCGAGTCCGATATCAAAATTTCCACTTCCGGTCAAATTTTCTCAAAGACCTTCAATTTTCTATCTTTAGCCAAACGACTCCAAAATGACCTACGGACCTCCGAATTCACTTCTGATCGCGCTCCCAAATCCAGAATAACCATACGGAGCTACTCCCAGTCTTGGAATCCCAAACGGACATCAATAACACTAAAATGCATTTTAAGCCAAACTGATGCAATTTCTTCTAAAATGCTATCTTCCAGAATATGTGCCAAAATGCTCCCGGGTTATCCAAAACCCGATCCGGGCATATGCCCAAGTCCGAAATCGTCATATGAACCTGTTGGAACCTTTAGATCCCAATTCCGAGGTCGTATACTCAAAATTTCAATCCTAGTTCATTTCTTCAATTTTAAGCTTCGGAAATGAGAATTTTCATTTAAATTTGACTCCAAACTTCTTGAATTTTAATTCTGACCATACACACAAGTCAATATACCCTGAGATGAAGCTGCTTATGGCCTCAAACTGCTGAATGACGCGCCGTAGCTCAAAACGATCGGTTGGGTCGTTATAGATAAATCCTTTTCTTAATGCTCTGGTTGTAGGTTGTCTTTCTGGATTTAGTAGAGACATAATCCATTTTTGGATTTCTTCGATATCTGATTGTCGTTGTTCGTTTGAATTTGAATATATTAATAACTGGTCTCCTGAATAATAACTCAAAATTGCATTTCCATTTAGATAATTATGTGCTAGCTTATTGATGATTGTAGATATTCCAATAATCCTTTTGTTTGCATAAAAGCTGGGTATTTCGCATTTAGGTATTTCTTGTTGTTGTCCTATCTCGTCTGGTATAAGCATATCTTTTGTGAGTCCTATCTTGTTTACTTGTATGACTGGTTTTATTTCATCATACAATATTTCTGCTTGGTGTGGTATAGAATTTTATAAAGAATAGGTTTCCTTTTGTAACTCTTTTGAAATTTATAAATGCCTTGTATAATTCTGGTATAGTTGATATCTCCTCTCCGTCATATGTGTATACTTGTACTTAATAGTCCATAACTATAGCATGTTTTTACTAGGTTGGCATTTGTTTTTGGTTGTGCTATTAGCCTATTGTATCCTTGTAGTTTTTGGGTTATGAAGTCTTGGGTTGGTTCTCTGGTAGTTTTTGATCTTGGATTGAGGTTTAGATATGTCTGTATTTTGTGAATATTTTCTATATATGATCTGGTTATATGATTGTAAGCTTTCTTTTCTTGGTTTAGGCTTTCTAAATATGATGTCATTTGTGGAGGTACGAATAATGGGTCTTTTGGTATTTTGGGTATGTATGGTTTGTCAAATATTTTGTTCATATTCGTATTTCTAACTCCTTTTTTTGTAGATGAACTTCCTGCAGCTGTAACTGAACAAACGTTATGGGTTTTTAGGTGTTTCCCAACGTCGCCTTGTAGCTCTGGAATTTTATAGTCTTCCGATTGACTTATATCCGCATCTTTAGAGTCATGCTGCCGACTTAGATTTTTGGCATCTTCTAGCTTTTGTATTCTTGTTCCCATATTATCCATTTGAGAGGATAATTTCTCAAGGATTGAGATTATATCTTTTGTTGTACCTATTTCTTCATTTTGTGTAGCTTTGTCTTGATAGGTAGTCTGCAATCATATTTTTGTTAGTACTAATTACTTCAATTGTAAATGTAAAATTCAGTATATTCAATACAAGCATTCGTATTTCCTTTGTTGTAACTGAATCTTGTATTTTCCTGGTTAGCCACCACTTTACTTGTGTATTATCTGTTCTTATAATAAACTTATTATATACAATATATGGTTTAAATGCCAATAAACATTTATATACTGCATATAATTCTTTTCTATTGATTTCCCATTTTATCTCCGGGTTTGTGAATGTTCCTGAATAATACCTACAATGATGTTCTATTTTTTCTTTATCATACCTGTATTTTAATACTCCTCCATAGCTTTTTTCACTTGCATCCGATTCTACTATATATGTAAATTTTTTATCTTCATCTGGGAAGTATAGTTTTGGTAGATTTTTTCGTGATGGCGCCCAACAATTAAGCTAGGCCAGCCAGACCAACTATCACTTATCACAACGACTATCAGTCCCAAATGGACATTCTAAGAAGAATATATGAGTCAAAGAACTCCAATAATAATAATAATGAACAAAAATACTGACACTCCCAAAGATCTGGAGTCACAAGTCTAGAGCCTCTAACAAATCCCAATAGGAATAGAGAGTACTGTATAGAAATACTCAAGTCTGAATACAAAATACAAAATAACAACTGGAAAGGAGAGGAGAAGCTAGGTTCTGCGAACGTAGGCAGCTACCTCAGCAACTCGATATGACACTGCAAACGCTGGAGATGCTTGTCTACTGCTCCTGAGTACCTGAGTCTGCACACAAAAGGTGCAGGGAGTAGGGGTGAGTACTAAGTACTCAGTGAGTAATAAATATATACAAGTAGGAAAATAAGAAATCCACAGAATACCACATCATGAAGCTAAACTACAGTTCGAATCTCCTATGAACTAGCATCAACAATATAATACAACTACTACAGAGTAATTCCACAAATAAAGATGCAATGCAATGCACATAACCGCTACGGTGTGTAGCCCGATCCAATTTAACTTCGACGGCGCTCACTGGGGTGTGTACAGACTCCGGAGGGGATCCTACAGCCCAAGCGCAATACTGCTGCGGCGTGCAGCCCGATCCTCATATCAACCACTGCGGCGTGCAGCCCGATCCATCCTCAGTCCACATAAATCAGATAAGTCACAAACAGTTCATTTATCTTAATTCCAGTTTCCAGTTCATAATTTATGAAAAATACTTTAACTTTATTAAATTTGCAAAAGCCGATGACTTAGCATATCAATAATGTGATTTCAATATCCAGGACTGAGATCAGTGATTTAAGCAAATATAGCTATCACATAAATATTGTCCTCTAAGGACGCTATAGGTCGGCACAAGGCCCCAAACAAGGCTTACAGCCCACAAATATATCAAATACAGTGTATTTCCAACACTAATAACATATTATTCATTTCCGGAATGGATCAAGTCTCAATCCCCAGTCGCAATCAATCCCGCACCTGCCACGGTGTGCGAGCCACGCCCTACTAGCATCACAATGTGCTAAGCCGGGGTTTCGAACCCTCATACTACCATATACACAAACTACTCACCTCTAGCCGGCCGTAGACTCGTCCGCGATGCCTTTTCCTTTGAAATTCGCTGCCTCGTGCATAGAATCTAGTCAAATCACAATAATTATATCAAATACGGGTCAAAGAATCATAACCCATTTCAATTTACATGAAATTTGCATAAATACACTAAGTTGGTAAAACCCGACCCCGGGCCCACTGCTCGGAAAATTCCGAAATTAGTACCAACGCGATCCTCGTCTCGCCACGAGTCCGTGCATATAAAATTTATCAAAATTGGAGTTCAAATGGCCTTCCAAAACTCAAAATCCCGTTTTCAATACCTAGGCCACAATTCTTCAAGATTTCTACCCAATTTCATGAAGATTGATGTTAATTCTACCATAAAATGATGTTTTTGAGTCAAGAATCTTACCTCCGATGAATACCCGATGATTTCTCAGTGATTTCCTCGAGTTTTCTTCTCTCTAGGGCTCAAAATTGTATTTTGGGGGTGTAAACCCGCGAGCTCTGTGTTCTGCAATTTAATTCACAGCCAGAACATTTTGTTCTACGCGTTCGCGTGAGTTCCCACGCGTTCGCGATGCTCGGCTTCCATTTACTCTTCGCGAACGTGACGCCAACCACACGTTCGCGATGCTCAAACTCCCAGCCGCCCAGATTTCCTTCTACGCATTCGCGATCACCCTCACGCGAACGCGATGCTCACTCTCACGACCCTACGCGAACGCGACCCCAGGAACACGATCGCGATGCACAAGACCCATGGCCTACGCGAACGCGACACCCTGTACGCGAACGCGATGCTTTAGCCCACCTGGCCTTCGTGAATGCGACCCATGTCACGCGAACGCAAAGGTCTAATTGACTGGGCAGAAATCTGCAGTTTTCTGCAGATTTTGCCAAGTCCCATATGCCCGGTTGATGGTCCGAAATCATCCCGAGGCCCCCGGGACCCCAACGAAAACCCCCAACATACTCCAAACATGATTCGGACTTGTTTCAATCACAAAAACACCATCCTAAACATCAAAATCACCATTTACACACGAATTCAAGCCTAAGTTTCTTCAAAACTTTCAAAACTAACATTCAATCCAAAACCCGATCAAACGATGTCCGAATGACCTGAAAATTTGCGGACATATCCAAAATCACATAACGAAGCTACAGAAATTGTCGGAATTCCATTCCGACCCCCGGATCAAAATATCACCTACCATCCGGTTTTCGCCAAAATTCAACCTTCGCCAATTCAAGCCTAAAACTACACCGGACCTCCGAATTCAGTTCTGATTGCTCTCCTAAGTCATAAATGATCCCCCGAAACTAGTCGAATCATCGGAATCCGGTTGCGAGCACTCTAACTCAATAGTCAACTCTAGGTTGACTTCCCATATTCAAGTTTTCTTCAACATACTATTTGCTTCATTTTCAACCCAAATCACTCCTAACTCACCCGATATACTCTAATACTGATATAAAAGCATAAGATATGTAAAATTCAAGGTAACGGGGTGGAAATTCCCGTAACGACGGGCCGGGTCGTTACATTCTCCCCAACTTAAACAAATGCTCGTCCGCGAGCGGGTTAAGAAACATACCCGGAGTATCAAACAAGTGTGGATATCTGCTCCGCATCTCCTGCTCGGTCTCCCAAGTTGCTTCCTCCACGGGATGACCTCTCCACTGCACTTTCACTGAAGCTATGTCCTTGGATCTCAGCTTACGAACCTGTCGACCCAAAATGGCTACTGGTTCCACATCATAAGTCAAGTCCTCATCTAGCTGTATCGAGCTGAAATCTAACACATGAGACGGGTCTCCGACATACTTCCGGAGCATGGATACATGGAACACCGGGTGAACTCCCGACAAACTGGGTGGCAAAGCAAGCATATAGGCCACCTCCCCAACTTTCCTAAGCACCTCAAAAGGTCCAATGAACCTTGGACTCAACTTCCCTTTCTTCCCAATCCTCAAAACGCCCTTCATAGGCGAAACCTTCAGCAACACCTTCTCACCCACTGAATAGGACATATCTCGGACCTTCCGGTCCGCATAACTCTTCTGACGTGACTGAGCTGTGCGAAGTCTCTCCTGAATCACCTTCACCTTGTCTAAGGCATCTTGGACTAACTCTGTCCCCAACAACCTAGCCTCGCCGGGCTCGAACCAACCGAGTGGAGACCTACACCGCCTCCCATATAAAGCTTCATACGGTGCCATCTGAATGCTGGACTGATAGCTATTATTATAAGCAAACTCCGCAAGAGGAAAATAATAAGCCTATGAACCACCAAAATCAATGACACACGCACGCAACATGTCCTCCCATATCTGAATAGTACGCTCAGATTGCCCATCTGTCTGTGGATGAAATGCTGTGCTCAGCTCTACCCGTGAACCCAACTCTCGCTGAAATGTCCTCCAGAACTGAGAAGTGAACTGGGTACCTCTATCCGATATAATAGAAATGGGAACTCCATGCAATCTCACTATCTCACGGATGAATATCTCTGCCAACCGCTCTGAGGTATAGGTAGTACACACTGGGATGAAGTGAGCTGACTTGGTCAACCTATCCACCACCACCCAAACTGAATCGAACTTCTTCGCTATCCGAGGGAGTCCACTAACAAAGTCCATAGTAATCCTTTCCCACTTCCACTTAGGAATATCAATACGCTGGAATACACCACCAGGTCTCTGATGCTCATACTTGACCTGCTGAGAGTTTAGACACCGAGCCACATGGCTCACAATATCTTTCTTCATCTTTCTCCACCAGTAATGCTGCTTCAAATCATGATACATCTTCGCGGCTCCTGGATGAATAGAATACCGCGAGCTGTGGGCCTCCTCCAATATCAACTCACGAAGGCCGTCAACATTGGGCACGTATATCCGGCCCTGCATCCGCAATACACCATCACTATCAATAGTGACATCTCTGGCATCATCATGCTGAACTCTGTCCTTAAGGACAAGTAAGTGTGGATCATCATACTGGCGCTCTCGAATACGATCATATAAAGAAGAACGAGCCATTACACAAGCCATCACCCGACTGGGCTCAGAAATATCCAGCCTCACCATCTGATTAGCTAACACCTGAACATCAACTGCAAGGGGTCTCTCCCCAACTGGAATATACACCAAACTGCTCATACTAATATCCTTCCGGCTTAATGCATCAGCCACTACATTGGCTTTCCCGGGGTGGTACAAGATAGTAATATCATAATCTTTAAGCAATTCAAGCCATCTCCGCTGCCTCAAATTTAGATCTTTCTGCTTAAACAAATGCTGAAGGTTGCGGTGGTTTGTATATACATCACAAGATACACCATATAGGTAATGCCTCCAAATCTTCAAGGTATGAACAATAGCAACTAACTCCAAATCATGAACAGGGTAGTTCTTCTCGTGGGGCTTTAGCTGACGAGAAGCATATGCAATAACTCTACCCTCCTACATTAACACACAACCAAGCCCAACTCTAGAAGCATCACAATACACCGTATATGACCCCGAGGCTGATGGCAACACAAGTACTGGAGCTGTGGTCAAAGCCTCCTTGAGCTTCTGGAAGCTCTCCTCACATTCATCAGACCACACAAATGGAGCATTCTTCTGTGTCAACTTAGTCAACGGTGAAGCAATAGATTAGAAACCCTAAACAATAGGCGATAATAGCCTGCCAAGCCGAGAAAACTCCGAATCTCTGTAGCTGAGGAAGGTCTGGGCCAATTCTGCACTGCCTCGACCTTCTGTGGATCAACCCGAATACCATCACTGGACACTACATGTCCCAGAAAACCCACCGTATCAAGCCAGAACTCACACTTAGTGAATTTTGCATAGAGCTTCTCTTCTCTTAACCTCTGCAATACCACCCTCAAGTGTTGTGCATGCTCCTCCTGGCTGCGTGAATACACCAGAATATCATCAATAAACACAATCACAAAAGAATCAAGGTACGGCCGAAATACACTATTCATCAAGTGCATGAATGCAACTGGGGCATTAGTCAGCTCGAAAGACATCACCAGGAACTCGTAGTGCCCATATCGCGTTCTGAACGCTGTCTTCATAATATCGGAGTCCCTGATCTTCAACTGATGATAGCCCGATCGAAGATCAATCTTAGAAAATACACTAGCTCCCTAGAGCTGATCAAATAGGTCCTCAATACGAGGCAATGGGTACTTATTCTTCACTGTTACCTTGTTCAGCTGCCTATAATCAATGCACATTCTCATTGTGCCATCTTTCTTCTTCACGAATAAGACCGGTGCACCCCAGGGTGACACACTCGGGCGAATGAAACCCTTATCTAATAGTTGTTGAAGTTGTTCCTTCAATTCTTTTAACTCCGTTGGTTCCATGCGATAGGGAGGAATATAAATGGGCTGAGTGCCCGGCACCAAGTCAATACCAAAGTCAATATCTCT